>PVKU01000037.1:600000-897377 GCA_004027475.1 Anoura caudifer
ATGCCCTGGGTGGTCACTCTTGGTTCACTCTGGGCAGAGTTGACTAAGGGTGCCACCCGCCCACATCTGCAGTCGAGGGGAGCACAGGCCTTATCTACTGGATCAGCTGGGGGTTTCAACCACACCAACAGCTTGGAAACCCAACACTTCCTTTCCGCCTAGTCGAGTGTCAGCTCGGCTGCCACTATGAAGACTTGAATTGACTGGCTCCTAAGGCACAGAAGACCAGGATCCCTTTGGGGCAGGTCACACTCTGCTGATGACAGGCAGGGTTGCCCGTACCAGGCTGCATGACAGGAGGTGGCAGCGGCTGGAGGGAAGTGGACTTCATGACAACCAACTGGCTGACTGCTCTTTGGGGCTGCTGAGGGGCACCTTTCAGGGGGCAGGTGTCAGGCAAGGGAATGACACACAGAAATGCAAGGCAGAGCTTCCTGTTTTGTTGAAAGATGCCAACATCTTGGGGTTCCCTCTGAGGCTTTACCCCTTTGCAAAAAGGGCAAAGCCAGTTCCTGACACCATCCCAACCCCAATGTCTCTGTGGCCCAGTTGGCTGGGGGCGAGGGCTATCTCAAGGGACACTGTTCTTCCTGGGGTGGGATTGGAGGCTGACATCCAAAGAACAAATGGAACAAATACAATGGGCTTGGTTTGCTTTTTCTTTCCCTGTTTTGTTTTGTGTTTTTAAACCTAAGTAAGCAGGTTCTGAGAGACAACATGGGCAGTATCACCCTTCCCCAGAGAGCAGAGGGCCCTGGGCTGGGACAGGTAGAAGAGGAAGTGAATGTGCTGCCACCACCGTGTGCGTGTCGTCTCCCTCAGCAGCAGGAGGGGAGGAGCCGGTCTGTCCTGGACGGGAAGGGCGAGTAGATGGGATTCGGACAGGTCGCTGGCTGGACCCATCACACAGCTGTACGTGTAGGAGTGCTGGGCTGGTTCAGACGCAGCGTTTTACACAACCAGCCAGCAAAATCCACTTCTTCCACCTCGGACCGTTTGATGAAGCCATGGTTCTGAAAGGAAAAGAGGTGTTGTGAACAGCCCGGTGTCTGCAGGGAGGGGGAAGGGACTAGGCTTCTGCTCAGACCTGGCAGGCCATTCGAGACTAAAACACCAAAACCAAAAGAGAAAAGTCCTCCAGTGCAGGGAGACACACCTGGGACAGGGAGGGAAAGCAAACCCAGAGCAGGGAGGTGCCATGCCCGAAGTCACCCAGATGTAGCACAGGGTCTCGGGGGAGAGGGAAGCTGCCACAAGCCCCCTGGAACCCGGGTCTCTGACTCAGCACTACTGACACTGGGGTCAGGTGAGTCCCTGTGGGGGGCTGCCCTGGATACTTTGGAGTAGCAACCCAGCATGTCTGGCCCCACCCACTCAATGACAGGAATATCCCTAGTCGTGACAACCACAGACATCAACAGACATGACCTAGTATCCCCTGCAGGCAGAGTCCCTCCAGATGAGACCATATGATCTGGAACAGAACTGCCTGTGAGGATACAAGTCCTTGCAAGTCCCATCCAGTATGGCTGCCTCTGGCCACAAGAGGCTCCTGGGCCCTTTAAATATGGCTTGTGAGGCCGAAGGACAGGTTTGTGCACCCATTTCATTTTAAGTAATTAATTTAGATAGCCACCCATGGCTGGGGGTCCCAGCAGGAACAGCAGAACACTAGAGCTTCCTGGTTCTGGGCTAGGTAGGGTGAGTGGAAGCTTTTCTGACCAGGGTGAGCCTGAAGGGGTGGCCCAGGGCAGGGCCCCGGAGTCCATGGAGGGGTCTGGTCTTCCCATGTGACATCAAGACCCCAATTGCTACCTGTATTTTTTTTTTTTAATTTTTTAAAAATCCTGCCCTGGCTGGTATGGCTCAGTGGATTAAGCCTCAGCCTGCAAACCACAGGCTCACTGGTTCGATTCCCAGTCAGGGTGCATGCCTGGGTTGCAGGCCAGGTCCTCACTAGGGGACACACAACAGGCGACCACACATTCATTGATGTTCCTCTCCCTCTCTTTCTCCCACTCTTCCCCTCTGTCTAAAAATAAATAAAATCTTTACAAAATAAATAAAAAATCCTCACTTGAGGACATATGTTTTATTGATTTTTAGAGAGAGAGAGAGAGAGAGAGAGAGAGAGAGAAAGAGAGAAACATCGATCAGTTGCCTCCCATACATGCCTCTACTGGATACAGCACCCATAACCTAGTTATGTATCCAGACTGGGAATCAAACCCACAACCTTTTGTTGTATGGGATGATGCTCCAATCAGCTGAGGCACCTCGCCAGGGCCCCAACTGCTGCCTCTTATGTAATTCCGGGGCAGGCAAGACCACCCTCATATTCCTGAAGGTTGGTCCAGGTTTGGGTGAAAAGCCAAAGAAGGGAACAGAACTCCTGCGGTCTCTAGGGCAACAGGAGCAGTGGGTGCAAAGTTAGCACCAAGCGGCAGAGTGTTTTCCTCAGGTTCACAGAGACCTGGAAGGTTGCCCTGCGCAGTGCGAATGGGAAAGCTGGGGCAGGGGAAGCACTAAACACTAGAGGGGATTTCAACATAAACGTGTCTATTTCATGTTTGTATCTTTTACAGTGGCCGTGGGTTTCTTATATCACGCACACCCTTCCCACACAGTGCTCCTGGTTAGGCTTCCTATCCTGACCACAGCAAACAGTGACTACAATCGGGACATTGCCTGTCGCCACGACTAATAGCGCGGTGGGATTAGACAAGGTGCCAGGCCTCGTCAGAGGAGGTGCTGCAGGCAAGCCTGAAGAGGGGCAGGAAGCATCCCCTAGTGAGAAGAAGAATCCTGTGCAAAGGTCCTGAAAGGGGAAGGTGAGTTTCAGTGGCCACCTTCGTTTTCAAGGACACTGAATGGTACCGGACATAAAAGGAAGGCACCAACTCTATGACCTCCCTGACCTGTGAGGGACTTGACAAGCCCACAGTGGGAGTGGCCCAGGAGACTTAGAGCCCATCATTTTCCAGAAACAATCCCACCCAGGCATGGCTGAAGTCCTTATGTTCCCCTAAGGGCTGAGAGGGCAGAGACCGCTCTGGATCATTCCCAATGTGGACAAGGAGACTCACAGGGGTCCTCCAGCACCCCATGACAAAAGCTGGGTCAGGAGGCCTGGCCAGGGTCTTCCTTTCCTGAAGAAGTGGAAGGAGCCCTGGGTGACAGCCTGCACCCCCAGTGATCCCGGAATTCGAAGCATCACTCACCATGAGCATCTTCAGATCCGCTCGCTCGGCTGGGTTCTTAATGAGGCTGGGGGTTCCATAAGGTGGGGCAACAAGACAGAACATGGAGAGACAAGACAGAGCAGTTATTTGGTGGCCATGGGGACTTGATGTCACTCTGCTGCCTGGTCCCCAGGGGCGAGGGCTCCAGTGCTGCCCTGTGGTGTAAGGGCAGGACGCCTCAGGCAGGGAAGGGCAGGGGTCTGAGGCCAGGACAAGAGGGAATGGGGGAGAAGGTGGGGAACCCCCAGCTGCTGCTAAGTCAGAGGCCCAGCAGCAACCGCAGCTCCGTTTCCAGTAAAACCCCCAAGTCTGGGAGTACGATCATCAAAATGGAACTTTTTCCTCCAAAAAAGCAGAACTGCCTAAACACAGCTGCTCAAAGCAGCTTGGGGTGAATGGTAGTTCTTTAAACACAAAGATATAAAATTTTGCACGGATAGAAAAATGTTCACACGGATAAAGGATAACTGGATCTAGGCCACACGACATTGGCCAGAGGTCATACAAAAGGCCAACAGGCAGGTCTGCAGCTGAGAGTCATGCAGTCCCCAGATGGCAGCCAGCCCTGACAGGCTGGATGGCCCTAAAGGTGAGTGGGGTGCCCCTGGCCCCTCCTTCCTGGTCTCTGGCCCGAGGCCCTTCTTTGGAGGGTGGGATCGTCCAGAACAGATGACCACTTCCCAGAATCTGGCTAGAAAAGCTTGTTTAGAAGTTGGTGGGCAGCAGAACTTGAGGGCTTAGGGGAGTGTGCTGGCAGAAGGTGGGAACAGCTTTACTTCCAAAGTGCCTGTGATGCTGGTTCACTCCAGGAGGGATGAGCTGGGGATGGCAGCTGAACAGTGACTTAGCAGCCTTGGCAAGGGAATCTGGGCTCTTAGGTGACCACAGGTGTCCCACCAGATGCTGCCATCCACCCAGCATTCCTGAGTGGTAGGCTTGGAAGAGGGGCCTGGGCTGGGGCCAGTAAGGAAGGACACATCTAGGTTGACGGCTGGGAGTGTTGGTGGCCCGCCCACTCCAGGAGGCAGGTGGACTTCTGAGGGCCTGGCACCCAGCCCTGCCCACCCAAGAGTGCAGCCCTGCCCTGCACTGGAGGCTATGGCACCTTACCATTTATTCACAAACTCCTGGAAGTCCTGGGTGAAGACACCACTGGGCAGCTTAGGAGGAGGCTGTGGGAGAGAACAGACAGGTGGGAGTCAGATGATCACGATGACCCTGGAGTTACAGAGCGGACTTCCCAGCCCTGTGTGTGAGGGCAGCATGGCAGTCAGGGACCCTCAAGACACATCTCTCCTGGCACCGCCCCCTCACCCTGCTAGAGGTGGAGGGGACACCCATCTCCTCTGCCAGCAGCTTCCCAGCAGGACCTACCACCAGCTTTGCCAACCAGGTTGGACTCTCCCAGGGTTTTCTTTGGAAAGTTCTCATTTGGGGGTCACACTGGTTCCACAGCAAAGGAGAGCAGAGCCCCCC
The DNA here is from genome assembly GCA_004027475.1 of Anoura caudifer. Lineage (NCBI taxonomy): Eukaryota > Metazoa > Chordata > Mammalia > Chiroptera > Phyllostomidae > Anoura > Anoura caudifer. The sequence continues at coordinate 604,719 of PVKU01000037.1, forward strand.
TCATTTATGGACGAAAGTGCTCTCACACTGTCTGAGCCACCCACCTCTGTGGGTGTCTTTTTTTTTTAAATCCTCATCCAAGGAAATTGTTTTTCACTTCTCCTAGAGAGAAGGGAAAGGAAGGTATGGAGAGATAGCGGGGGAGGTTGGGGGGGGGCAGAGACAGAGAGACAGACAGAGAGACACTGATGTAAAAGAGGAACACCTATTGGTTGCCTTCCTATAGCCCCCTGACCAGGAGGTCAAACTCTCAGCCTGGGCATGTGCCCTGACTAGGAATTGAACCTGTGGCATTTGGTCTACAAGATGACCCTACAACTAAGTGAGCCACACCGGCCCTGGCCTGTGGGTGTCTTGAATGAGATGTGGGTCTGGACCAAGAGGGCAGCTGGTTACAGGGTTTTGGGCCCGAAAGCTGGGGGAGCCTAAGAAGCCTGGCCTACCACATAGGTCCCAGGGTGGGGACAGTCAGGTGGGGACAGATCCTGACAGCAGGATCAGGCCCCTGTCAGAGAGGCGGTGGGCAGAAATCATCCGAGTGAAACCCACACGGCCTCCTCCTCAGCTCCATCCACCTCCCCAGTCCCGGGACCCAGCCATTCCACTCAGGGCAAGAGGTGCTTGCTGGGTGGCACTGTCAGGTATAGGCAGAGCTTTGTCACCAGTTACCCCACCCTGTTCTGTCTCTACTGAAGGCTCACCTTGACACTTAGCCCTAGGCCAAGCCCCACATCACAGGCAGCCCAGTCGCCCTATTTCTCTGCCCTGACTCAGAGGGCCACCGAAAACACACGTCAGACCAGCAGCCCAAGGGAGATAACCAGACCTTGCTGAGAAGGAGGCTTCAGTGTCAGGCCCTGCTTTACCCCTTCCCAGATGCAGACCTCTAAGGGGGATGCTTCCACCCTTAGGCCTTGGTTTATCCATCAGTACAATGGGACTATTCACAGCACCCTTCCAGGTGCTCTGTGCCTCCTTCCCAGAGGGGAGGGGACACCCTGACTTTCCCAGAGGAAGTGGAACTATGTATGACTTCACCTACACTGGCTCCAAGGTGCTCAGAGAAAGAGATGCTAGGTGACAGTACTCTGGGAGCAGCCCAGCTCCTTGGCCCGAACCCTTGGTACTGGCCTTGGAGGGGGCTGCGGTGGGAATTCTAGCTTCATTTCTATAAACTCAAAAACATGTCCCTTGGGGAGGGGTGGATTTCTGCAGTATGGCCAGAAGGCCATGTGTTTTTACATCTGATAACCTCCTATTGAAAAACAATGGTCTCCACCCTGGCTGGTGAGACTCAGTGGATTGAGTGCTGGCCTGAGAACCAAAGATCACTGGTTCAATTCCCAGTCAGGGCACATGCCTGGACTGCAGGTCAGGTGCCCAGTAGGGGGCATGAGAGAGGCAACCACACATTGATGTTTCTCTCCCTCTTTTTCCCTCTCTTCCCCTCTCTAAAAAGAAATAAAATCTTGTTTAAAAAAAAAAAAGAAAGAACTGTCTCTGACTCTCCCCATGGCTCCTTCCCCAGCAAAATCCAGTCTATATGTTCTCTTCTTTTTGGGAATGCATGCCTGCAGGAACAGTGCAATTCTGTCAGCATGAAGACATGCTTTCAGTACCCACCTCATTCACAATATAGTCCAGCAGTTCGAAGATAGCCATAGCTGGCCGGCTGTCCATGCCATGACCTGCCCAGAGGAGAAGCAGAAATGAGGGTGAGATGAGCAAGTGGCCGGCGTGTTTCCATTGGGCATTAAGGTCTGAGCATGCGGAATAAGCCAGGTACTCTTCTGCCCACACTGGCCTGAACGGGGGAAGGCTCCCCTGGCCTAGCTACTAAGTTCATTTTCTGGGAAAGTAACTTCACTCCTAATGAAATAAAAACAAAATAAAGCAGCAAAATGAACAGGCACATTGTCTGAGCAGTCAGACATTTGGCACGGCGCTGCGTCCAGGTGGTGCCAACATCACAACCCTGTGCTTAGCGGCACAAAAGTGCAACATGCAGTGGTGGTGGTTTGCTGACTGCAAGCAGCGCGGCCCTATACGGAGCTTCAGGAGTGGACAGCAATAGCCCCAAACGCACCCCAGGAGGGGTGGCAGGCTCGGGGTGGCAGACCTGTCCTGGACTCAGCTGGCCAGGTCTAAGCTTGGCATTTGGACTTTCCCCTTCTGTCCTGTCCTGAAATGGGCATGAGGACTGGGGCAGGGGCTGGAGGAGGTGCTGGCAGGCCAAGGTGGCTGGGTTTGACCCACTTCTTTCAGCTGGGAAGGGGCTGGAGGAGAACACCAAAGAGGCCATTTGGGAGTTGAACTGGGAGGCACAGAGGCAAAGCCTAAGGACACCAATGGGGACAAGATTCTCCCATAGAGGAACTCAAGACACCTTGGCAGTCTGAGTGTGGCCCCAGTAAATGGGAAGGTCTGGATCTGAAAATACTGTGAACATCATCATCTGACAGTGTAAGTCTCCCTTAATGGTGAACGGACACAAAACGTGGTCCATCCATATAGAAGAATCTTATTTGGCCATGAAAAGGAGTGAAGCACTGCCCTGGCTGGTATGCCTCAGTGGACTGAGCACCAGCCTGTGAACCAATGAGTCACTGGTTCAATTCCTAGTCAGGGCACATGCCTGGGTTGCAGGCCAGGTCCCCAGTAGGGGGTGCATGAGAAGCAACCAGAGCTGATGTTTATCTCCCTCTCTTTCTCCCTCCCTTCCCCTCTAAAAATAATTAAAAAAAAAAAAAAAAAAAGAAAAAGAAAAAAAGGAGTGAAGCACTGACACTTGCTACAACATGGATGAACCCTGAAAACATGATGCTCGCACTGGCGATGTGGCTGAGTGGATTGAGCATTGGTCTGCAAAACTGAAAGGTCGCCGGTTCAATTCCCGGTCAGGACAAGAGGCATCCGATTGATGTCTCTTCCTCTCTGTCTTCCCCTTTCTCTAAAAATAAATAAATAAAATCTTAAAAAGAAAGAAAGAAAATACAATGCTCAGTGAGAGAAGCCAGACATAAAGGCCCACACACTGCATGACTCTATTTATGTGAGATGTCCAGAACAAACTCAGAGACAGCAAGTAGACTTGTGGGTGCCAGGGCTGGACAGGGGGTAGAGATGGGGTTTCCTTTTGGGGTGATGGAATGTTCTGGAATTAGATAGAGGTGATGGTTGGATAACCTTATGAGGATATCAGAATCCACTGAATTATATAATTATATGCTTGAAAAGAGTGAATCATATGCTACTTGAATTCTATCTCAATAAAACTGTTATGAAACCAACTGAGCACAGTCCATTGTATGTTCTTTTGGACTCTCATTTAACTCAACTCCCTTCCTGTCAAGTGCTGTTCCCAGGTTACCACCTCATCTGTGACCCTCCTCCTGGTCCCCCCCTCAAAGTGATGGAACCATCAGCCTGCACCCCTTAGCCCACCGCCTCATTGGTGGCCACCAAGAATTGTTTGGGAGCCCAGTGGCCCCCCCAGCCTCCTGTCTCTCCCCACGCTGTGCTGCCTGTGTGTCCAACAAACCATCTAAGGAAACTCTGAGTCAAGTTCCCTTCAATTTTGGGTCTTCCAGGAAGGCCTGGCCCAAACACAGCAGTATATTCTGGGTAGCGGCTAGGCAGTGGGCATACAGATATTCATTGGGCAAGCCTTTTGGCCTTTCTGTATGCTTGGATATTTTTGTGATAAAATGTTGGAAAAACCAATCTAACTAGTTGTTTGGCTGAGGGGTTGGTTTCTAGATCCCACCAGCTGGTGACAACAGGTGCAGCTGTCCCAGATGGCACAGGTCAGGGCACTGCTTCCAGCACGTCCCTAAAAGCCTTGGGACCATCTAAGGACCGCTGACCGCAGTTAGCACAACCCAGGGGATAGGTGGTGCCAAGAGGGGCCAGAGGCAGCTGCCATCTTCTGACATGGCATTCCCTGCACAGGTCACTTCCCATCCAAACTGGAAGGGCCAGACTTAGGACGTACCACTGATGGGGCGTCCGGGGGGTCTTGGGCGTGGTGAGATGCTGTGAGGCTCTCCTTCTGCCCCATCAACCACGGGCCGGCCAAATATGGCCTCCAGCTCCTTGGCATCCGGCGGGGGGATGGGGTACCTTCCAATGGACAACTCTACCAGGGACAGGCCCATGCTCCAGATGTCCGACTGCACCGAGTAGTGAGTGCCTTGCAACCGCTCCGGCTGTCGGGTAAGACAGAGGAAAGAAAGGTCCAGAGGGAGACAGGTGAACACTGCAACCTGCAGTGGCTCACTGGGCCAGGGAGCAGCATCAGAGTGTCTCTCTACTGCTCCCTCACAGCCCCACCCTGACCCCTGCCACCCCTCTAGAGACCAGAGCGATTCTGTTTCCTCCCTCCACCCACCTTGGGAGGCAGAAGCTTCCATCCAGGACTGGAAGCAGCCCTTTAAACCCCACACAAACCCTTGGCACTTTTGGAAAAGGATGACTGGCCCAAGAAAGACAGAAATTCCAAGACTAGAGTCTTTTTTTTGAAAATTCCAAGACTAAATTCTCAGAATTTGCTCCAATGATCACCCAGATGTGTTCTAAAATACCTGAGGGCTAGTTTCTTGGCTCAGAAATTAACTGACTACTCTCCTTGACTGGATTTCTATTACCAGTGGGAAGGAACCAGGCAGGCATTCCCAGAGACAAACCTGAGTGAGAACATGGTGGAAATTAGAATTTTGGAGAGAAGATATCCAGCGAAGAAAGAAGAAAGTATATCATGAGGACACGCAGGCTTTTGGAAAAGCTTCTGGAATATGGGGAAGAGCCAGCAGGAGAGGGAGGAAGACATGGTGGGCAATGTTAAAATGCCTCTTGGAGGACTTACAGACATGTAGGATCGAGTTCCCACGAAGGAGTTAGCCATAGAGTCGATGAGCTGCCCGCTCACCCCAAAATCACACAGCTTGATCTCCCCTCTGGAGTTGACGAGGATGTTAGACGGTTTCACATCTGAGAGCAGAGCCAGCGGGTGAGGCTCAGGCCCACCCACTGGCTCCAGTGGCCCAGGAGGGGCTCTTGTGCATCTTACCTCGGTGCATGATTTGGTGCTTTTCCCGGAGATACGCCAGGCCCCGGAGAACCTGCCAGGGAACCACAGGGTTGGAGGTCAGCAGGGCAAGCAACATGTGGGGGAGCCTCCTTGGACAGGCCTATGGACCAGATCTGAGTGGCAACAGAGTGTGGGACCAGCTCCGGGAACCCGTTTTTAGACAGGGACAAGCAAGAAAGGAGGCAAAGTGATGGCAGTGCCACCCACACTGGTGGGTACAGATGCCGACCTCACTGATTCTCACATGACCACCCACCTACCCATCCACTCATGAGGCAGCCACTGCCACCCCCTCCATCTCAGGGGAGGGGCTGAGGCCCATGGAACCTGAGACAAAGCCTGACACACTGTTAGTTAGGCTGTGAGTGTCCAGCTAGCCACCCTGCCTCACAGGTTGGACCCGCCCAATACGCGTCATCTGTCGAGTGCTTTGGTGCCAGGGCTGTGCTGAGGACCTTCCCCAGACTGACAGGGTAAAGGGTATGATGACTCTGTCACCAAGTCAGAGAGGAAACACTCATAATATTGCTCTGGGGGATGCTGTGCACCTGGGACCACATCACCAGGGTCCCGGCACCTATATGGGGCAGGAAAGCATTGCTCCTATTTTATGGGCAAAGGGATACCCCTGTTTAGTACCACAGCTGGCAGAGACTGGCCTCAGCACTCTCCCTCTTTGCAGGAGGTGAGGTGACACATACCACCGGCCTTGTGGAGAAGGCAGGAACAAGAATAAAGCAGCCCAGCATGGGGCTAGGAGCACATCCCCGCTGCCAGGGGGGTGGCACCTACACACTCACCGCAATGCTGACCTTCCCCAGGATCTCTTCCGGGATTCTCTTGGCTTCTTTCAATACCTGGTCCAGAGAGCCACCATCCTAGGGACGACACAGGACAGAGAAAGCAAGTGCTTTGAGCAGGAGGCCGGGTGAGGCTGCTGCAGAGATGAATCTCAGAGGGATGCTCAAGTGACAGGTATAAAGATGCAGCATTTCCCTGGTTCCCAGAGAGCTGATGCCTGACTTTCTCCATGGGAGACAGGGGCCAGACCACAGCCAAAGGCAACCCTTAGCCTCAGGACGGCACATCTAGTGCAGAAGTGGAAAGAGTACCTGCATGCCCCTCGTGACTCAGCCATCCTGAGGTTGCCACGACAGCAGCAGGCCCAGCCACCAGGCTTGCAACTGAAACCACCTCAAGGGCGTATGAGATAGACCTATCTACTTCTGGGCCCGGGTTCTTGTCACAGCCCCAAGTGGGACAGGGATTGAAAGCAAAGGTGATGCCCATAGTGCCCACCATAGGAGAAAGGCAGCCAAGCAGACTGGCCATTCCCCTGCCACACCCCCGCCTAGTTAGGAAGGGACTTGTTATCTCAGGGGCACAGAGGACACCTGGGGATGATAGCTCTGCCCCTTTCCTTAGGTCTTATCCTGTGCTTGCCACCATCAAGCAGGGGATTGTCCTGTAAAGGACCTGACACAGGTCATCCCAGTTGATCCTCCCCACCCCACCCTGGGCGTAGCCCCTAATCCACCTGACAATGAGGAAATAACAGAAATAACAGTCTTATGCAAGGCTGCCTGGCAACAAATCTGGAGACCAAAACTCAGGGTGTTGCTGGAGCTGGCTGGATGCCTTCTCAGAGGTGGGGCTCTGAGGGTACGCCTGCCAGGCCCCCTAGGACTTTAGGTGGACATGGCCAAATTCCAACCGCGGGCCAGAGCCTGCCTTGTTCTCCTCTGCACTACAGAGAGGAAAGTGGAGCCTAGGCTCAGGGGTTAAGCAAGGCCAGAATTTGAAATGGCAGACAGGTGGCCCAGAGCCTGTGTCCCCTCTGTTGCACTGCCCTAGAGAGCCCCACAGGTGCCACTTCTTTGGGTACCTTCTGCTTCCCTTGGGGGCGGGGAGAAGCTTCTGAGCTGCCCAGGTCTCCCCTCTCTCGCACTCCAGTTGTGCTCATGGTGGAGAGATCCAAAAAACCCAATGCACTTTGAAGCTTCAAGAATGTGTGTGACTCTATCAACAAGTAAGGGACCCAAACTTGTAGAGGGTGGGTATGGCTGAGGAGGGACCCAGGAAGGTGAGCCTCCTCTGACCAGGGTGCCCGGCCCGCTCCGCTCTACCTGCAGGGCGAGATGGAAATTCCTTCTATTCTTCTCATTTCTTGTTTTATCAATCAACCTTAAAAGAATTAAAAAAAATTTTTTTAAACTGTAATTCCTGTTCCTTAACACAGGTCCTTTCATTCCAAATTTTCATAGAGGTGTGAGACGCTCACTGAATAAGGACTCACAGGGAGGATATCTCCAGGGAGGCTACAGTGGGCCAGGCACCAGGCGGGGGTCTCAGGAGTTAACACAAAGCATCTCTGTGAAGGACACTACTGTGCACTCTACAGGGTGTCCCCCTTGGCACTGGGAACCCCGGGGCCGGGGCATTATCTATAGGGGTTGTCCTGTATTCTGTGGGGTGTCAAGCAGCATCCCTGACCTCCACCAGCATCTCCTTAGTTGTGACAGTGTCCCCAGGCCCCCTGGTCTACAGCTAAGAAGGTAACTCATTCGCTCAAGTCACATGCACAGGATGTGGTGCAGATGTCACAACTAGGTCTTTTTGACCCCAAATCTATCTTTATGCATGACCTGACAGTTTCATTTTGTGTGCATGTGTTTTAAACGTTCTTAAAATCTTACTTTTATCAAGCAGGTAGTACATGAACACGTATTTTTGTAAAAACTTAAGTGTAACTAGGTAACACTCTGATCCCCCAGTGATTCCACTCGCCTCCCTCACAGTGTGACTTACAGTGTTCCAGATCCTTCTGCACATTTACATACACATCCATATGCACAGAGAAATAGAGAGTTTTAAATATATACGTAAGTGGGTTCATATCATGTATCTTTTCCCCGTTGGGGATTTTCTAATTTGGTTCACACTGGCTGACTTTGTTTCTACTGCAGAGCAGCCCAGTGGCATTCCTTCTCTGTCCCTTACTGACGATGGGTTTGATTTTTCATTATTACAGGAAGAGGGGGGCACATTCTTCAGTGGGTTTGACTAGAGCCCCTCAGTGCTCAGTAAGCAGCTCCCCAGCTACTCTGCCCTGAGATACCTGCTGTCCCCTGGGTCCATGCCTGAGTTTCCCCCTTAACAGTCTTGGACCACCCGGAAACTGCCAGCCCTGCTGTCCCCAAGCCCCAAAGGCCAAAGCACTCTGGCTAGATGAGGCATAATGTTCTCTGAGGAATCTGGGCTTTATTATCAATGATGGATCTTTTCTCAAAAGCTGCAGCTGGAAACTTCCCAAGGATAAATAAGAGCCAACTCCCACAAGGCCCTGTGCAGTCATGGAGCCTTGCTCTTCACCTGGGAATGGTTCCACAACGTGGGATGCTGATCAGGTGGGATGTCACCACGGTGAAAAAAGAAATGCAAGTAACAGAGAAATATGGAAAAATGACCCCAGTGACAACGGTGATATTTACTCAACATCCAGCGTGACCGGGATTAGGGGAAGGCACTAGCTCCACTTTTGGCTTGATGGGAAAGAAGGGGTGAGAATCCCATGCAGAGCCACGTGCTCAGAGGTGGGCAGTGGGGCTCAGGCCTGACCCCAGGGTGCTGTCTCCACCAGCATGCGGAGTGCCCCACAATGTGGCATAGGAACACAAGAAGAAGAAATGTCCCACTAACAGGGAAAACCTACGTATACACGATCAGTTCTGGAGGGGTTTATTTGATGTGAAAATACTATAAGGAGTGGTGACAGCAAAAGCCTTCGTTGATCTGGTGTCATTTGCTCTCTTCCTGCCTTCCTCACCAAGACCCCCTCTTTAAGCTCATCTCAACCTTGAAAATCAGTGGCCTCTGAGTTTCATGGAGCATAGCTCTGATCAGGAGAAAGCAGGGGAGAGTGCAGGCTTTGACTTAGCTTATCTTTTCACTGAGGCATTATATAGTTGTTCTGTCCTGGTATGCTTGGTACAAAAGTGAACCAAAAAATCCAACTAGGAACTTTTAAAGGATGAACACAATAAATAAACAGAATGGCTAGTACTCACTCTCTGCCTTCTGGTGGCTTGGATTGTGTGCTGCTGGGGTGCAGACACCAAGTACTGGAAACTGATGTTTTACATTCACCAAGAACAAAAGGGGGAGCAGAGGGGTGCCAGACTGTGCCACTCCCTCTTTTATGCAGGAAAGAGGTGCCTTCAAATTCTTTCTCTCTCTTTTTTAAAAAGATTGTATTTGTTTACTTTTAGAGAGAGGGGAAGGGAGAGAGAGAGGGAGAGACACATCAGTGCATGAGAGATATAGGTTACCTCTCACAAGACCCCCAACCAGAGACCTGGCCTGCAACCTAGGCATGTGCCCAGACTGGGAATTGAACCAGCAGCCTTTCAGTTCACAGGCTGGTGCTCAGTCCACACCAGCCAGGGCTCAAATTCTCCTGATGTTCAGGGAAAATAGGTAGGGGTGGCCAAGAGCACAGGAGAGGAGGGAAAAAGGAGAGAGGAGAGAAGAGAAGGAGGGGGAGAAGGGAGAGCAGGGAGGGGAGGAAGGAGGAGGGGTTACAGTACAGAGGCTCCCCTCAGACCACAGAGTGACTTCCGTCCTTTCCCCTACTTGATTCTTGTCTACACAGTGACTCTGCCCTGCAGGCAGGCAGATAGGATCTCCCTCTCCCAGGTGAGGAATGGGGCTCCTGCAGGCCTGGTGGGGATCTCAAGGCTGGGTAGGGGCAAAGCAGGAGGATGGGGAGTGCCTTCTAGTGGGCACTCCCTCCCAGCTGTCAGCCGTTACCCCAAGACGCCTGCTCACAGTGCATTTGTGCAGGCACTTGCTCAAATTTGTTTCCTGCCTTTATTACAAAACTGTCACGGGTAGCACATTTGCAAGACATAACCGAAGCTGCCACTGAAGCTGTGGTCCCTAAAGCCATGCTGCATCCTGGTTTTGCAAAGGCTCTGCCAGGCTGGAGCCTGTCATCCAGCCAGGGAGCATGCAGTCTGGTACCTGATGAACTGGGATCTGCAGAGGGTTGGAGGCATTTCCCCTCGAGGCCTTCAGCCCTGACCACTTCTGCTTTTGTTACACCCAATCCCACCCATTTTTGAGCTTCAATACCAAAGTTTCTTAACCAGGGGGTGCAGCTGATTCACTCTGGTGGTTTGCAAAAAGATGAGTGCCTACACTCCACCCCAGAGCTTCTAATTCCACAGATCTCAGGTAGGTGCAGACCCAGGTTTTATCTTTCAAACAGCTCCTCGGCCCCGGTTGGGTATCTCAGTTGGTTAGAGTGGTATACCATGGTCACGGGTTTGATGGCCAGGCAGGACACATACAAGAAGCAACCAAGGAATGCATAAATAAATGGAATGACAAATTGAGGTCTGTCTCTGTCTCTCTCCCCCTTCTCTAAACACAAAACGAAATACCCCCAGTTCCCAACAGCGGTACACATACTCTCTTTAGAAGGCACTTTGGAGACACTGATCAAAATTTCAATCACATGCATCCTTGGGCCCTACAGTTCCACTGGTACCACTTTATCCCTCAGGGATGTATGCTTCTGTGCAAGAATATTTGAGGCATCATCATTCTAAATGGGGCATGGATTTCAGTGTCCACAAATAAAAGAGTTTAATAAATTCCCTTACAGGTATATTCAGGTGCCAGAACACCACACAGTAGTGAAAAAGAGCCGGCCAGCTCTCTACACGCAGATAGGAAAGAATTTGCACCTTGTACCCAGTGAAGGAAGAAGTTAGGAGGGCATCTGGTGTTTAAAAACAAAGGAATCTATACATATATGTTAACACGCCACTGACTAGCTCCAGGATTGCCTTGGAAAGAGGTGCACTGTGGTCTCTGAGGACAGGATCCTGAGGAACACAAGCAGGGGACCTCCTTTCACAGGGTGCCTTCTCATTCTACATGAACCCTTTATCCTGTCATGTCTCCCTGGCTGTAAGCCCAGGTGGCTCTGGGGACAGCGGCTGGGCCCTGGGTGCAGGGTGCCCGTTGCACTCACCATGTGCTCCATGCAGATGCTAATCTCCCCGTCACTGTAGAAGGCCCCATAGAAGCCCACGATATATGGGGAGTTACACTCGTGCAGCACCTGCAGCTCACGGATGATCTGGTTCCGGATGGCTGGCTTGATCTCAAGGTGAATCAGCTGCAAGGAAATGGGGAGCAGGTTCAGGAGCAGGCTGCTGAGGGGCCCTACGGAGGGAGAGGGGGCACTTCAGCTCTCTGCCCTTGAGGTGCTCATAACTGTATTAAAGATCAATCAGCAATCCCCTTATAGGTATCTATCTACCTAGGAGAACTGAAAGCACACATCCATGCACACACTTGTACGTGTGTTCACAACTGCTAATATATGGAAGCAATACAAGTATCCACCAACTGGTGAATGAACAAACGAAATGTGGTCCATCTATACACTGGAATATTACTCAGCCATGAAAAGGAGAAGCACTGACACTTGCTACAAGGTGGATGGACCTTGAAAACATGCTCAGTGAGAGAAGCCAGACACAGAGGACCACAGAGCGTGTGATTCCACTTATGTGACTTGTCCAGAACAGGCAGATCCAGGGATAGAAGTGGATTTACAGTTGCCAGGGGGCTGGGGCTTCTTTGGGGGTGATGGAAATGTTCTAAAATTGGTCCTGGTGATGGATGTGCAATGCTGTGAATATATTAAAAGCCCTGAATTATATACTCTAAAAGGGTAAATGTTCTAGGAAGTGAATTACATCTCAATAAAGCTGTTAAAAACAAACAAACCAACCATCAACAGAGCAAACATTTTTCAAGTGGTTACAGGGGAAGCTCTGTTCAGAGGAGCTTTCTTCCCACCAAATCTTTTGAAGGGCTAGCCTTTCCCAGGACCCAGTCCAGGGAATGGAATGACAGGGGACTACTTCACCTCTGCTCAGCCCCTCATTCAAGGGTGGGTTTCTCTGGAGCCCTTCTCACCTCCAGGCTAGAGACAAAAGCAGAGAGAGCCTCTGGTGACCTCCTGAGGATCCTAGCTGCCCTTCCACTTGAGTTAAAGCCCACAGCCAGGAATGTCACCAAATTCATAACATCTCAAAAAGTAAGAAATCAAAGGACCATCTGGAGACATTCAGAAAAGGCAGCGGACAAAATGCCAAGAGCAGCACCTAACTACAAACCCTAAGCAAGCCAAGATCCACTGCCCAGCAAAACAGAGTGAAGGCTGTGGGTCCAGGTCCTGGCTACTTAGAATCCTCGATGTATCAGCCATTGTGATGAGAAAAAGGGGTGATTTATACCCTTCTGTCAGAGAGGCCAAGCCCATCACAGGCATCTGAAAATGACTGCCATCAACTCAATAGACATTTACATAGAGTTGGTTACAAGGGTCAGTGATGAGGAGAAACATGGTAGAGATGACCCTGTTCAGAGACATGCCAGTAGGAGGTAGGACAGGCAGGTGACACAAGCCCAGTTATGGTGAAGGTGCCCCAATGGAGGAATCACGGAGAGGTGACCCAAAACTCAGGTAACACAGGGGCCAGCACTCCAGAAAGGGGGACAAAGAGTTGGCTGCTCGAGGGCACAAAGGGGTGAGTACTGAGTTTGGGAGCAGGGGCAGCACAGGGTACGTGTGGGGAGCTCCACCTGCTCATAGAACCATGACAGTGACCCCTGCAACCTTGAGAACTGTGGCAGGTCCTGGAAGCAGGGTGCCTGGTGGCCTGGCAATGCCCAAGCAGTGCCTCCTTGAGTGGGGCCCTGCAGCCCTCAGGGCCCCTCAGGCATCTGCATCTCTACCCAACCAAGCCCGCAGAGCCCTGCCCTGGTTATGCTCCCTGGGACACTGCAAGCCCCCCATGGCCACCCCCAGGGCAGCAATCACACCGGAAGTCCAGCACACTCTCTCCTTCAGTGGGACTGCACCTGTGAGATGCCTGACATGCGTATGCATGCATGCTTTGAAAAGATGAGATGCTGGATCTGAAAATGAAGCTCTGACATCTGCGTGGAAGGTGGGAAGCTGATGGATAAGCAACGCAGGGTGATGGAGACCCATGCTGTCCGACAGAAATATACCATGAGCCACATACGTATTTTAAAAATCTTTTAGTTGCCGTATTAATAAAATAAAAAGCAGATGAGATGAAGTTTTCATGTCTTTTAACTCAATGCAACATATCAAAAAAATATTGACATGTAATCAACTTAAAAATATTAACAAGTAGTGGGTTTTTGGGGCATACATATAGCATGCCTTGATTTAAACAAAACTGCATTTCAGGGGCTCAGTAGCTATTCTTGACCAAGAACTTGAAAGGAGCCAGAGATGAATCAGTAGCAGGGGAGTGGGAATCCACCAGGCTTTTAGAAAAGAGGAAGGGGTAGACTAAACTGGGCAGAACTGGATGGGACCCCAGATGTTCTGGAAGCCTGGAAGCTGGGTGAATGTGAAATAAGGCCCTAGGAAGTGAGAGGCTTTTGGGAAAGATGTGATAAAGAAGGAACATGGGGGCTGTTGCTACATGATCTATTTCAATGGGTCCACCATATCTGGGGCTTGTAAAGCAAAGCTTCTGGATGGAACAGGAGCCACCCCTGGGAGTGTGCACAGAAAGAGTAGGAATGGAAAGACAGGGGCATGTTTCTGAGAACATGTGCTCCCAATCTGCCCAGATGATAACCCCAGGGGCGGGGGGGACAGACAGTAACTGCCCTCCCTGCATTGATGAGCAAGTTCAGGTTCTGAGACATTGAATTTTGTTCCCAGGGACACACAGCTAGTGAGCGGTCAGGTCAGGATTGGGCCTGAACCTATGCTCTTTCACTGCACCATTCCAGGGCCAAGTGAGCCCCAGCTGCTGGTTAAATCAGAATGGTGCTGGGAATTCAAACCAAACACCAAGCCTGTCTAGGAGTTTAAGGCAGTTTCTACAGCAGGATAGGGAATCTGAGCTAGGAACAGGGGCAGGGGGAACAAACTAGGCCAAGAGGGACAACGATTCTGGAGGCAAAGCCCTGACAGCTTCTACAGGGTCAGGGTCAGCCACAAAGGTTCAAATCTAATTCAGATAAGACCTAACCCAACCTCAGTTTTCTCACCTGTAAAATGAAGCAGTTGCTCCACTTATTTATTTGGTTGCTCCATTTACATGAGAACACGTGTCAAGGTTCTAGAGCTGGCTTTGACACAGGGCAATCACTTAAAGATGGTAGCTAGTATTATTATGTGGCCTTGGGTGGGTCATGTGACCTTCATTATAGAAGCAAGTGCACATTCCTCTGCTTTAAGTAGAGGGCAGGGTAGTCAGGGGAGCCATGCATGTGTAACAAACATGTGAAACTCTTTGAAGCTCTCCCCTGGCCCAAGTCATCATGCAGACATTTTATTCTTAGGGCCCTCGGAAGGATGTACGAGTAGGAGAGCCGTGCTGAGTACAGAAAACATTCATGAACAAGCCTGACTGTAGAAATGGACCGGTTTTCTTAGGGCCTTACCGAACTGGTCTTGCTGCTTCCCCAGCCCGCCCTACTGGTTAGGATGATCCTTTGCCAATCACAGGGGCTGGACGGACGCTGGCCCACAGAGCAGGAGTCGTATGGGTGTCCAGGAGCTCCACCCAGCCTTCACCCTCACACCTGAAGGCAGGCCACCTTTGGAGATCTGATAATCCTACACACTCAGAATGTGTGGAATTCATCGTAGTCCTCCTGGGAAATTCGTAATTCCAACCAGAACAGCAGAGAAAAGACTGAGGTCACCGTTTCTAAAAAACCATTTTGTCTCATCAGTTTTGCCATGTGCCCTCAGCTGAATAAAGGCAACAGGCCTCCCGAGTGGACTGGCACTCTGGATGGATTAAAAGGAGCCTCTGACCCCCAGAGACCAGTCTAGGGCTCCTGGGCCACAGGGAATTACAGCCCGGGACCACCAATCTCAGAGACAGCCTTCCTGTTCAATGTATTTGCCAAACGCCTGCAATCGCCCACGCTGCTCTGACCCTGTGCTGGGAGGAGGTTAAGGTCTACAGGGAACAAAACCTGAGGTCCTGACCCCCATTTTCTGGACCCTTAAGAAAGTTTATTTTGAAAGAACTAAAGCAGCACAAGAAAGTTGCAAAAACAGCCGAGTCTCACGTGTTCCTCACCCAGCTCCCCCCAACAGCGACATCTGAAGGGCCATACGAGAAGCTGGCATTGGGACAGCACTGCTCCCTCGATTGCAGAACTCACCTGTCCCCATTTTAAACTCCTAAGTCTTACTTTTACAGGCTGTCATAAAGCTGTAGACAGACTCCTGGGCTCACATTTATACAAGGCACATCGGGACGCCTGAAACACCTCAGCTGGGCCTAGAGAATCCCTGGGTCCCTGATATAAACTCTGACCAGTATTCTTCTCAAGTCCCCCCTCCCCATCACAGTCAGAACCTCACCTCTGTCTTTTATTCCCAGTGCTTCAGGCAATGGCAAACCAGAGACTTCTGGGGCTGCTCTGGTTTTGAAAAGTCTGCCTGCACTAAGGGGACAGAAATAGGTTTCAGGAGGGAGGGCAGTGCTCTAGAGGCAGGAGAAATAGCTACAGAGCTAAATCCCAATGGAAACCAAGCACATCATTCCCAGGAAAGGCAGAACCTGTGCTGATCCACTGGGCCTGGGGTGGTCAGGTTTCTGAGAATAAAATTGGGAAATGACAGGACAGTGGGCTTCCAGGAAGAAGTGGCTTTCTAAGTCTGAAAGAACATGACTGTATGAACTAAACAATTTATCAACATGAAGTTCCCTCAGTTATGTGTTTAGGAGCCTTTGTCCCCGGAAAGTCACACCTCCTCTTCTCTACTCCCTACATCTCCCAGGGGTTATTCCGGCATGTTTAGTGGGATACTGCATTGGGCACCCAGATGGCTTGGGACTTCCCAGAGCCAAGGTTTGTACTCAAGAGTAGGGTGATGGTTAACTTAATGTGTCCGCAGTATCCAGGTGTCTGGTCAAACACAAGTCTAGACGTCACCGTGAAGGTATTTTTTAGATGTAATTTAACATGGAAATCCTAAGAATCAAAGAAAAGCAGGTGACCATCCCATAAGTGGGCAGCCGCATCCAATCAGTTGAAGGCCTGAAAAGTCAAAGGTCATTCTGCCTCCAGGTGGCCTTCGGACTTGAGCTGCAACAACAGTTCTTCCACGGGTCCCCAGACTGCTGGCCTGCCCTGAACATTTCACACTTGCCATGATTGAACAAGACAGTCCCTTAACATGCCTCCCCCTACCCTGCCTCCATACCCTTGTGGTTCTGCTTATCTGCAGAACTCTAACTCATACAGGTGGTTTAGTTATCCCACTGCCCAGGGACCATCACAGTGAAGGCCCTATCCTGGGCCTGCAGTCCTTTCTCCTGGTTGTGAATTCAGGGTGACACCAGCTCTAAGGGGACTTGAATCTCCCCCCTTCTTTCTTAAAACTCCACTCACTTTCTGGGAATCTGAATTTAAGCCATCCACAAAGGCAGAAGTCAGTGATGGAAGGGAAGAGCTGCTTGAGGCAAGCCAGCATTGCCACATTCTAACTAGAAGGTGAGCTCATTTTGGGAACGAGAACCCACCGCTAATGGGAGGGCTTTTGAGCCCAAACGCCAGTGAGAAGGCAGAGGCTGGCACCTTTCAAACTGCTCTCCTGTTTCCAGGGGGACCTGCCCCTACCACACGCTGCCCACAGAGCATGGGGACAGAATGCCTGCCTTGCCACTGGCCGCCTCTCACCTTTCTTGCCATGATGAGGCCTGAAGGTCTGTGCTGGACCTTGGTGACAACCCCGCCATTCCCGGCTCCCAGCTCTGAGATTCTTTCGAAGTCATCATCCTTGAGCTCCCCAACCTTGGCCTTCTGGGTGAGGAAGGCTTCTAACCGCTTCTTCTGCTGCTCATCAAGCTCTAGCTCCTCTAGCTTCTTCTGGAGGTCCACCAAGTTTGCTCTGCAGAGACCCCAAGTACAAGGGTTAGTGAAGAGTGTATGAGTTGCCGAAATGACAAGTTGCCAAAATGACTCAACCTGAGCTGAGGCTACCATCTGGTCACTGAGTGCCAAGCCCTGGGTTTGCAGCCAGGAAGATGCAGAGATGAATCAGACTTGATTCTTAGGCTTGAGGGGCTGATGATCTAGCAGAAAAGAAAGACCACCTGCAGACACACAGCTGCCCAGAGGAGAAGGCTAACTCCCTGAGAACAGAGGATACCACCTCTTTCCCTGCTTGCAAAGGTTAGGAGACTTCAGATCCTAGAGGACCAGCTCTGGTTCAATGGCCCTGGTATCAGACTGAGGAGCCCTCCTTCCTGACGCAAGGGCTCCCGACCACACTGGAAGGAGACATGGAACTGGGAAAAAAAATGAATGGGCATCAAGTGAGTGAAGGCCCAAGCCAGGATGCCTGTCTTCATAAGGAAAAAAGGGCAAACTCACTTTTTTAAACCATATTTTATTGTTTATGCTATTACAGTTGTTCCAATTTCCCCCCCTTTATCTCCCATCAGGAAAAGCAATCTCATTTTCAGTGGTCTCAGAGCAAAGAGCAAGAACTAATGGGCAGAAGACAGAAGTTGTAATTTACATGAATTATGCATACTCAGGAGGGGGAAAAGAGGGGCCTGATTTAAACAGTGTAGACAATTCCAGAGCATCCCACTCAACCAGCACACTCTTATTATACCCTGAACACTACTGTATACATTAGGCATTCACACACATGCGCATTCCTGGGCCTGGTTATTTAAAAACTCACATGTACACTGCACTTTACTGAGTGATTCAAGGAATTTTGAAAGGAAATTTCAACAATCAGCTATTTTCACTAGTGCCTTGAGTTTGAGCCAAATCCTGGAGTAAAAAGCAGCTCCTTCCAGCAGGTAGACTTTCACTCAATGAACACAAGAACTAACCCAGTGTTGTCCAAAAGTTAGAATGTACGCTACATGTGCAATTTAAAATTTGCAGTCACATTAAAAAATATATTATCAAGTGAAATTACTTTAATACATTTGATTTAACCCATCAAAAATATAATAACAATTTTCCATATGCAATAAATATAAACAAATGACAAATATTTACTTTACTTTTCTTCATATTAGGTCTTTGAAATCCAGGATGTATGTTATACTTACAACTGCCCTGAATTTGGACAAGCCACATTTCCAGTGGCTACTGTGCCAGAGAGTGAGTGAAGCTCTGAGAAGTCTCTACAGGAGAATGGGCCACCTCGCACAGTCCTTAGCCACCAATTCCTGAGGGTGATTAAGGTAAGGCTGACTGCCCACCCAGGGAAGATTTCATACAGGGGACCTGAGCAAGGGATGAAGGGGGAGCCTGGATGTTCTGTCAGGAGTTTTCCAATCCTAAAGTGACTGTAACTTGCCTACAATTTAAAGAGGTTCAAGTAAAGGGGCAGGAATGAGATGACCTGCCACTGGGCAATGTCACCTGAGCTAGTACTGCAAAGAGGTGGCTGAGAGGCAGTGGGTGGGTGTCATTTCCTAAGCAAGTACCAGAGCTTTGTAAATACCATCACACCATTTTGTTTAATTCTCAGGATCCTCCTGGGAGGCGGATCTCTTATAGACCCAGCCCACATATATGCAAATAGGCCCAGAGAGGTTAAGTAACTAGCCTGAAGGTCACAGTGCAAGGAAGTGACAGTGTCTGGAATCAAACTGTATCCTCCCTGATTGCACAGCATGTGCTCATAGCCCCTGCTCCTCAGTATCCCCCTGAGCCAACAATGAGGGCCTAGTAGGGTTCCCTGAATGCCTGCTGAACTGAGACCTTGATGAAAAAGGAAAGAGAAGGACGCTGATGGATGGAAGAGGGAAGGCGAAGAATGAATGGATGTAACACAGCTCCCTTCGCCAGAGGGTTGAAAGGCAACTTTTGAGGCCAGACTCTGGAAGGTCTTCAGCACTGCCCTATGACATCTAAAATGCATTCTGGAGTCAGCTGATTAATCCATTTTAAATTTAATGGCAAGTCAACTGTGGTTATAAAAAACCCTGGAATCCCAACGGCTGGCTTCCTCTACTAGGGAAATTCTTAAAGGGATGGAAATCAGACACCAGACAGAAGAGAATATGAAGAAACCTTATAAGAAGAAGAGTGGACTTTTGAATATAAGGAGCATGTCCCCACACTGAGTTATGTGCTTGGAAACAGGAAAGACGTCAATGCGCACATCAAGGCTCATCTCCTAACCCTCACCCAGGCTGCAGAAGGCCAAGTCCCCCGAGAGGCACCAAACACGTACCATTTGCCCATCACAACTGATTCTCATGGTGGTCACACCACAAATAGAGCAAAGGGACCCTGGCCAAGGGCCTCTGGGACTGTCCTGCTCTGCTCCACCATGAAGAACAGGAATGGGGAGGCTATAGGGATTTCTGGGGCCAAGCAGTCACCCTGGCATGACCACGCTTTCCTTGACACAATAAGATTTTGCTGTCATGTAAACTCACCACCCTGGGATGCTCCTTTTTCCGTCCCTTTCCCCACAAATCCTCCTGTCTCCCTCAACTGCCTTGGACTCTCAAATCTCTTGCACTTCTCCAGCCCCTGGAAGCTTTGCTAATCCATTCAATCCAGAATCTCTGCTTATTTGCTGTCCAGGGTCCCAGAAGGCCCCCCACTTCTTTCCTCTGTGTCTCCTATTTCCCCCTACATCCCTATCCCCCAAATTTTCCTCACTCCTTGCTTTCCCCGTCCTCTGGGCCTCCTCACCACTCTCCCCAGCTGCAGGGGCTTCTCCTCGGCCCCCAACTAGAAGGATCTTCTCAGGCTTCCTTCCCCACAAATTCCTTCTAAGAGCTCCCCTACCCCACTCCTCAGGAATCCCTTCCACATCTTCATCTCTCAGGCAAACCTTTCCCTTCATCTTGTATGGACTTCCTCACCCCCAGGGATCTCATTCACCCTGACCTGAGAATGGAAGGACCCCCTCCCTCCACCTCACTGTTCAGGGACTCCCGGGCTTTGATTTCACTACTAGGGACCCCCTGACCCACCCTCTCTCCTCAGGAGCCCTCCTCCCAACCACCACCCTGAATTCACTACTCGGACACCCAACTCCATTCTCACTGCTCGGAGGCCCCACACCTCGCTTTTTTTTTTTCCTGCAGGGACTTCATTTCACCCCCGTTCACTACTCAGGGACACCCCTCACCAAAATTTCACTATTTAGGGCCCTTCCCTCCCTCTTTTCCCCAAAGGAACCTCTCCTCACTTCGACCTCACTACCAGGACTCCCTCCCCACCGACTTTTTCACTCAAGGGCTCCACCCCTCCCACCCCATCCTCTCCTCTCACAGACCTCTCCACCCCACCTCACCACCAAAGGGGATCCGCCCCCCCACCCGTCCTCACCCCGCCCTGGCTCACTCACTCGGAAGCGCCCTCGCTGGTGGGGGACGGGCCCTCGGCGATGGCGGGGTTGATGGTGAGCGCCGGCAACACCGGCTTCCTCCGGGCCAGCATCGGGGCTCCGAGAGCCGGCGGCAGCGGCGCCTCTAGCCGGGGCCCATAGGGGGCGGGCCGGGAGCGGGGGGCGTCGACAGGATCCCGGAGCTGAGGCCGCGGCGTAGGCGGGCGCCGAGGCAGTGAGGGCCCGAGGCGTTGCTGACGAGGGCCGACGGGCACCAAGGGGGGCTGGGGCTGAGGCTGAGGCCGACAAGCCGCAGCCGGCGCCCAGGCCCGACCGAGGCTGACGCTGCAGCGAAGCCCGGGAAGCGGACCGTGGGGAAGGCGAGCGACAAGATCGCGGACCGCCCTCTCGCGAGAGCCGAGAGCAGGAGGCGCGCAGGGCCCGCCCCGTCCTTCTCCAGGGCTCAGCTGTACTAGCGCTAGGCCACCTCCCCGGAGGGAAAAGGGGAGGAGGCCTACCAGGCGCTGCCCGGAGATTGCGCGCTTGCCAGCCTCCTACCGCCCTGTGCGCGTGCGCCTGGGGGGCGGGGCGGGGCGGGGGGGGGGGCCGCAGGTGAAAGCAAGGTGAAAAGGTAGCGGTGGAGGGGTGAAGAGCTCAAGCAGGTGAGTAGGCAAGATGTCCGACCCTCACGTCCCTGTGTGTGCCGGGTCAGCACTACAGGAGCCACGAAAATCTCCACAAGTTGTGGAGGTCTTTTTGGGCCAATTATGGGCACATACACACAACGCCCACCAAATCATAATTAATCCCATTCATTTGTGGCAGGTGTTTTTAAAACATTTTTATTGTGGTAAAATATGTAACATAAAATTAACCATTTTACATTTTTAAAAGATTTTTATTCATTTTTAGAGACGGGAGAGAAGGAGAAAGAGAGGAAGAAAAATTTCAGTGTGTAGTTGGCTCTTGCACGCCTGGTGCTGAGGACCTGGCCTGCAGCCCAGTCATGTGCCCTGACTGGAAATCAAACTAGAGACCCTTTGGTTTGCAGCCCATGCTCAGTCCACCTAGCTACACCAGCCAGGGCCATTTTAAGTCATTTTTAAACGTACAGTTCAGTGGCATTAAGCGCATTCACATTGTTGTGCAAACATCGCCATCATCAACCTCCAGAACTTTTCCATCTTCCCAAACTGCAACTCTGCCTCCATTAAACACACTACCCCCACCCCTGGCACTCACCATCTACTTTCTGTCTCTATGAATCTAACTCTTCTAGGGACCTCATAAAACTGGAATCACCCAGTATATGTCCTGTTGTGACTGGTTTATTTCACTCAGCATAATGTCCTCAAGGTTCATCCACAGGGTAGTAGCAGGTGTCAGAGTTTCCTTCCTTTTTAAGACTGAATAGTATTCCAGTATATGGATGGACCCCATTCTGTTGATTTATTCATCCTTTGGTAGACCTTTGAGTTTTCCCACCATTTGGCTATTGTGAATAATGCTATGAACATGAGTGTACAAATATCTGTTTAAATCCCTGCTTTCGATTCATTTGGGTATCTCTCTAGAAATGGAATTGCTGGATCATATGGTAATTCTATGTTTAATTTTTAAAGGAACTACTATACTGTTTTCCACAGTGGCTGCACCATTTCATGAGAAAGGTTGTTTTAAAACTAATTTTTTTATTGACCTGTGGTTTTTTTCTTTTTTTGTAGATTTTTAAATTTATTTTATCTTTAGAGGGGAAGGGAAGGAGAGAGGGAGAGAAATAGCAATGTGTGGTTGCCTCTGGTGCGTCCCCTGCTGGGAACTGGCCTGCAACCCAGGCATGTGCTTTGACTGGGAATTGAACCGCGACCTTTTGGTTCGCAGGCCCACGCTCAATCCACTGAGCTACACCAGCTAGGGTAAAACATTATTATTATTATTTTTTTAAAGAATGAAGTTCATGGCACAGAATAAAGGACAGTCATTTAAATGGGAAAAAGTTGACTTCATGTAAAATTGACCACGTTGCTTTTCTTTTTGTCACATCTCTGGCATCAGTGTACATTATATGGTGCGTTGTATCTTTGGGAACCACGTGGGAAGAAACAAAAAGAAAAACTCAGCACTCTTCCAGGGCCCAGCCCAGGTCCCCTGGTCTCCCTGGCTCAGCCCTGCTCACTCCCTGTCCAGCCGCCTCTTTGTTTTTCTTTTTAACAGTTAATTTTCAGTGTCCTTTAGGTGCTAGGTACTGTGCTGAGCACCAGAGATACAATATTTAAAAAACAGATATACAATATACATACACTTAGTTGCAAAATGTGACAGTGCTCTAAGAATGCAAAGATGTAACCATAGCTCTTCCCTAATTAAAACTGCTCCCAGACATGCCTGTTCCTTTGCTTCTGTAATCCAAGCCTTTTTAGTCTTGCTTCTCACTGTTTGCACACACCCAAAAGTCAGTAGAAGGCTCAGCTGGCCTCAGATCATGCCATGACCTTTCCCAGCTCTAGGCATTTCCACCTTCCTTCTGTTGTACAAACCGATCTCTCCAGCCTGTTTCATTTTAGGCTCTAAATGCATATGGTCTTTTTAATTTTTTATTATATAAATTTTACTTATTTTTAAATCCTCACATGAGAACATGTTGAGAGAGAACACAATGTCGGAGAGGAACACCAGTTCGTTGCCACCTGTATGCGTGCTGACCAGGGATGGAACCTGTACCATAGTTATGTGCCCTGACCAGAATCAAACCTGCAACCTTTAGGTGTATGGGATGATACTCCAACCAACTCAGCCACCCACCCAGGGCACATATAGTCTTTTTATTGGGCTATAGCCTACATATAATAAATACACAGTTCTTGAGTGTTCAATTTCTTGAGCTTGGAAACAAGGGGGAGAACATTTACATCACTCCAGAGTTTCTTCAGTGCCCTATTCAGTAATTCCCCTTGCCCCACCTAGCTGTGATGTGCTGGTAAATGTTTAACAGTGGACTTTTGAGAGAGAGAGAGAGAGAGGGAGAATGAACTGTAATTTGTAACATTACACTATTTGTTGTATAAATATTTTCACCACAACTGATTATCATGGAACTAGAAAGATTGTTAACAATTGGCACCTGTGAACTGGGACCAACTAGCATATGACTATCCAGAGACACGCAGATTCCGATTTCTGTCCCCACAGAGGCAGTTTGTAGGTTCTAGTACTCTTTGGTGTCTCCATTTTTTTTTATCCACCCCAGTATTTTTGAGATTCATCCAAGTGGTTGCATCTATCAGTAATTTGTTCTTATCCCTTGCTATATGATATTCCACAGTGTATAACTGGGGATTGCCCTTCCCAGAGAACCTTCTTCAGGGGGTTAAAGAGATCAAGTCTTTTCTAATAATCAGACTTTTTAGTTCTCCTTGATTCCTACTTAACAATTCTTCTACTTCTTGCTACTTCCCTACTTCTTGTCATTCCCAGTGCACCCTCCTTATTTTTGGTTGGTGGCTCTTGGTGCATTTTGATTCACCTCCCTGCTCTTCCATTTTGCCTTTCCTACTAGTTATGAATGTTTTGGGGGTGTAAAGATGTTGTATTTGTCTCTTTCTCTCCCTGTCCATCTTCCTGAAGTTGAAGCTTCACATATAGATGCTACTTGAATAAATGAAATGGGTGTTCCTGCCCTCAGGAAGATGCATTTCCTGCTATCTTACCTGATTCTCAGAACTAACAGAACATGAGGTTTTATTATTGAGGTTACAGTACAGATGCACACCCTCCACCTCCTCCTCTATCTTTATTAGTGAGCACATTTTGCTCTGTAACTTCTCCCTGTTACATATCTCTCTACTTATCATTGCTTCCAATCACACCATGCTCAGTACATCTATTCCTTGATCCCAGAGACTTGGGTGGCTCCTAAATCACTCCTCCCACTCCCAGGGAATAAATTTTTAACAGCTTTGTTGATAGATTCAATCCAAGGTGACATTTATCTTGTTTAAGCACTATCTAGCATTAATATCACTTGTGTACATGCTATCTATCTGCGCAAGCACCCTGAGCTTTATCTCTCTCACCTGGGCAATGGACTAACTGAAAGAACGGCTGACCCCACCCCTTTGGGAAACAATTTAGCACTATCTGGAATACTCTATGGCCCAGGAATTTTCTCTTAGGCATATAACCTAGGAAACTCTTGATCTTGTATAACCAGGACACACACACACACACACACACACACACACACACACACACACACCGTTTTTGATGGCACAAATATAGAAATTACACAAAAACCCATCAAAGGAAAAATGGAAAAATATGTCAGTATAGTCTCATAAAGAAATATTAAACAGCAGAAGACTCGCAAAGGACAATAAAAAAGTCTTAGGAACACAAAGTGATGGAAGACTGTATGATACTGTGTGTGTAAAATGAATGTGGCTGAGCATAATGTGGCATTGGGGTAATGCAGACTTTATTATTTATTGATTTTTAGAGGGAGAGAGATGAAGGGAAGGAGGGAGGGAGGGGAAGGGAGGGAGAGACAGACAGAGAAACAGTGATTTGTTGTTCCACTTATTGATGCATTCATTGCTTCTTCTACGTGCCTGACAGGAGATCAAACCCTCAATTTTGGCATATCAGGATGATGCTGTAACCAACTGAGCTACCTGGCCAGGGATGGGAAATGCAAATTTTAAAATAAAATTTAAAAAGTGTGACAACATCAAGTGTTAGCAAGGATGCTGAGCAACTGGGACTCTCTTGTGTTGTTGGTGGGGAGGCAAAAATGGCACAGTTCCTTCAAAAAACGATTCGGCAATTTCTTAGAAAGTGAAACACACACTTACCATACGACCCAGTAACCCACTCCTGAGCATTTACCCAAGAGAAATGAACTCATAGGTTCACGCAAAAACCTGAATGTGAACTTCATAAAGCTTTGTTTGTAAGAGGTCCCAAACTGGAAACAACCCAAATGTTCTTCAGTGGATGAATTAATAAACAAATTGTGCATTAGTTTCACACAATGGAATGCTACTCATTAATAAAAAGGAACAAACTATGTATATATGAACCATCTTGGGTAAAGCTTAAAGGCCCCATGCTGCATGAAAGAAGACAGTCTCAAAAAGTTACATAGTAACTTGATTCCACTTACATGACATTTTTAAAAAATATATTTCATTGATTATGCTATTACAGTTGTCCCATTTCCCCCAACTTCATTCCCCTCCACCCTGCACACCCCCTCCCACCCACATTCCCCCACTTTGGTTCATGTCCATGTGTCATAAGTTCTTTAGCTTCTACATTTCCCACACTATTCTTGCCCTTCCCCTGTCTATTTTCTACCCACCGCCTATACTGCTTATTCTCTGTACCTTTTTCCCTTCTCTCCTCCTCCCACTCCCCTGTTGCTAACCCTCCACGTGATCTCCATTTCTGTGTTTCTGTTCTTGTTCTAGCTGTTTGCTTAGTTTGCTTTTGCTTTTGTTTTAGATGTGGTTGTTAATAACTGTGAGTTTGCTGTCATTTTACTGTTCATATTTTTTATCGTCTTTTTCTTAGATAAGTCTCTTTAACATTTCATATAACAAGGGCTTGGTGATGATGTACTCCTTTAACTTCACCTTATCTGAGAAGTGCTTTATCTGCCCTTCCATTCTAAATGAAAGCTTTGCTGGATAGAGTAATCTTAGATGTAGGTC
This sequence comes from Anoura caudifer, assembly GCA_004027475.1. NCBI lineage: Eukaryota > Metazoa > Chordata > Mammalia > Chiroptera > Phyllostomidae > Anoura > Anoura caudifer. The sequence continues at coordinate 630,934 of PVKU01000037.1, forward strand.
CTTGCCTTTCATGACTTGGAATACTTCTTTCCAGCCCCTTCTTGCCTGGAAGGTCTCTTTTGAGAAATCAGCTGACAGTCTGATGGGAACTCCTTTGTAGGTGACTGTGCCCTTATCCCTTGCTGCTTCTAGAATTCTCTGCTTCATTTTAATCTTGGCTGATGTAATTATGGTGTGCCTTGGTGTGTTCCTCCTTGGGTCCAACTTCTTTGGGACTCTGAGCTTCCTGGACTTCCTGGAAGTGTATTTCCTTTGCCAGATTGGGGAAGTTCTCCTTTATTATTTGTTCAAATAAGTTTTCCACTTGTTGCTCTTCCTCTTCTGGTACCCCTGTAATTCGGATGCTGGAACATTTAAAGATGTCCTGGAGGTTCCTAAGCCTCTCCTCATTTTTTTGAATTCTTATTTCTTCATTTTTTTTTTTATTGGATGTTTGTTTCTTCCTTCTGGTCCACTCCATTGATTTGAGTCCCAGTTTTCCTCCCCTCACTATTGGTTCCCTGTGCATTTTTCTTCATTTCACGTATTGTAGCCTTCATTTGTTCATCTAATTTGTGACCAAAATCAACCAGTTCTGTGAGCATCCTGATCATCGGTGCTTTGAACTGTGCATCTGATAGGTTGGCTATCTCTTGGTCGCTTAGATGTTTTGGCTCTGGAGCTTTGATCTGTTCTTCCGTTTGAGCCTTTTTTTTTTTTTTTTTTTTTGGTCTGGTCATGCCTGTTGTGTAGTGAGGGGCGGAGCCTTAGGTGTTCACCAGGGCGGGGCAACTCAGTTGCTGGGTTGTGATGCTGTATGTGGGGGCAGGGTCCAAGAGGGAACAGTGGTGCTTGCTCCACTCTCTCTCCTATTCCAGTCCTTTCCGTGCCTCCCACAAGCAAATTGGGCCCTTCTGGTGCTGGTTCCCGGGTGGGTGGGCCTGTGTACATTCTAGGACCCTGTGGGTCTTTCCGACAAACTCTCCTGTGAGGCTGGGAGTCTCTCCCGGCACCTTAACCCCCACAAGTGTTTCTAATCGGTGCTTTTAGGCTTTATTTCTGGGCACTGGAGCCCTGGGCCACATGGCCTGCCTAGCTCCCTGTCTTCACCTGGTTTACCTGTGCACGAATGTGCATCCACCATCAGCCAGCCACCTTGCGCACCTCACTGGGCCTGCCTGTTGCCACCCCACACCCGGGGCCCGCCAGCTGCTGTCTGTGCCCCCGAGACCACCAACCACCGCTTTTTCCTGCCAAGACCCCTCTCCACCACCCACTCCACCCCTCTTACTGGTCTGGATGAATGGTTGTCAGACTTCCGTACAGTTCAATTTTCTGTCAGATCTGGTTGCTTTTTTGTTTCTAAATTTTTGTTGTCCTTAATTTTTTGGTTGTGCGAGGAGGCACAGTACCTCTGTGCCTCCATCTTGGCCAGAAGTCCATGACATTCTTTTTTTATAAAAATTATCTCACATGAGGATATGTTTATTGCTTTTAGAGAGAGAGGAATGGGGGGAGAGAGAGAGAAACATGATGTGAGAGAGAAACATTGATTGGTTGCCTCCTTTATGTGCCCTGATCAGGAATCGAACCTGAAACCTAGGTATGTGCCCTGACTGGGAATCGAACCCACAACCTTTTGGTGTACAGGATGATGCTCCGATGAACTGAGACACCCACCTAAGGCATTACATTCTTTTTTCTTTTTACATTTTTTGGTACATTTTTAAAAAGGATTTTATTTATTTTTAGAGAGAGGGGTAGGGAGGGAGAATGAGAAGGAGAGAAACAGCAATCAGTTGCCTCTCATATGCACCTCAACCTGGGAGGAACCCACAATCCAGGCTCATGCCCTGACCTGGAACCGAACCAGTAACCTTTCACTTTGCAGAATGATGCTCAACCAACTGAGTCACGCTGGTCAGGGCATTCTGCACTATTCATTTTTTACAACTTTTATATGAGCTTAAAGTTACTTCAAAATAAAAAGTAAAAAACAAAAAAAACCCCAGCCCTGGCTGATGTAGCTTAGTGGATTGATGGCAGGCCTGTGAACCAAAGGATCACAGTTCAATTCCCAGTCAGGGCACATGCCTGGGTTCCCCGCAAGGGACACATGAGAGGCAACCATACATTGATATTTCTCTCCCTTTCTCTCTCTCTCCTTCCCTTCCCCTCTAAAGATAAATAAATAAAATGTAAAAAAAAAAAAAAGTAAAAAGAAAACCCAACAAGGATGATATGGCAGTTTTGCAAAAAATTAAACAGAACTACCACGTGATCCAGCAATTTCACTTCTCAGTATAGACTCAAGAGAACTGAAAGCAAGGACTTAGACAGATACTAACACTCATGTTCACAGCAGCATAATTCACAGTAATCAAAAGGTGGAAACAATCCACGTGTCCATCAACAGATAAGCAAGATGTGGCTCGCCCAGACGATGGAATGTTACTGAGCCTTCAAAAAGGAAGGGAATTCCGACAACTGCTACAACATGGACAAACCTGGATGACATTGTGCTCAGTGAAACAGGACAGTCACAAAAGGACAATTCGTGTGGCTCCCCTAGGAATCCCTAGAGGAGTCAGATCTATGGAGATAGGAAGTAGATGGTGGGGGCCAGGGGCTGGGGAGGGCAATGGGGAACAATTAATTAAGAAGTACTGGGTTTTCTTTTAGGGCAATGACAGTGTTTGAAACTACATAGAGCGGGTAGTCATGAAACATTGTGAATGTACTAAATGCAACTAGATTCTTCATTATGCATGCTTTTAATTTTATTTTACCTTCATCAATTTTTGCTAATTTTGTTATTGTATCTGTTTGGTGGAAGTGGTATATGATGATGACTATTTAATGCATATCTTTTCAACTTTGTGTCATTGATGTCACCCTGGCAGCTTAAAATGGTCCACAATGGAGGTATTTACCCCATGGAAATTGGCAAGTGTTTCAAAGGGGGCTTGGTTTATTGTGTTTTTGATTGTCTATCAGGGGTGTCCAACCTGTGGCCTATGGGCCGAATGTGGCTCAGGATGGCTATGAATGCGGCCCAACACAAAATCGTAAATTTGCTTAAAACATTATGAGATTTTTCTGTGATTACATGTTGCAATGAGTTTAAAGTCTGGCCCAGAGACACCAAAATGTCTAGATCAAGGTTCAAAAAAACATTCTTTTTGGTAAAGGATCAGGTAGTACATTTTTTTGATGTGTAGGCCCTTTATTGCATCTACCCAACACTGTGGTTGGAGTGAAAAAGCAGCCCAAGGCAACTCTAACCAAATGGGCGTGTCCTGTGCCAATAAAACTTTATTTACACAAATAGGTGGAGGGCCATCGCATACCAATCCCTAGTTTAGGCTTTGAAAAGTGATGTAGAAAAGTTAATAATAATGTAGATCAATCTCTAAAATGTGTCATGGTGTCTATAGTTGTTAGATTGTGAATAGCATGGAAAGATGAGAAAATATTATTTCCAGTACTCACAAACTATTATCTGATTTATCAAAGAAGACATTCACGTTTTGATGAACAAGTGAAATTGCAACATATCCTCCTATGTCTTCACTCTCATGTTACTTATTAATGTAAATGAAAATATCGCCCACATTCATGTCAGAACTACCCTTGTTTTGTTATCTGCAACCAGCTATGGATACAAGAATTAGCAAAAATCAACAAAAACATATCTTGAGATTCAAGTGGCTATATGGAATTCACAGTAGAGTATCAAATATTTTCTTATCACTTGTAAATTGCATGTTATACATTCATGTCAGTGACATTTGTAATTTGTATATTCGTCATTTAATGCATACAATACATTGATTTGTAGAGATATATAAACTACCCTCCCCAGACATCTGGTTCTTAAACACTGCTGCCTTTACACCTGGAGAATTGAGATGTTTCTTCTCCTACATGGCAGGCATTTATTCGGCTAATATTTATTCAGTGTCCACTCTCTGCCAGGCAGAGACATATGCTTGGTAATGTGAACATTCACTAATTATTTAATTCAACAAAAGTGTTTTTCTCTCCTTCCCTGTGTCAGCACAGGTCCAGGTGCTTAGCTAGTCAGACAGAGGAGGGGTGCGGGGTGGGAGAGAGCGCCCCAGCGCATGAGAGTGTGCAGGAGCGCAGAGGCCCATCTCTAGGTTGCCACCTGGAATTCCTTTTTTTTAAAAGATTTTATTTATTTATTTTTAGAGATGGGGAAGGGAGAGAGAAAGAGAGGGAGAGAAACATCAGTGTGCGGTTGCCTCTCACATGGCCCCCACTGGGGACCTGGCCTGCAACCCAGGCATGTGCCCTGACTGGGAATTGAACCAGCAACCCTTTGATTCGCAGCCCACGGTCAACCCACTGAATTACACCAGCCAGGGCTGCAATTCCTTTTTTAAAAAATGTTTTTAAAAATTGAGATATAATTGACATATAACATTATATCAGTTTTAGGTACTTAACATAATTATTTATTTTCTGTACATTCTGTGAAATGACCACCACAATAAATCTAGTCAACATTCATCACCCACATAGTTACAATTTTATTTTTCTTGTGATGAGAACTTTTACTAATTACTCACTTGCCCTGGCTACTAGGTAGCTCAGTTGGTTAGAGCATCATCTTGGTACACCAAGGTTTCTGGTTCGATCCCTGGTCAAGGTACACATACAAGAAGCAACCAAAGAATGCATAAATAAGTGGAACAACAAAATTGATGTTTCTGTCTCTTTCCCCATCTCCCTTCCTTCCTTTCTCTCTCTAAAATCAGTAAATAAAAATAAATAAATACTCTCTTAGCAACTTTCAAATACACAGTCCAGTATTATTGCCTGTGGTCATCCCAGGACTCATTTATTTTATAACTGAAATTTGGTACTTTTTGACTCCCTCCACCCATTTTTCCCACTCTTCACCCCTAGAGTTTTTTTTTTTAATGATTTTGTACCATGCCCTGACCAATGGATGGGTCACGTTGGTATCTATTTTATAGCTGTGCAAAACAGGGCTGTAAATGAACAAGAACTGGAAGGGAAAGTGGAAAATGAAAAGAATTTGACCAGGGGAGGGGAGGGTAGCAGGTGAAATTTATTTTTTGCTTTCCCATTTATTTATGTCATAGCACTACTATTTAGTAATAAACACATGTTTGTTGTCTTGTTAAATTTAATTTTTATTGAGACATAATGCGTGTAATGTAAAATCTACCCTTTTAAAGTGCAGAATCCAGTGGTATTTAGTGTGTTTTCTAGGCTGTGCAGCCATCACCAACAATTCCAGATCGTTATCATCATTCCTGAGAGAAATGGCAACCCCTCCCTGGCGTCTGCCCCAGCCCCCAGCCCCCTGAAGCTGCTCTTTGTCTCCACGAACGAGTGCTGGCTTTTGCCACCAACTTGTGGTTGCGCCAATAGAGAGCCTCCCAAAGGGATGAGGTCAAAATGGGGTTTCAGCGTGCTGTTGTAATTACTCCAAAGTCCAAACTCAAGGTTTCTAGAAAGAACATGACTTTTTTTTTTTTTTTTTTAACAGGGGCAATTGAAAATCTCCTGGGCTTAGCAAAATCAGAAGGGTGTGTGCAGACTTCTGTCTCAAGGTCGGTAGCCCAGATGACCTTCAGTTTATGGAGGTCTTTGTCAGTGCCCTTGACGTTTCCTCCTAAGCCCAGGAGATGCTGTTCGGAGAACTTGGCCAGTGAAGAGCCCTTCAGAAATGTGGGGCCTTGAGAAACTCGTTTCATTCTTCTGGCTCTTAGCTTTCCCTTTGGCAACACAATTTTTCTCCTTTGACATTAAAGCAGAACTTGGCATGGTTTCTTCGACAAAGATCAGATAGTACATATTTTCAGCTTTGATGGTCAGTCAGACAGTTTCTGTTGCAACCAACTACTCTGCCTTTGTAACAGAAAAGCAGCCGCAGACACTGTATGGACAAATGGGTGTGGCTGTGTCCCAATAAAACTGTGTTTGTGGACACTGAAATTTGAATTTCTTACCATTTCAGTGTCAAAATATCCTTAATTTTTTTTCAACCAGTTAAAAAATGTAAAATTTACTCTTAACTCACAGGCTGCACAAAAACAGGTGTGAGCTGGATCTGGCCCGTGGGCTGAATGTTGCCAGCCTCTGACCCAGGGTGTCCTTTATGCTGGAAGGTGTTTGGGGTCCAAAACATGCCTGTGGAGAAATGCCAATCAGAACCACCGTGAGATGTCACCACCCCTGTCAGAACGGCTGTTATCAATAACATAAAAGATAACAAGTGTTGGCAAGGATGTGGAGAAAAGGGAACCTTCATTCGCTGTTGGGATTGTAAACTGCTGCAGCCACTATAGAAAACAGTATGATTGTTCCTCAAAAAAATTAAAAATACATGTATCATATGACCCAGCAATTCCAAAGAAAATGAAAACACTAATTTGAAAAGATAGTCACACCCTTATGTTCACTGCAGCATTATTTATAGCAGCCAAGGCATGGAAGCAGCCATCACCAGACAAGTGGATAAAGAAGATGTGGTTCATACGGGTAATGGAATATTATACAGTCATGAAAAACAATGAAGTCTTGTCATTTGCAACACTATGGATGGACCCGGAGGGTATTGGGCTAAATGAAATAAGTCAGACAGAGAAAAGCAAAGACCATACCATTTAACATACACGTGGATTCTAAAAAAAAAAATGAACAAACAAAACAAAACACAAATAGACTCGCAGATACAGAGAACAAACTGGTGGTTGCCAGGGGAAGGAAGGTGGGGAGGACGAGCAAAATTAATGAAGGGGATTGAGAGGTACGGACTTCCAGTCATAAAACGAATAAATCACAGGAATGTGGTGTTCAGCACAGTGAATGTGATCAACAATGTAATAATTTTGTATGGTGAGAGATGGTGAATAGACTAATTGTGATCATTTCATAATACATAAAAACATTGAATCACTATGTTGTACACCTAAAACTAATATAATATTGTATGCCAATTATAATTTAACTGAAAAAATATGTCCATGGTCTCTAGTCTCAAGCTAAGGTAAATCCTTTCTCTCGAGTTTCTTTTTTTAAAAAATTATCAATTGATTTTAAAGAGAGAGGAAGGAGAGGGGAAGAGAGAGAGAGAGAAACATCAATTTGTTTTTCCATTTATTTATTCATTCATTGGTTGATTCTTCTTTGTGTCCTGACTGGGGATCCAACCCTCAACCTTGGTGTATTAGGATGATGCTCTAAGCAACTTAGCTATCCTGCCAGGACCTCCAGTTCCAGCCATTCAACAAATCCATACCACTCCCCTACTGTGCACCAAGTATTGGCCTCTTTACAGAGTGAGGTAGACACGGTGCCTGCGTGGAGCTCCCAGTCTGCTGGGGGAGAAACAGTGCACAGACAGTAAAATAAACATATTCCCAATGTTGGTGAGTGCCACGGAGAAAGATGAAGTGTGGAGGGAGAGAGCAGATAGTGAAAATAGGGGGATGGTTGCAGTTTTAAACAGAATGTCAGGGAAAAGGGTGAAGAGCCTAGTTAAAGAACAAATATAAGTGACCCATGGACAGGGACAACAGGGTGGGGACTCACTGTGTGTGTGGGGGGCGGGCAGGGGAGAGCAATGGGGGAAAATTCGAATAGCTGTCATAGAACAATAACAATAAATAGAATGCCAAGGAAGGTCTCACTGAGAAGATGGCATTTGGGCAAATAGCATAATCAAGAAATATTTTTTCTAAAGTTGGGAGTGTGCCCCATGGATCGCTGGGGGAATGTTTTAAAATTTTATTTAGCCCTGGCTGGTGTAGCTCAGTGGATTGAGCGTGGGCTGTGAACCATGGGGTCGCCGGTTTGATTCCCAGTCAGGGCACATGCCTGGGTTGCAGGCCAGGTCCTCAGTGGGGGGCCAAGTGAGGGAGAACCACACATTGATGTTTCTCACCCTCTCTCCCTCCCTTCTCTCTCTAAAAAAAATATTTATTATTTATTTATTTAATTCTTACCCAAGGATATGTTTATTGATATTGGAGAGACAGGAAGCGGGAGAGAGAAAGAGAGAAATATAAACATCGATGTGGGAGAGAAACATCCATTGGTTGCCTCCTATATGCACCCCGACAGGGGAATCAAAAGTGCAGCCTAGGTATGTGCCCTGACCAGGAATTGAACTCATAATCTTTAGGTGCACAGGATGATGCTCCAACCAACTGAGCTGCCCAGCCAGGTCTGGGGGAAGGGTTTTGAGGTGGAGGAAATGGCCAGTGCAAAGGCCCTGGGGCAGGTCTGTGCCTGGTGTGTTGCAGGAACAACATGGAAGCCCATGTGGCTGGAGCAGAGGGAGCAAGCCAGAGTCAGTAAGGCTGCTGATGCTGGATGCGGGGTGGAAGAGCAGGAGAAAATTCAAGGATTGTCCAATGTTTTGACATGAGCACCTGGAAAGATGGAATGTCTGATTGGTAAAACAGGAACAGCAGCAGGAGGAGCAGGTCTGGGGAAAGAGCAGGAGCTCAGTCAGCTGCATGGTGTCAGAGATGCTCATAAGGCCCCCAAGTAGAGACATCAAAAAGGCAATTGGATAGACATGTCATTTTCAACCATCAGCAGTCAACTCTGAAAACAAGGTTGGACTTCTAGGAATGATGGATATAGCAGCAGAATTTGCTGCATTTGCAGTAGGAACTGAGATAGTTCATTTTGAATTTAATATCTCATATCTGATGTCTTAGAGAGGTAGCACTGGACATAAATAATCACTACCTTTCTGCAGGGAGGAAGGTTCAAGCATCATTCTAATATCTGTGAAGAAATAGATAAAGGCTTATTATGTTAAGTGTTTGATAAATAATGTGGTAGAGGAAATGAATGAGTGAATAAATGAAGGCCCTGAAAGGGAGTGACTTGTCTTCCAATAAGTCCCTGGCACAGCTGGCATGGGTATGTTCTCCAGGAGAACTGTCCTTCTTCCTGGCTGCTACGTTTTTGAGATTCTGCTCACATCCCCAAACCCAGTGGCCACACTTCCCTCATTTGATCCACACAGAGTATATTGTTTCTGTTTTATAGAAAAAAAATAAAACTAAGACCAGGAGAGGCAGCATGAAGTTATTGAGTGCTAGAATTGAAACTTGACCCTGGCTCCATGCTCATAGGCCACACTTCTAACAAGAGAAACCCTTTTAAGATGCTATGAAGAAATAAGAGGGGTGTTTGGAACCTGCAGCAGAATCAGATTGGATCAAGGAAGCTGGAGTCTGCTGAGTCTATTGTGTAACAAGAAGTTCCCCTGAGACGGGAAACCCCTAATTTATAGCATTTGCCAATTCCTGTGGTGTAAATACCCCCATAGTGGCCATCAAGCTACCCACATGATGTCATCGAGTCTCGCCAGCCGGAGCCAGCACACCACCAAACTTGAGTCTTTTCTGTTTTGGCCCAATATTCTGTTAGTCTAAACATAAATATTATTTACCTTCTCTGTCCTATTTACTTACTATGAAATGCCAGTCCTTGCAGGTATCAAATGAAATGATGCAGGTCAAAACCCCTGGGTGGGGGCGGGGGGAGGGGAGCAAAGAATGGCATGATATACAAATGCAAGGCATATTTACAGATGAAAACACAAATTAAGAGGCGTATGTATATATAAGGTTGGACTTCGGAAAGTAACACCGCTATTCAAATATGCTGACATCCTTGACACTGGCCAAGTGTGATTGAATTCTTTGAGAACCGGTCAAGTGTGTAAAATATGGCGGCATGGTGGGATTGTGATCCCGGGACCGGGAAGCCCTGGAGGACTTGGCAGGGGGCAGGGGACTGAATTAGGGCAAGAAGGAGACACCAAGTTAATGTCCTCCTTTCCAGGAGACCTTGGGGGGAGGTCAAGGAAGGAGGTTGAGGAGGCAGTTGCTTGTGGTGCCCACGAGAGGGCACCAGGTACTGGAAAACCAACCGCACCCCAGACCCTGGGTAGGAAGGGGAGGGGTCTACCTGAGGGTGGTTGGCTAAAAAAGAGAGTGGGGGGAGGGGAGAGGGGAGCTAAGTCTTTGAATCTGGAAGCCCCCTACTATGCTTCCAGAGTTGAAGATTTGGAAGAGAGGGGTTAACAAATCAGAGTAGGTGTCTGCAAACTTTTTTCTTAAAGGGCCATATAGCAAGCAGTCTAGACGCAATCTCCGCCACAGCGAGTCAGCTCTGTGCTTCTAGTGCCCAAACAGCGGAGACGACACACCCACAGACGGGCCTGGCTGCGTGCTGGTGAAGTTTTATTTTTGCAGGCTGAAATTTGAATTTCATGTAAACTTCCTGTGTCACAAAATAATTTTTTCTTTATTTTTTAACTATTAAAAATGCAAAAACTGCTCTTTGCTCTCAGGTATAGCTTGTCAATGGAGCATCAATGATAATAAATGTTTGTTTGATGCTTACTAGGTTTCAGGTATTAAATGCTTAAATGCAGTGGCCTATGTGGCTCATTTAACACCCAGAGTAGATCTTGTTTTAACACCCACTCCTCTATGAGACCCAAAGTTTCAGTAATGAAGAGCAACAAATAATACTTATTGCCAGAAAAGCAATAGAGTGAGTAAAATTTTTCTTTTATTGGACATCATATATATAAGCATGCCAGGAACATACAAAATATAGATCTCACAGTCCAATCAAGGGAAAAAATAATGAATGAATATTGTTTAATTCCATTAATTATTTTTAAAAAATTTTTAGAGAGAGGGGAAGGGAGGGAGAAAGAGAGGGAAAGAAACATCAATGTGTGGTTGCTTCTCATGTGTTCCCCCAGCCCCCCGACCTGGCTTGCAACTCAGAGATATGTCCTGACTGGGAATCAAACTGGCGACCCTGTGGTTCACAGCCCGAGCTCAATCCACTGAACTACACCAGCCATGTCATTAATTAAATTTTTTTAAAGCAAAACTTGTCTTTACATGCTGGTCTGTCACAGTAATGAATAATAACATGACAATTTAATAAGTAAATAAGCAAATAAGAATAACAGTTTAAAGAAACAAGACATTTCCACTTAGAATGTATGGCTTGCCCTGGTCAGGTAGCTTATGTGGTTAGAGTGTCGTCTGTGTACACCAAGGTTGCAGTTTTGATCCCTGGTCAGGACACACACAGGAATCAACCAGTGAATGCACCAATAAGTAGAACAACAAACTGATCTCTCTCTCTCCCTTCCCTCCCTCTCTCTCTCTGCAAAAATCAATAACTGAGTAAAATTTTTAAAAGTAAATAAAATATATGGGTCAAATCCAGCAAAGATATTTCATATTTGAACTAAGATTTGAGCTTACCAAATACAAATAACTTGTAGTTTGGCTCACCGTTTAAAATTTTCCAGACAAATAGAACCTTCAAGTGGTCAGAGAGAATAAAGGACATGAAATTGCTCAAACTCAATTTCTTTGCACTTGAAATCACTGGGCTCTCATTGCTTGTTTAGAATCTACTGCGTAAACACAAGAATGTGTGACACTGCAAGGTGGAAATGTGACCTGTGCCCAAAGAGAACTCAAAAGATTTAGAATTGTTAAGAGTTAACTGTCAAAATGAACCTGTATAGGAGCTGTGTGTGTCCAAGTGCCTGACACGGAGTTCTCCAAGTTCGTGTCCCTGTAGAATGCAATGTTTATTAAAGGGTAAGTCATAAAATATTTAAAGCTTACTAAACATCAACAGTAACCACAGCAATTGTTGAGACCAGTGATATGCAACTGGTAAGCTGCAAGAATTGTTAAAACACGCAGTACCTGACTATTTAGTCAGGGGCACCGACCTCTTTTCCCTTAGGTTGTCAAATTCAAAAATGCCAAGAGTTAACACACCAATAGCCGTCTGGTGTGAGTGAATCAAAATTATTCCTATTTTGGGGGGTCAGATTGGCAAAAATATATATTTTTGGTGTGCTGCAGGATTTTAGTAATTAGCTCATGTGTGCCATGAGATGAAAAATGTTGAAAATCACTGGTTTAGACCAGGAGTTGACAAACCATGGCTTTCTGGCCAAATCTAGCCCAGTATCTCTTTGTAGGAGCTGAGGATGGTTTTTTAACTGGTTGGGGAAAAAATCAACAGGAGAATAATATTTCATAATGTGCCAAGTGCAGAGGATTTGAATGCCAGCACCCATGTCTCCGGCTGACTGGCACACAGCACACTCACTCATTCATGACTTGTCCACAGTGGCCCTCGGGCTGTGCCTGCACGCTGCACAGTCGCCATCTGGCCCACACGGCTGGAAATATTTACTATCTGGCTCTTTACAGAAAAAGTTTGTTGACCTCTGGTTCAGACCAATAAAAGATTTCTTAGGCGGAGAGTATTTTATCACTGATGCTGTTTAGAATTGCCTATACACAGCAATAATAGAAAAGCAACTAATAAAATAGGGGTTATTATCCTTTTTAAATTTTCAAAAGACAATGGTCTCCTTCATTGACAGCACCTAGGGTGGGCTTCTTCCTCACCCAATCCTTGGTACGCCACTGCCACTGCTTACGTATAGGAGCTAACTGGCTCTTTTTTTTTTTTTAAGATTTTATTTGTTTATTTTAGGCAAACTGGAAGGGAGGGAGAAAGAGAGGGAGAGAAACACCAATGTGTGGTGGCCTCTCCTGCGCCCCCCTACTGGGGACCTGACCTGGCCCACAACACAGGCATGTGCCCTGGCTGGGAATGGAACCAGAGACCCTTTGGTTCACAGGCCAGTGCTCAAGCCACTGAGCCACGCCAGCCAGGGCCTCGGTCTCTCTCTCTTTTTTTTTTTTTTCTTTCTTTTTAAAAAATTATATTTTATTGACTATGCTATTACAGTTGTCCCAATATTTCCCTCCTTTCCTTTCTCCACCCATCTATCACCACCCCACTACCTCAGGCAATCCTTTACCTTTGTTCATGTCCATTGGTCATGCCTATAAGTTCTTTGGCTACTCCATTTCCTACACTGTACTTTACATCCCCGTGGTTATTCTGTAACTACCTATTTGTACTTCTTAATCCCTTAACTTCTTCACCCTTGTTCCTACATGCTCCCGCATTTGGCAACCATCAAAACCCTCTATGTATCCATGATTCTGTCTCTATTCTTCTTGTTTGCTTAGTTTGTCTTTCAGATTCAATGGTTGATAGACATGTACTTTTTTTTTATTGTTCACAGTTTTGATCTTCTTTTTCTTAAATAAGTCACTTTAACATTTCATATAATAATGGCTTGGTGATGATGAACTCCTTTAGTTCTTTCTTATCTGAGAAGCTTCTTATCTGCTCTTCGATTCTGAATAATAGCTTTGCTGGGTAGAGCAATCTTGGCTGTAGGTGCCCACTTTTCATGACTGAATATTTCTTGCCAATCCCTTCTAGCTTACAAAGTTTCTTTCGAGAAATCAGCTGATAGTTTTATGGGAACTACCCTGTAGGTAAATAACTTCTCTTGCTGCTTTTAAGGTTCTCTCTTTATCTTTAACCTTTGGTGTTTTAGTTATGATGTATCTTGGAGTGGGCCTCTTCCCATCCATCTTGACAGGACTCCGGACTTGCATGTCTATTTCCTTCACCAAATTAGGTAAGTTTTCTTTCATTATCTTTTCAAATAGATTGCCAGTTTCTTACTCTTTCTTTTCCTTCTGGCACCTCTACAATGTGAATATTGGAATGCTTGTCGTTGTCCCAGAGGCTTCTTACACTATCCTCATATTTTTGGATTCTTTTTCTTTTTTTCTTTTTTTTTTAAATTATATTTTATTGATTATGCTGTTATGGTTGTCCCATTTCTCCCCCATCATTCCCTTCCACCATGCATACCCCCTCCCACCCACATTTCCCCCTTTAGTTCATGTCCATGTGTCATAAGTTCTTTAGCTTCTACATTTCCCACACTCTTCTTGCCCTCCCCCTGTCTATTTTCTACCCACCATCCATGCTACTTATTCTCTGTACCTTTTCCCCCTCTGTCCTCCTCCCGCTCCCCTGTTGCTAACCCTCCATGTGATCTCCATTTCTGTGTTTCTGTTCCTGTTCTAGATATTTGCTTAGTTTGCTTCTGTTTTAGGCGTGGTTGTTAATATCTGTGAGTTTGCTGTCTTTTTACTGTCCTATTTTTAATCTTCTTTTTCTTAAATAAGTCTCTTTAGCATTTCATATAATAGGGGCTTGGTGATGATGAACTCCTTTAACTTGACCTTATCTGAGAAGTGCTTTATCTTCCCTTCCATTCTAAATGATGGCTTCGCTGGATAGAACAATCTTGGATATAGGTCCTTGACTTTCATGACTTGGAATATCGCTCTTTATTTTTATCTCCATTTTGGAGAGGAGGAAGCTGGGGCACAGAGAGGCCAAGTAACTTGCCTGAGGTCACACAGCTTGCAAGGTGGGGCTCAGACTGAACTCAGAGTGTTGTGACTGTGGCATTTGATGTGTGCCTGAGCACAAGGCAGAGCCCAGATCATCCTGCCTGGCATTGCCATAAGCACAGTCACCCAGGGGCACATCTGGCTTTATATCATTGCCTTGAGCTTCAGCATATCTGCACACAAGCTGATGAAGACACCTCTCCTCCCTGAGCCTCAGTGCCCTCATCTATGAGATGGTTATAACAAAATTCCCCACTCCTTCAGAGTTTTGGAGGATCCACGTACTTAGTGCAGTGCCTGGCACAGTGAGCCATCAATACATAGTAGCTGTGGTTTTGATCAGACCTGGAAGCCGGGCCTAGGAGGAATGGCATTGTTTTTCTTGGAGAAAAAAGTCCAGAAGAGTGAGGTGTTGAGAGGATTCAATGCACAAAGTGAGTTCTCCAGGCATGCTTGCGTGTAGGAGGAACCATACAGGAGTGAAAAGAAACTAATGAAGGATAAGACTTCACCTCCTTGTCAATTCCCTTTTAAGCCTTCTAATTAAATTAAAAAGTACTCGGTTGGGTGCTGCTACATCTTCAACACTTATTTGCTCATTTTGTTTTGACAGAGTCACCTAGTCCAGAACCTCCCACAGGCAACAATAATTGCCTGGAATTTATTAACATTGTTTATTATCCTTTGCCTCTGTTCTAGGTACTTGATACTATTTTTTTATTTACCATAGTGTTATAATACTTCCTTTTAAGATAATTTTTTAAGATTTTATTTATTTATTTGTTTGTTTGTTTATTTTTAGAGAGAGAGGAAGGGAGGGGGAAAGAGAGGGAGAGAAACATCAATGTGTGGTTGCCTGTCATGCGCCCCCTACAGGGGACCTGACCCGAAACCTAGACATGGGCCCTGACTGGGAATCGAACTCATGATCCTTCGGTTCACAGGCCCATGCTTAATCCATTGAGCCACACCAGCCAGGGCTTAAGATAAATTTTTTGAACAAAAAGCTGAGTCCAATCTTCAGCATTATCATCAGCTTTACTTTTTTCCTTCAATAAATTTTAGAAAGACACTTTATAACACAATGGTAAATTGACACCAGTATCAGATGCCCCAAAGAGAGGGTAACTGTAAAAAGAAACGCAATGTAAAAATAAATGTTATTAAGATCTGCCAAGGCTTGTCCTATTCCCAGCTGGGTGACCTTGCAGGCCTTCTCTAACCTGGAAGTTCTGGTGGACATCTGAGCATCTGAGAGCGTTCTGCTGGTACAGGGCTGACACTCTGGACAGAGGAACCAAAGTGCAGCACTTCCCCCACTCTCAGCGTGGCCAGCCTCGCTCACGTGTGATGGGGCCTCTCCACGTACACCCGACACAGCTTGGCCCATAACTCAATCCAACACCTCTCTTGGTCAGATTTTCCCTGGGATTAAATGTTAATCTGATGTTCGACCTTTCTACAACCTTTAGATCAACTGTCACATTTTACAGATAGGAGAACAGAGTCTCAGAGGGGAGAAGTGACTTTGTGGTGTCATGGCCAGTTTGTTGCTGAGCTGGGGACAGGATGTTGGTTTCTTGGCACCGAGTCCAGAAAAAAATTCTGCACATGACAGGAAATTTATGAATTATTAGAGACAAGGCTGACATTTCAACTTGGCCATGAGCAGGCCCATTTCTCTTGGGATCCACAGTGCACATCAAGTGTGGGGTTCATCCCGCAAACACATGAGAGCCATGCTGATGGTGTGAGATTGTTCTCAGGGCTGTGGGCACAGGGACAGGTTCCTGTCTTCTCCCCACCCCACCCAACCCCACACCAAATCCATCTGTTGCAGTCTCAATCCCTGGGAACTCAGAATGTGACAGTGTTTGGAAACGACATCCAAACAGAAGTAGCCACATTGAAATGAGGTCGTTATGGTAGTCCGAATGCATATGACTAGACTGGAATCCTTACAAGAAGAGGAAATTTGAACACAGAGACACAGGGAGAAGACAGCATCTGCAAACCAAGGACAAAGGCCTCAGAAAGAATGAACCCTGCCCACACCTTGATCTTGGGCTTCTAGTCTCCACAACTGGGAGATAATAAATTTCTGGTTTCAGTGACCCTGTCTTTGGCACTCCCCATTCAGTACCTGGACATGCAGCGATGCCCACCACCCCACCCTATGGCCGCCTTCCCCGAGACCCAGGGTGGAACTGGAGGAGACACTCTCTGTCTCCTCCCCCACAACAGGAAGGAAGCTGGGATGACCACACCTGAAGCCAGTGGAGGCCTCCTTTTCCTGGTAAGAGTTCCCCTGCAACCCTTGGACCCACCAGCCATAAAGCAATCACCAGGATGAGATGATGGCTAGACAGGGAGCGAGGGGTGGGGACGGGAGATGAGTGGGAGGCAGCCCTTTTTGCGGGCATAAGCTCAAGGCCCTCGAGGGGCACTGCCCCAGGGACTGCTCAATCACCTGAAGCTGGGGGACCACATTCCTGTAGGTGGCTAACAGTGAGCCCTGAACACCAGGCTTGGAGAACAGTGTCCCTGAAACCCAGGCCTCCTAGCCCTTTCCACATGTAGGTCCCACCTGGCCCCTTGTAGAAACTTCTAGAACCATCACAGGACTGACCACCAGCCCTCTCACCCTGAAACAAGGCCCTAGGTCCTCTCCTGCCCTCATCTCCCCTTTGCCGACTCTGCCCCAGCCCCAAGCTCGTCCTTGCAGTTCCTGGCACCTCAGGCCTTTACACTGGCTGTTCTGTTCTCTCTGCTCTTGACCCTCTTCCCATGTTCCCACCGTACCACCTTATCTAAAATCCCAAGTCACCCCCACACTTCTCATCTCTCTTTCCTGCTTTGTTTTTCTACATGTAGTCTCTTAATGTTACGTATTTTCTTGCATATGCAGAAATGATTTTATTTAGCATTTGTCTCCCCCATTGGAACATCAGCTCCACTGGGACACGGAGTGGGGAACAATTTGTTATGTTCCCTGCTGTGTCCCCGACACCTAGCACACAGTAGGTGATCAAAAAATAATGGTCCCAGGAATGAGTGAGTAAATTCTTGGGCATAACATTCTTCCTTTTTGGGAGGAGCAGAGGGAGCCCATCTCCCGCCAAGCTTTCCTTCCTCGTGGTGTTCAGAGACCCTGATTCAGGTCTTGTTTTCACCACTCCCAAGCGCCCAGAACTTTCTGTACCTGCTGCAGTGCATGATGTAAGAGGAGAGAGAACTGGGTAGCCCCAAGGATCAGGTGCTAATCAGTTTGCATTGCCTGAGAAGCAGAACAGAGTCCCCCCACACCCCCAGCCCTTGGCCAGCCCCTGCCACACCCATGTCACGAGGATGTTACTCACTTCCTGACAGAATCCTATCCCACTGGAGGGACCCAGAGGATGAGGGGGAAAGGGGAGGAGTTGGTCAGGGAGCTGCTGCTCCCAGATCCCCTCATCTCTTCCCCCCAAAACTGACCTTAAATGGAAGCGTAGAGAGAAGCCCAAAGGAATAGGAGGTGACATGGTGACAAGGGGCAAGCCCCAGTCTGGAGCAGGGGATCTGGGCGTTGTCTCAACTGCGGCTGACTCATGGAGTGGCCATGGTGAGTCATACCCCTTTATTAGCCCCTCTGTCCTCCTGTGCAAAATGGGGACTGTCGTTACTACCAAACTCATGCCTTGGCCAAAGGGCTGAGGCCACTGGAAAGTGACAGGTAGGCGGGCATTTGCCGAGCGTCTCAGAACTGGAGTGCAACCCAGTTCTCACAGAGACACATTCTAGTAATAACAGTAACAACCGTGATGAGTGCTGGGTTTCCAGACTTGACTGTGTGGAGGTCCCTTCCATGCATTTCATGTTTTTCTGTCTTTCTTTTTTTTAAGTTTTTAAAAATTATCTTATTTATTTATTTTTAGAGAGAGGGGAAGGGAGGGAGAAGGGGGGAGAGAATTATGGATGTGTGGCTGACTCTCACGTGCCCCTACTGGGGACTTGGCCTGCAGCCCAGGCATGTGCTCTGACTGGGAATGGAACCTGCAGCCCTTTGGTTCACAGGCTGGTGCTCAATCCACTGAGCCTCACCAGCCAGGGTGCATTTCATGTTTTAATTCATTGAATCCTCCCAACAACCTGGTGAAGCAGGGTGTTTATCCCCCATTTTGCAGATAAGGAAACTGAGGCAGGGAGAAGCATAGTCACATGGTGACATGTGGCAGAGTCAGGATTTGAACACAGGCCCTGTTCTACCTCAGCACTGTCTCAGAAAAAAATCAGGTATTACTCTAAATTTTCTAGCAGCTGAATTTTAAAAAAGTACAGTGTAAAATGAAGTTTCATCTTAATAATATACTTTGTGCATATAAAATAAAAATTATTGGATTAATAAATACAAGCTATTATCATTTCAACATGTCAATATCAAAATTATTAATGCGATATTTCACTATTCTTCACACCAACCTTGGATATCCAGTGTGTTTAATGGCTGAACACTAAGTCTTCACCAGAAGTCCTTGATGTGTACTTACAGAGTTCAGAAAATTTGCAGTAAAAAAATGTAGATTCATGTTCTGGCTGGTGTGGCTCAGTGGATCGAGTGCCAGCCTGCAAACCAGAGGGTCACAGTTTCAATTCCCGGTCAGGGCACATACCTGGGTTGCGGGCCAGATCCCCAGTTAGAGGTGCATGAGAGGCAACCACACATTGATGTTTCTCTCCGTCTTTTTCTCCCTCCTTTTCTCTAAAAATAAATAAATAAATAAATAAGTATTTTTAAAAAATGTAGATTCACAAACCCCTGTTGTTCCATGGGCACTCAAAACTTATTCATTAACTGATTTGAGTATTGGTTTTAAATTTCAAATTAATAAAACTGATACAGCATTTGAGATTTAGGTACTTGGTCACACTCTTTATACTTCCAGGGGCCTGCGGCCCCTGCCCTGGGCAGAGGAAGTCTAGCCCCACAAACCTGTGGGTTCCACAGAACTTTTTCTGAAAAGGGCCAGTTGGTACATATTTTTTAGGCAATAGGATCTCTGTTGCAACCACCTAACTCTGCCATTGTATCGAAAGCAACCACAGACAACATGTAAAGAGGGGTGTGATTTTGTGCCAATAAAGATTTATTTACAAAAACAGAGAGCCAGAACTGGCTTACGGGCTGTAGCTTGTCCAATTACACAGTAAGCTCAACAACTGTATTTATACGTGTTCAGCCGTTCCTTCTGTGAGTACTGACTGGGCAGCTACTGCGCGGCAGGCACCGTCCAGGCACGGGAATACCGCACGCAGCCCTTGTCAGGACCGTCCCTAGTCTGCAGGGGAGTCCTTGCTGGGGACTCTTTAGCTCTTCACCCCACGCCCCTTCCTCTCTCTGATGAGCTAAGCCCCTGGGCCAGTATTGATGAAGGGAAGGAGCAAAAGACATTTTGTTGCCTGACACGGGATAGATACTCAATAAATGTATGTTGAACAAATGCACACCACAATAAGTAAATTAAATATATGGTACATCAATGTTTTCCATATTGTCCCCTATCAGTACATGCAAATAATCCTTATTCATTTTCATGGCTACATGATATTCCATTATGTGATGCATCCGATTCTATGAATCAATGCCCTGTTGGTGGATGTATTGGTTGTTTCTAGTGTTTTACATACATGGTTGTTCACCGTATATTTTGCATAGTTTTTATTGAGGTAGAATGAATTCTCAATAATAATGCACGTCTCAGGCGTGTTCAGTTCGACGGGCGTGGGCCGAGGTTGTATTGTGTGGCGTGGATGTACCAGCCGGTTCGTCTCTGCCCTTATTGGGCATTCACGTTGTTTCCCGTGGGGGACAATTGTGAATAGAGCTGTCGTGAACATTCGTGTGCAAGTCTTTTCAGGAACACACATCTGCATTTCTCTTAGGTAAACACCCCGGAGTGGCATCACCAAGTCAAACGGTAAATAAATGTTTAACTTTGTGAGAGACTGCCCCGTTCTCCAAAGTTTGCAAAGCGGATGGAGCATTCTGATCCCCAGAAACAGTGGGTGAGACTTCCGGTTGCTCCGTAGTGTCCACCGACACCTGGTATTGTCTGTCTTTCTATTTTAGTCACTGCAATCAGTGTCTTCCAATGTTTCCACACGTCAGAAATGGTTCAGGATAAATCAAATGCAAGTTAAAACCACAACAGAGTTATACGGTTACGTCTGCGAAGCGCTGCACACTCTTTCCCCTCTGGGAGCATAAAGGCCCTGGTAAGTCCCGCAAAGCTGCTCACTGACACGGAGTTCCGCAGCCTTGTTGGACCACAGCCTCATTTTGGGGCTGCGTTTCACGCTTAAACTGTTACGGGATTTTTACTTCAGGTTTCAAACTTAATGTTGCTTTGAAGTAGGTGGTTGTGTTTAGTCAATGGGATAATGTGAAGTCAAGGGCATCAGAAAGTTCTCCTGTGCCTCGAATGTTTATCCTCATCCTATGTGCTTGCATAGCTCTTCACTGGGGTGTATAAAAGCCCCCTGAAGTCTGTGATTACAAAAATTTAAAGAAGTACAAATATCTTGAGGAGGGGGGACTAGGAGGGCCTTAATCAACGTGAAGGTGTGAATGAGTAATGAATGAGACACCACCTTCTTTTCTGGTGTCTGAGAGGAGGAAGAATTGTCTCCCAAGGGAACTGAGGCTTCCAGGAGTCAGAGCCAGAGCGAGGGGAGGTGGAGAGAAGCCCAGAAGTCAGATTGCACCTCCCTGGTGCACCTGCCGTGACTGGCCTGGCCTAGTGCCTCCTCGGAGAAGGATGAGTAAATATTATATGACTGGATCAATAAAAAGAAGCCAAAGCAAACAAACCCCTTAAAGATCCACCCCAGAGGGTTTAGAAAGGAAGTAAGAAAGATCTGGAGGCCAAGGACAAGATAATGATACCAGCATCACAGGGGACAGTTACAGCAACGCAGGGTCTCTCTCCTTTGGCACTGCTGAGGTAGGACCAGATCACTCTCTATGCGGTGCTGCCCTAGACACGGTGGGGTGCTGAGCAGCATCCCTGGCCCCACCCACTCAATGTCAGGAGCATCCCTTATTTGTGACAACCATGGATGTCTTCAGACCTGGCCCAGTGCCCCTAGTGGGGGCAATTGCTGCAATGCAATGCAATTTATTATTGAATAAAAGAACCATCAGTACATCATGTGTGGCATGTAGTAGGTACTCATTAAATTTTTGTTGCATGAATAAATAGTGACCAATGCATTGATAAATATACACCAGGATGTGAATTTCTTGGGAGCAAGGACGGCATTTTAGTTACCGCTGTAAACCTAGCATGTACCATCATGCCTGGTATACCAAAGTCTTGATGTAGCTCTGTATTTACTAAGCTCACCAAAGCTCCTTGCTATATCTAGTAGAAGCCAATCTCATTTCTGCAGCCCACAGGGCCCTGAACAACCTGCCCCTGTCCCCTCCCTGTCCTCACTTCCTTCCTCTCTCCTCCTCACTCTGCTCCAGCCACACCAGCCTCCTCTCTCTTCCTCCAACACACCTGGCACCGTCCTTCCCCAGGGCCTTTGCATGTGCTTTTTTTTAACCCAAAATATCCTTCTCCTAGAGCTCCTGATGGCTGTCTCTTTCTCATCATTCAGGACTGTACTAAAACGTCACCTTCCAAAAGGGTCCTTTTCCAGCCCTCAGCCGCCCTTCGCCGTGACCAGTTTGTCAGTAGTACTTGGCCCATTTGCCTGCTTACTGGTGTATTTACACACGTGTGGTCTCTCATTCACTGCCTCTTCCCCCTGGTGCCTACAACAGTGGTTGACACATAGGTGGTGCTCAATGGGTAAGAGTTAATTGAGCAGCTACTGTGTACTAGGCATTTCCTGGACACTGAGAACCCAGCAGAGAACAAAGCTCTATTCTAGCCCCGAAGGCCCTTCCATCCTGGGTGCAGTAGGGAGGGAATAACTGAGGGAAGACACCAAACAAGTAAATACACAGATAAAAACATTTTAAATAATGAGGGGTTCGGTGAAAACAAAGATGTGATAAAGAGATATGGGGAGGGGACTCCTCTCTGCTGGTGTCAGAGACAGGCTCTCAGTCTCCTGGGCTGATTCACTAATACCAAACATTCACAAGTAAATGGGCACAGCGACAGAGTAAGGGGTGGAGGAGAGGGGACTTCTGGACAGAGGGAAGATCAAGTGCAAAGGCCCTGAGATGGGAACAAGTTTGGGTCAACAAATAG
The DNA here is from genome assembly GCA_004027475.1 of Anoura caudifer. NCBI lineage: Eukaryota > Metazoa > Chordata > Mammalia > Chiroptera > Phyllostomidae > Anoura > Anoura caudifer. The sequence continues at coordinate 653,531 of PVKU01000037.1, forward strand.
TTGAATAAATGAACAATAGAAGATTCTAGAAGGAATCGATTGCATGGGTTCACCATGGAGGGCTTGGAGGGTGGGCAGGAGGTTGCCAGATCTGTTGAGTGAAGGCAGCTCCTATGAGGGACCAGCTTTAGCAACGGCCTCCGGTGGTCTTCCTGTTTTCTTCTTCCTGGGAGTGGACAGGACCCAGCCAGACACCTGGGCCTTCCTGGATCGCGATGTCTAGGTCTCTGATAAGAAACAGTCCCCAAAAGTAGGGAAGAGGTCATGGCAGAGCAGAGAGCAGAGGCACCCCAGACTTTGGCCTTTGTCCCTTGCCGGCTGGAAAAGCACAAAATATCAAGATAACGGGTCTTCTCTCCCCTCCCCCTAGCTTGCCCTGGTATCACTGGCCCTTAACCCTGTCCATCTTGCCTGTGCCCCAATCAGCAGCTGGGGGTGGGCTGGGAGATCCTTGGAGCTATTTCAGCATCTTTTGGGGGTGGTGACAGATCCACAGAGAGGAACTAGACTTCGGGTGAGCTTCCACGGATCAGAGACACAGAAAGTGGCTGGAAGCAGAGCTGGCAGGGCTCATGAATGGAGATTTAGCGGCTGGAAAGGTGAGCTCTGCCTGGGTCCATGGAGGGAGGGAGGGTCTATGCCAAGAAACCCTCCCCAAGCTCTCAGAGTTGGAAGGAGCCCCCACCCCATTGCACAGATGGGAAGACTGAGCTCCAGAGAGAGCATGCAGTGACCAGAAGCATGCCTCCATTCCAGGGCTGCTCTTATATTTCTTCTAGGCCTCCACCTTTTAGGAGGGGAACATGGGCAGGCTAGGACTGAAAGAGAGGGCCAATTCCATCAGCCTCAAGGGAGGGACCAAGCTGATCACCCCTGTGTGTACATCTGTCTAGCACTTTTTTTTTAAGTCTTCACCTGAGGATATATTTATTGATTTTAGAGAGAGAGGAAGGGAGAGAGAGAGAAAAAAACATCAATGTGAAAGAGAAACATTGGTCAGTTGCTTCCTGTATGAGCCCCGGCTGGGGATCAATCCCACAACCTAGGTGTGTGCCCTCACCAGGGATCGAACCTGCAACCTTCTTGGTGAACGGAACGACGTTCCAACCAACTGAACCACCTGGCCAGGGCTGTTTATCACTTTTTAAAGAAATTGGCTCTTCTCCCCTGGGCGTCTCTGGGTCAGCCCCTCAGCACATATCTGGGGGTGGGAGCAGACCTGGGGCTTGAGCGTAAATTGAACTTGAGCTGGACAGACCTGGGGTGGTGTGCGAGTGGGAGATGGGGAGGGGAGGAGAGGTGCTGCGGGGCCCTCATGCCTGTCCTGTCCTTGCCCCAGATGGCTTCCTCCACCTGCCCCGCCGGCCTCATTGACAGTCTGGAGCTCCTGGATCTCCTGTTCGATCGGCAGGATGGAATTCTGAGACATGCAGATCTGGGCGAGGACTGGAGCCATGTCGGGGACCAGGTGAGGCCCCCACTGCAGACAGAACTCCACTCAGCGCAGAAACATTTACGGCTCCTGGTGTGTAATTTTAGCAAAGCACATTATTGCATTGAACCTTTCAGCCACCCTGATGGGCAGGCAGCACTGGTGCCTTAGAGGTGATGAAACCGAGGCCCAGTGAGGCGCAACAACTTGTCTGATGTCACACAGCAGTTTGGATTTGGGTCCAAACTCAAACTCAGGGCACGTGCCTTAACCAGGCTGGATGGTGTTCCCATGCCACATGATTGTGTTCAAGCTCCATGAACCTTTCGTCTTACAGAAAAGACAAGTGAGGCCCAGAGAGGGTAAGTGGCTTCTTGAGAGTCACACAGCTGTTCAGAGAAAAGCTCAGACCTCCTCCTTCCTGCCTACCCCCTCCAGCAGGTCCTGCCAGCCCCGGACTCTGATGATTTCCTCAACTGTATCTTGGGTTCTGGAGACTCAGCGCCCAGCTCTCCTCTCTGGTCTCCTGCAGCCAGTGACAGCGGCATCTCTGAAGATCTGCCCTCCGACCCCCCGGATACCCCTCCACACAATGGGCCAATCACCACCCCGGCTGGCTGTCATTTCTCGGAGTCTGGCAGCAAGGGGCTCTGCCCTTCCTACCATCCTGTCCCTCACAGCCCCACCAGGCCCCTTCGGCCAGTGGCCCAAGCGCTTGAGGCCTCCGTGGCCATAGACCTGGGTGAGCTCCGTGACTTCTCCCACTGCCCTCACCATGTTACACATATACCCACCCTTTGAGATGGATCCTGTCATGGGCCCATTTTCCAGATGGTGAAACTGAGTCCCCACAAGGTTAAACAACAAGTCAAAGACATAGAGCTGGGATGTACCCCTGGCGGGCAGGCTGGCTGTGGCACCAGGTATCATGCTGGCAACCTCATCTTCATGCCTCCCATGCCAGGGTCACAGTAGATGCTCTGTGAGAGTGAGTGAGGTCCTAGGTCCCAGTCCTCGAGGCTCTCGGGGCAGGCCTTATGCAGAAGACATGCCCAGCAGGGTGTCCTTTGTCCTTTGAGCCTTGCAAAGGGGTAGGTGCTCTTATAAGTCCCACTGGGGAGTTGAAACAGTCTCAGAGAGGTTTAGTAACTTACCTAAGGTCACACAGCTTCGCCCAGTCAGGAGTAGAACCCAGAGTTATCTGACTTGAAGTTTGTGCTCTGGAGAGCAGCTCACAGTGGCACCAGGTGGGAGGAAACCAGAGGTGAATCAGACCTGGTCCCTGCCCCAAAGGGAGATGAGGCCCGGCTGGCTGCAAACCTAGTCTATAATCCTGGGTCATAACAGCTGCTCTCTCCTGCATTGGCAGCTGGGCCCTTGACAATGTCCTGATAAATTTGTGTTCCTATCTTACAGCTGACGGGAGCCTGAGGCACCAGCCAGGGCTGTCCCCTTCAACCCAGGCCTTGGGGCTCCAAGCTGTAGCAAAAGGCCTTAGCGCATTGGGGGTCAATCCTGGAAGCCTTGCTAGAGGAAGCAGGTAGAAGCTGAGAGCTCAGGTTCCCCCACCTGACTCTCTTCATGTCTTTGTCCCCATCTGCCCTGGTCAGAAATGTGGAACACGGGCCTCTATCCTGAGAAGCAGACTGAGCTGGCAGATTCGCCCCGACGCTGCAACCTCACGGTGAAAGACCTCCTCCTCTCTGGCAGTGGTGCGGACCTGGTGAGCAGCCCCCAGCCCAACTCCCGAGCCTCAGAGCTGGGAGGGCCCCCAGGGTTCGTGGAGCCCTAACACCTCCATTTAATTTCAGAGACTGGAAAACTGAGTCACAGACCAAGGCTGGATTGTCTGGGTCACACCCAAGGAAGTCTGTGGGCTCTAGTCCTGAGTTCTTTGAGTTCTCTGTCTCCTGAGCTGGGACACTTTCTACTGCAGAGCTAGTAAACAAATGAACAAACAACAAATAAACCCCACACACCTAAAACTTACTAAGCATCTACTATAGGCCAGGCACTCTTCTAAATGCTTTAAATGTATCATCTTTTAATTCACAGCAACCCTGAAAATTGGGGCTCTTATTATGTTAGTTTTACATATGAAGAAATGGGCACAGAGAAGTTAAGTAATTTGCCCTAAGCCACACAGCTGCTGCGGCTCTACACCTGGGCTGGTCTGTTGGGCCAGTTGGGCCTGTTGTTCCCATTACATGCTGACTGAGAGCCACCTATCTTGCCAAGGCTTCAAGTATCTGTAAACCAGATCTGACAACCCAGTTAGTGCCCCCCGTTCCTCAGATGAGAAAGTCAAGGCCCAGAGAAGTTAAGCCTAAAGTCATACAGTAAGTGGTCTGGCAGGATTTGGACTGCAGTTTACCTGATACCAAAAGTTATCCTGACAGTCTCTAGACAAGACCGAAATGCCCCTCCCAGCTTGAAAGATGCATGGTAAGCACCAGATGTGTGCTCAGCCTCTGGAGATCTCATGGTCAAGATGGGAAAACTGGAAGTGTACCAATGAGGGAGAGAGGCTGGAGAGTCATGGCAGGTCCCTGGAGGGCACCCTGGAGGAGGTGGAACCCCAGCAGGCCTTTGAAGGATGGGAAAGGAGAATGAAGGCTTTGGAAATGCTAACTGGTTTCTGTAAATACATCATGTTCAGTATCACTGTTCTAGATGTCAACAACCTTGGGACGTGGGGGACCTTATCTCCACTTTATGGATAGACACACTGAGACTTGGGCCCTGGACAGAAAATGGATGAGCTAAACAATTACTTGGAGTTCTAGGTAGTGGAGTTTGACCCGAAGAATGACACACTGCCCCAATCTCCACCTTTATTCCCGAGACTTGGATGTTTTGATGACAAGATTCTTTCATTTCTAGTGTTTATGTTTCATAATAATTTAACTGCAATGTTTTGAGTCGGGAAAGGCACCCACACGGTTCAAATTCCAATAGTACAGTGAGTAGGTGGAGAGAGCCACCCCCTCTCCGCCTTGCCCAGGCACCTGGCTCCCCATACAGGTTCTGTTTCTTCCTTCCAAAGAGATTCCTTTTTAAGAAGTTTAATGTAAAAAGTAGTATGCCACATGTAACCATGTTTTGCCCTTTTATTTATTTATCCCCCCCCCCAAGGATATGTCCACTGCTTTTAGAGAGAGGCAGGGAGGGAGGGAGAAAGAAAGAAAGAAAGGAAGCAAGCAAGCATCGATAGGAGAGAAACACTGATGGGCTGCCTCCCATGTACACCTGACCAGGGATGGAACCAGCAGCCAGGTGTGGGCACTGACTAGGAGTGAAACCCGCAGCCTTTTGGTGTACAGGAAGACGCTCCAACCAAATGAGCCACCCAGCCAGGGCTTGCCCCTTTAATTTTTTTCCTCGTAGCATGACACGGAGACCTCATCCCTTTTCACAGCTGTGTAACATTCTGTTGTCCAAATGGGCCATGCCTTATTTAATCTGTTGCCTCTTTGTTGGATATTTATTTTCATTGCTTCCGATCCTCTGCTATTGCAGACATTGTTACAAGGAATGTGCAGAGCCCAAAATGGTGCCTGGAATGTAATGGCGACTATTAACAGCTGTCTAGTCAGTCTTTGTTAAGTGAAGAAGAACTCTGTGTGGCTGACCTTCTGCCCATGTGTGAGGGTATCTGTGGGGTCAGTTCCTGGAAGTAGAGTTGCCGGGTCAGAAGACTGTGTTCCTGGCCCTCGAGCCCCAGCACCAGTGTGGCCTCTACAGCAGATGGATTTATGGGTTCTCAAATCTGATGCCTCTTTCGTTTCCCAGAGGCTGTCTCTCCCTGCCCCCAACACAGTTCCCCTGGCTCTTCCACAGCAACAGCATCACCTGGCAGCCCCCCACCTGTTAAGACCTGGGACTGGACACTGCCAGGAGCTGGTGCTGACAGAGGACGAGAAGAAACTATTGGCCAAAGAAGGCATCACGCTGTCCACCCAGTTGCCCCTCACCAAGGTGAATCCTGGAGACCCTTGGTTCGGGGTTCCTCCCCCTTCCTGCAGCCAGCTGTCCGTGAGCCTCACCTGTGGGCCTCACACACTAGAATGACAGGACGTGTCTGTCACCAGAGTAAAAAAATCACCCCAAAAGTCAATTTAGCGGGACCTATCTAGCCACAGTTCCCACCCAGCCTGTTCACTTAATATCACCACCTGACTTTGTTATTCCAATTGGAAGACGTTAGTGTTGGTATCAGCCGGCGCTATGAAAAGCGCTATTCTCAGATGTGACCATGAGGTGGCGCAATTGCACCATACGCAAAGTTTGGTCGCTAACTGGGAATAGACTCTGGGAAGATTACCAGGACCCAGGACCCTCCTGGAAACTGCCAGAATTTAGGGGCAGGAAAGCTGGTCTTAAAGTCATCAGGACTCTGCTCTCAGGTGTCTGGGTCTGAAGTGCCTCCCGTGAGAAGATAATAAGGTGAAGTTGTGGGGTCCAGACAGCAGAGTAGACCCTCCAGCCTTACTCAGCCTGCTTCCCATGTCACTCTGCAGTATGAGGAGCGAGTGCTGAAAAAAGTCCGCCGGAAAATCCGGAACAAACAGTCGGCCCAAGAAAGCCGGAAAAAGAAGAAGGAATATATTGATGGCCTGGAAAGTCGGTAAGACGGGGGTCCTAGGACTGCACAATCCGGGAGGAAACAGGCCCAGTGGAAGGCTGTGATGAGGCTACAGTCGCAGTTTTTAGTGACTGACCAAAGGAGAGTCCTCTTTGCTCACTAGGAGAGACCATTTTTCATGTGAATTGCAAGGATGGGAATATGGGTGGAGAGAACACAGGGCAAGGGTTTCAGGGTCCCTTCATCCCCTGGAATCTGTGGTGCCAAGAAAGGGGGAGGTTATTATTACCCATCTTGCCCTGGTTCTGTGCCAGATCATGGGATGATGGGGTGCTGACTGCTCTTGTCTGGGATCACTGGGCCTCAGAGCTGTTGTGACTGCTAAGCGTGGCTTTACGGAATGTTACAGGTCCGCTGGGGTTTTCTATTTATGCCTGGGTCCGTGTGGGGATGTTATATTTTTTCTGGGATGTTATATTTTATGTCATTTTATTGACATACAATGATTTATAGTTCTCTCCTGTTATTTTAAAAGTTCTGAACCATCTACATTGAACCTGTTTAATAATTCATTTGTTTATCTGTGCCTTTGCTTTCTCTTTCATTTTCCTGATCAGTCTTGCCAGAAGTTTGTCTATTTTATTATTCTTTGCAAGGAATGGATTTCTGGTTTTTCCTCCCATGCAGCTGTATTTTTCTTTTCTAGGTCTTTAATTTCTACTGTAAATTTGTTATGTTCTTCCTAGACTTTTTTTCCTGTGGGTAGAGTCTATGCTGTTGTTTGTTTGCTAGTTTTTATTATTTTTAAAAAGATTTTATTTATTTTTAGAGAGAAAGGAAGGGAAGGAGAGAGGGAGAGAAACACCAGGTTGTGGTTGTCTCTCGCATACCCCTTACTGGGAACCTGGCTGGCAACCTAGGCATCTGCCCTGACTGGGGCTCAAACCAGCAACCCTTTGGTTCTCAACCTATGCTCAGTCCACTGAGCCACACCAGCCAGGGCTGTTTGGTAGTTTTTAGATGTGCATGTTTAGCTCATTGAGCTGAATTAAGGCGCTACATTTCCCGCTCAGTACCACCTAAGCTGCATCTCACATGTTTTCATTTGTACTACTGTCATTTCTGTGTGTACCCTGGGTTTCCAATGACTTAATTCTTCTTTATTTTGTGAGTTATGTAGAAGGAGGACCCTTCGGTGAGGGAATTTCTTCTCTGCCCTGGTTGCAATAGGAGGACAGACACACGCTCATGCCCTGACTGGAGTATTTCAGCTCCACAGCTGAATGGTCTGGGTCATGACCCTGTTCTCAGATGGATGCAGATGGGAAGGGTGGGGTCCCCAGCCTGGACCCCAGCGCCCCAGGTGCAACAATCATCATTGTCTTGCTCCTCAAGTGCAATTCACTAAGCTCCTAGTCAACTTGAATTCATGCTGTTCTCCCAACCACCCTGTGAACTAGGTCATTGTAACCCCATCTTACAAACCGGGAGACTGAGGTCGGACAGCTTGCAGGGAGGGTGAGGGTTGTATCTTGGTTCTTCTCAGACTCCCAGCCACCCCGTTAATTCCATCTTCTGGAAGCATGACAGCCTGACTTCCGCCTTCTGTTCCAATCCTGGGGGCTCACACTGGAATGAAGCCCCCACACCAGTGCAGAGATGGGAGCTAGGAACCTGGCAGACTTGGATTCACATTCTCTCGGATTTGCCAGGGTGACTTTGAACAAGTGATTTCTCTTCTTTGGCCTTGTGTTCCCTGCCCATAAAGTGGGGCCTCATAGGAATCAGTGATTGGGACAGTTGGAGACAGTCATATTCTGAATGTCACTGTGACATTGTCCCTCCAGGATGTCAGCCTGCACTGCCCAGAACCAGGAGCTTCAGAGGAAAGTTTTGCATCTCGAGAAGCAGAACTTGTGAGTCTTGGTCCAACCAGGGGGAGCCAGCCCCCAATTCCCTGGCAGGAGGGGTGGACAGTGGCAGGGGGCAGCTTCTGTGATGGCAGGACAGAGCAGGGGGTAAGGGTTGCACCTAGAAAGGGGGCAGGCTGCATAGGGGAGGAGATTTGGATCTGGGGCCTTGAAGGGTGTATAAGAGTTCCTGGGGCAAGTTGCTGCAGTGGAGACAAATGGCCAGAGGCTGGGAGCACTGTGCGCCAGAGCGCTGCACATAATCCCACCTAAGGGCGCATCCATCTGGTCACCTCATTTAGTACCTGCTCTGCATCAGGCATAGTTCTGGCACCTGCTCTGCATCAGGCATAGTTCTGGCACCTGCTCTGCATCAGGCATAGTTTTGGCACCTGCTCTGCATCAGGCATAGTTCTGGCATGGGGACCACAGCAGTGAACAAAGAAGATAGTTCCTCCACTTAAAAGAATTCAGAGTCTAGTGGGAGACATACTCAAGACAAATGAAAATATATTAAAAAAATCACATGAATAGTGATAGCTGCTGGGAAGAAACATAAAGCAGGGTGAAGGGCTATTTTATTTTTAAAAAGATTTTACTTACTTACTTTTAGAGAGAGGTGAAAGGAGGGAGAAAGAGAGGGAGAAAAACATTGATGTGTGAGAGAAACATTTATCGATTTCCTCTCACAGGCCCCTGCCTGGGGACCTGGCCCATGACCCAGGCACGTGCCCTGACTGGGAATTGAACCAGTGACCTTTCAGTTCACAGGCTGGCACTCAATCCACTAAGCCACACCAGCCAGGCCTGAAGGGTTATTTTAGAAAGGAAGGTCAGATCAGGTGACATTTGAGGTGAGACCTAATAAATGAGGAAGAACCAGCTACAAAAAGACCTGGGGGAAAGGTCTCCTTAGAAGGAATAGCCTGTGCAAAGATCCTGGGGCAGGACAGTGCCTGGCACTCTGGAGGAACAGTGAGGAGGCCTGTGTGGTTGGAGCAGAGTGAGCAAGGTGGGGAGAGAGGGAGGAAGTGAGAGCAGGGAGGGGATGAGGGCAGGTTGTGCAGGGCTTTGTTGCAGGGAGGACTTGAGGGAGATGTGAGCCCTAAATGAGTTGGGAGAAGCTGTTTGCTTTTGAAAATCATCCCCTGGTGGCTGAGTGGGGGCAGGAGAGGGAGGTGTGTGGGGGGAGGGTAAGTGGTGGGGGGGGACCAGAGAGGAGGCTTGGGCAGGCGTCCAGGTTGGTGATCCTGGAGGCCTGGATGGGGGAATCAGAGTGGCAGAGAAGTGGGGGGGATGTCACGGAGATTTATCAAAACGAGAAAGTGTCTGAGACTTGTAAGAGCAGTGGAGCCTTGAGGAATGGAGGGAATTCAGACATCAGCTATACTGAGGGACCCCAGAAATGGACGGGAACACAGGCTGAGGCCCTGTAGGGCTCAGCCAAGGCTGCTCATTTCTACTAAGGTCCCTCCTGGAGCAGCTGAAGAAACTCCAGGCCATTGTGCTCCAATCCACCAGCAAGTCAGCCCAGGCGGGCACCTGTATAGCGGTGAGTCCTACCCCCCGGTCTGATGGCCCCCAGGATAAAGGGGGTCATTGGCCTTGGCAGACCGGCCTGTGGGAGGGGGGAAGGTGAATGTGAGTAACAGGGCCTGAGCTCCAGTTGAAGCATAATCCAGTCTTTAGGGCCTCAGTTTCCCTGCCCATGGGATGGGTGTACTCACATGGGCAGTGGAGGGATGGGGTGACCCCACCCCCCTCTCTGGCAGGTCCTGCTGCTCTCTTTTGCCCTCATCGTCCTCCCCTCCATCAGCCCTTTTGCCTCCAACAAAGCTGAGAGTCCTGGAGACTTCACACCTGTGCGAGGTAAGTAGGCAAGGATGGTTTCAGGGTCCACCACGGGCTGTGCCCTGGGCACAGTCCACTTGGCTCCCCAAGTCCCCATGCTGGGTCTCCAGGGGAGGTGGGGGAAGTGCCCCTGCAACTGCTCCCTGGCTGGAAGGAAAGAAGGGACACCAGCCTCCACCCTTCTTCCCTTATGAACCCCCAACTCTTGCTCAGTTTTCTCCAGAACTTTGCACAACGATGCTGCTTCCAGAGTGGCCCCTGACACCACACCAAGTTCCAAGGCCCCAGGACTGCAGCCTGAGGCTGGCTCACCCCAGGAAAGGTCTCCAGAAAGCCCCAGGGCTCACTGGGAATCCCGGGACATGCTGGTTCTGGACAACTTGACAGAGGAGCTGGACAAGTCGACCCTGGTCCCAAGCAACTGGACAGAGGACCTGAGCCGGGCCACCCTGCTGGACTGGGCCTCACCTGAGCCAGCACTCAGGCCAGGGCGTGTGGGGCTGGAGGCAGGAGAGGAGCTGTGACCTCCACCTGGACGTGTCCCCAGGCCTTGGCATGTGCCACAGTGGACAGGCAAGGGACTGGAGGCAAGGCAGACCCCCTATGGAGATGCCAGGATGGAGACGCACAAACACAGCTCCACACCCAGGGACCCGGACACAGGGGCAGAAACTGATGCTTAGACACAGGGCACTCATAAGACCACAAAGCCTGAGAAATACACACACAGGCCCAGGCACAGGAGGCAACAGGCAGACACATACCAAGTGTCCGACAGACCCAGACGGGCATGTGCGCACCAACACACCTCAACAGTTGCCCTGCCCCTCACACACACGGAGGAGGAGGAGGTGGCCAGACTGCAGGGACCCTGACCTCTAAGCACTGGCTGAGCTCTGAGCTTCGGGATGGCCATGGCCCACAGCCATCCCCCACTTTCTCTAAGACTACTGTGATCCTTAATAAAACACTGTGACAGAACACGGCTAGAGCGGAAGCAGAATAGGGTGAGGGCTGCACTGGAGTCTGGGGCTCCCTAACCCACAGGAGGGGCTGGGCCAGCCTGGGAATGGGGGACTGAGGCAGGGGTCCTCAGGCACCCAGGATGGAGAGGGGGCCCAGCAAGGCACTGGGCACATCTTCAGCACCATGGAGAGCAGCAGCTGGTGGAGTTCGAGGTCCTAGCGCCTAGAGCATCCGCAGAGGAGCTGGGCAGCTAGTTGCCTTCTAGGAGGGATGGGCTGCCCACCCTGTTCATTTTACCCATTAAGAGACTGAGGTGCCAGAAATGAAGGGTCCTGCCCAAGGTTTCAGCTAGGGAGGGGTGGAACCCATCTGTGCCTGAGCTTTTAACAGGTTGCCCTAACAGGTTGCCTCAGCCCTTTGCGTACAGGTACCCAAGGGCCACAATCAGGACCAAGGGCTTCTTTCCTCCAGTGGCTCACAGCCTAGTAGTGAGGGCAAGTATTTAAAAACCATGCAAATAGGCATGTAATTACAAACTGAGGGCTTATGGAACGCCAACAGCTGGCATTGCCCTCCCTCACCCTCAAGCCTGGATTGCATGGAAGCCCAGACTGACGTCCCAGAGGATGAGGGAACCACAAACTCCTTCCCCCAGGACTAGGACCTGTCTGGTGCAAGGCTGTTTGCTAAACACAGACTCTGATGAAAAAGTTCTGCTTTTATTGCACTGAAGACTTTCCTGGAAGGCCGGAGGAAGCCAGGCGGGCCCATAGGCAGCACAGCCTCTATTGTCTGTGCCACCGTGAGGGTTAGCTCCTAAGTGGCAGGGGTTGCAGGGAGTGAGGACCCAGGGTGCAGAGTTAACTCCTGTTTGGGCCCCATACTGAGGGAGTGTGTGGCCACTCCTCCCCCGAATGTCCTGAACCAGGCAGGGTGGAGCAGGTGCCTGCCGTGTCAGCTAGAAGGTCCCATCTGGGCCAGGGCTGCTCCTCCACGGCCCTGCCAGAGACCCCTAGAGCTAAAGAGCCCCAGTGGAGGGCAAGTCTGCCGAGGGGCCTGCAGCACAGCTCTCAGCAACCTGAGGTCTCCTGCCTCAGGGCAGAGGCAAGTAACAAAGTGAAACAGGTAAGAAAAAAACAAATCCAGCCCCACCCTCCCAGTCCCCCTGGTCAGCTGGGAAGCACCTCAGTCTTCACCCTTTTAGGAGTCCTGCGGGGGGCTGGACTGTCCAGCCGCTCCCTTTTGGGGCTGATGGGCCCGGAGCCATTGTGCTGAGCTGCGGATTCAGCTGTGGGCTCCTGCTTGGGGCTGGCTGGTGATGGGCCATTTAACTGGGTGGGGGACTCCTCCTTGGGTTCCAGCTTGGGGGCAGGTGGGCGGGGCAGGGGCGTCAGTGCCTTCTCCAGCACGCAGGGGCCATCCCAGGTAGGAATCTCCAGGCCCAGGTACTTCATAAGCCGTGTCATGACCTCGTCTACGTAGCCGTGGATGCGCAGGTCAGCCTGGCGGTCCTGTGGAGGCAGGGATGCGTCATCAGGTGGAGGCAGAGGGCTCATCTGGGGCAGGGGAAATGTCAGGGGTGGGCTCAGCACATACATGCTTGGTGGGCTGAAGGTTGACGATGACCAGCCGGCCTCCACGACGCTTGGTGGCGAGGGGCAGGTTCCCACTGGGCCGGATTTGGAGGGAGGTGCCCAGCGTGATGGACAGGTCCGCGTTCCTGGGACCAGGAGAAAGGTGGGATTAGGCTGAGCCTCTCCTCAACTCCTGCCCCACAGCAAGGGGGAGGGGATCTCAAACCCTGTTGCTACTTGCCCAGGTGCAGGCACCCTAGGGAACCAGGCTTCCCTGCATCCTGCCCTGCTGTTTCCCTTCTACTGGAACCACCCCACACCCTGTTGGCAGAGGGGAGCTGCTGAGCTGGGCAGGCCCTTCCACACTTGGGACTCCTGGGTTAGAATCCTGGCTGGGTACTGCTGCACAAAGGAGGCACCTTGCTAATGCCTGTTTCCTTGTGAGTACGGTGTCTGCGAAGCCCCTGGCCCAGGGTCAGGTGTGTGAGAGGACTAGTACCCAGCTGCTGCCATTATTACAGGGAAATCAAGGCCCAGAGTGGGTTTGGGCTGCCCCCTCCAGGAAGTCTCTCCTGACTCTACCTTTGAGCTAGAGTCCCCCGCCTTATGCTGAAGCTGACTGTACTTTTGCCCCTCTCCCTTGCGTGCCCCACCCTGAGTTCATCTGGGGATCAGACCTGCTGGCGTCATCAGCAAGAGTGAGGTCCCTTTCAGGCAGGGCGTCCTCCCAGTCCAGGATGGTGTCTCTCAGTTCCCCCCTGCAATGGTGAGGGTTGGGGGACAGTCAGTATGGAGATCTGCCACCTCCCTGGGGCTCCAAGGCATGGACAGGGGTCACTCACCTGCAGGCCCGCAGGCCCCTTGCCTTGGCCACGGTGCAGAGCCGGCCAGTGGCTTTGAGGCCCATGCTGCCCACGACAGTGTCCCGGACATACTGCCTATGTTGGAGGAGGAAGGAGGAATGGTGGGGGCAGGTAAAGGCCACCACCTTCCCACCTTCCAGCCCCACCCTGTGGTTCCTGCTTTTGGGGGCTCTCACTCTCTCAGGCAATTGGGGACCACATGACTAGAATGTCAGCACAAACACCCAACAAGCCCAGAATGGGGGTAGGGGGCCTTCCATGAAACGTCTGTTTCACAATGTCAACAGCACGGAAAACAGAGAAAGGTCAGGAACTGTTCTAGACAAAGGAGACTAAAGAGACGTGACAATGACATGCAGAATGTGACCCTGGCTCAGATCTCAGACCAGGAGAAAAACATCAACAGTGCGAGCACTGGGAATATGGACTGGAGACTGAATCGCCATATTACATTGATTTTAGTAACTGCACTGTGGCAGTGGAGGAGAATGCTGAAGCTTGAGGGAGACAAATGTCTTAAGGGTTTGGGGGCAAAGGACAAGTCAGTCTTCCTCTTACTCCTGAACACAGCAAATACTGGAAACACACAGAGAGAAGGGAAAACTGTGGCAAGAGGTAACATTGTGGAATCTCAGTTGGGGCGAGCACACTATGGTCCCCTGGATCAAATCCAGCCTTCCAGGTACATTTTTGTAAATAAACTTTTATTGGCATGTGGTCATACCCATTCCTTTATGTGTTATCTGCAGCGGCTTTTGCACTACCATGGCAGAGCCAGTAGTCATGACAGAAACAATCTGGCCCACAGAGCTGAAAACATTTACCACCTGGCTCTTTATAGGAAAGTTTAACTGCTGGTCTAGGTTAAGTGTGAGTTCATTGTACGGTTCTTGTGAGTTTTCCACTGGCTTGAAAATTTTTCAAAATAAGTTGGAGAAAAACATTTTTTTTAAAACAAATGGGAGGCCCCCTTATGTCCTGGTCTCTATGGTTCCACCTACAGGAGGTGCTGGCAGGGCCATGCTCCCTGCCTCCGACGTCCCCACAGTCAGTTGCACCTGTGAGGCCGTCTCCCCATAGGGGAGACACACCCGGAGCCCACCTGCTCCGGGAAGGGCTTTGGCTCAGCCTTCCCAGAGCTGGGGTCACAGCTGTCACAGCCTGTTATGGGCTGGACTGTGTGCCCTGAAAAGGCACGCTGGAGTCCTGATCCCCGTACTTTAGAACGTGACTACGTTTGGAAAGAGGGGTGTTGCACACGTAAAGAGCTAAGATGAGGTCATGCTGGAGTAGGGTGGCCCTGATCCAATGTGACTGGAGTCCTTTAACAAAGGAGACATGGAGACATAGAGCAGATAGGCATGTGACGACAGGCAGAGGTTGGAGTGACGCATCTACAGCCAAGGGACACCCAGGCAGGTCAGAACCCACTGGAAGCTGAAAGAGGTTAGGAGGATCCGCCCCTCCAGATTTTGGAGGAAGCATGTCCCAGCCAATACCTTGACTTTGGATTTCTAGCTTCCAGAACTGTGGACATAAATTTATGTTGTTTTAAGCCAGCTGGTTTGTGGCTGTTTGTTGTGGCAGCCACAGGAAATGAATATGCCTCCTTAGGAGGAAGACATGCCGCCCTTGAGGATCACACCCCAGTTCTGCCCCCCACCCCGAGTCTCTCAGTCTCAGATTCAACTCTTTTGCACATCCCAACCTGAGAAGTGACAGAAAACAGGCTGGGGGCCTGGGTTACCACAGCTTGCCTGCTCACACCCTCTCATGACACTCACGTCTTACACTTGACACATTCTTCTACAAACATGTTCCCATGAAGCTCCGCCAGCTTGTCCCTGTGGGAGGAGAAAAGGATGGGTGGCACAGTGAGCTCCCCAAATCCTGAGGCTTCAGGTATGGAGACAAGCCCTCCTCCTCCAGGAAGCCTCCCCAAACCCCTCATCCATAGGACCCACTGACTCCCTCTTTCTGGTTCCTCCAGCTGTGCAACCCTGGGCAGGTGGCCGAACCTCTCTGAGCCTAAGGAATCATTAACCCCGACAGCTGACTCCACGATCACACATAGGCAGCCCATTCCACTCATAAAAGCTACCTATAAGCATGGCAGAACCTCCTGATGGAGCTAGAGGTCTGAAGGACCCAGTTTGCAAAGGAAGAAAATGAGGAGCTGGGTGGCCCTGGAGCATGGGCTTTGGAATTATGAGGTCAACTGCTGGCTCTGCTGCCTTCCTGCTATGTGATCTTGGGCCGGTCATGTAACCTGCATTTCAGTCCCATCTGTGAAATGGAACAACAGTGTTCAACTTGGGATGCTTTAGGGAACCATGATCAGGCCTAGAAGGCTCTTCCCCATGGCTCCCTGTCACCTCCTTCATGTCCCTGCTCCAATGTCACAGCCACTTGACCTCCCTGTTAAAAGCTGCAACTCCCCATATCCCCACTCCCCACACAGTCCTCTTTTCTTCCGTGGCAATGATCACTATCTGACATACAATTTAATTTGCTTACTTATCTTGTTTTCTGCCTGTCTCCTTCCCACTAGAGTATAAGCAAGGAAGGCAAGACTTTCTCTCTGGTGCACTCTGTCCTACATTTAAAACTGTGTATGGCATGCAGTAGGCACTAAATAAGCAGTTGTTGCATGTGGCCCAGCCAGTGAGGAGGGACTGGCATCTTCCCCAGTGCGCACACGGACTGGTGTCACTATGATGTGGGTGCTGGGGGTGGCCTGGGTGAAACAGGCAAGGGGCCTGCTACAAAGCCCATCAGTCAGGAAACTGGAGGCACTTGAAATCCCTAAACACACTCCCGGCTCCTCCCTCAAGGGACTCCCCTCCAACTCTGGAAAGGAACACGCCAGCGGGTGGCTTCGTCCCACTCCCATTCCACCTACACACCCCAACACGACTTGGCTGGGTATGCACGGAATAGACTTCTCTGGATTTGTGTTCCTATAAAAAGCCTTGTGCCACAGGCAAGTATTTGCTATGCAGTGAGAAAATGTGTGCTTTCTTTCTAGAACCATCTATACAGGCCCTGAGGGCTAGGTCTGCAGTCATCCGTCTAGTGAATTACTCTGATTGGAGAGATAATGAGGTGCCCAGTAGTTACAGCCTGGAAAAGGGCCTGAGGGTCACCGAACCAGGGAGGCTGGGGTCTTGCTTTCTGAGGTGTTTACATGTCTGGGTGGATGAAGGCTTTGGCGATATTTCTAGGCCAGAAAAGCTGCTGGACTCCTGGAGAAATTTTATTTCTGTGCCAGAGGGCTGGAGTGTGGACTCAGGCCCATTTCGGAAGGGCAGGGGACAGCCACCTCATTCTCTTCCATAAGCAGAGACAAGTCCTTTCCCTCATCCCTTGCCCGTGGAGGGTCTGGCTACTTGTGCGAACAGCTGGCTGGGGTGGGCCCTCATCATCCTCAAGGGCAGGACTGCGGGAAAGGGGTGGGGAGGGGACGCACTTGGTGTTAAGGAACCAGTCTTTCTGCCCTGGTCCCAGGTGCATATTCTGTATGAACGTTTTAAAGAGGAGTATTAAAATGAAACTGCAGGTACTAGACCCTGACCACCCTCCTCCCCACTCCCAGTTTTTTCTCCTCCTCACCTCAAGGGAGATTTTGCAGCAGCCCTGGGACCTGGAAAAGAGGACCCCAGTTCTTGAGATGTGCCCAGGAGGCCCCGACAATGACAGCTCTGGTTTGCAAAATCTTATTAAGTGAGGAGCTCTTCCCTGTGTCCTTGCTGTATCACCACAGCAACCTCCATTTTACAAATAAGGAAACCGAGGCCCAGAGGGAGGGGCAGCCTGCCCAGGGCTAAGCGGGGCTGGCAGCTGGGTGTTACCTAGGAAAGCCAGAGCGCACGTGCAGCCCGTCCACGTTCTGGCTGATGAGGAACTGGAGAAAGCCCACACGCTCCAGCTGCACTAGTGCCATGTGGGTCTGGGTGGGCCGTGCACTCTCGAAGGTGGTGTCGAACTTGGGAGCCAGGCCTTGCTCCTCCATCGTCCAGACGCCATGGGGGCCCCTAATGGTGGCATGTGGGGAAAGATGCAGAGAGACAGGATTTAGGGATCAGGGAAAGAGGGAGACATAAAACGAAGCAGAGAGTTGGAGACAGAGAGTAAAAGACAGGGAGAGTGAGACAGACAAAGGGGGAAAGAGGGGAAAGAGATGGATGGAGGGAGGGAGGGAGGGAGGGAGGGAGCAGAGTGTACACCAAGATGAAAAGAGCAGTCAACCAACACTTACTGCTGCCTGGCCCTATGCTGGGTGATGCTGGGACCCTAGAGGAACCAGGCCTTGCCCTTGAGGAGTCCTTGATCTTGTCAGGGGAGACACAGGTGAACACAGACCCTTCAGCCCTATGGGCTAGGATGGCCCAGTGAAGGCAGTGAGGGCTCTGTGTGGGAGTATGGAAAGGCTTCCTGGAGGAGGCTGGGCCATCTCTTAAACTGTGAGAGGAAGGGCAGTTCAGGCAGAAGGGCAAGCAAAGGCCAGGGGTACTGGCAACAGCCTGTGAGTTTGGAGAAATGCAAATGGTCTGAGGGTTACAGTGGGAGTAGGAGGGGCTGAGGCTGAAGAGATGTCCCAGGGCTGGGTCTGGAAGGGCTGGGAGATTCATGCCTTAGAATTCTAACATTCCTCTAAGGAGCCTTCTCTTCTGCTGCTGGAACCAAGAGGCCCTGGAAAGACAGTGTAAGTGCAATAGGCCTTCCCTTTGTGACAGGGTTGCAAACTCAGCACCTACAGGAGTCACCCAGGGTCCACTAGTTTAAGAACTCTGCTTTTCAGCTACAAGACTGTTATTATCCAGGCTGCCTGAAGCAGAGGGTGGTTTAGACATTATTTGGTTTAACACACTCATTCCTGGGTGAGGAAACTGGGACCAGGTCTGACAGAAAAATATTTGCAAGTGAGTGTGGAACTCACTGTCCCTGATACTGATTCTCTCCATCTTCCAGGGTAATAGTGCCTCAATATTTAGCTATGCTCAGTAAGCCTAGATGAAAGACTACATTTCCCAGCATTCACTGTAGCTAGGCATGGTCAGGTGATCAAGTTTTGGTCAATGGGGTGAGTAAAATGTTGGTTTTGACTTAAAGAGACAAGTCCAAAGAGGAGGGATCTTTCCCATTCCAAACACTGAATGGGTGGAAAGATCACTCAGAATGCAGTGAGGGGGAAGGCAGCCAGATGGGTTCTAATGTCTGGGCCTCTGTAGCTCACAGGGAAGTCCTGGGCAGCTAATGGGTCCTGCCTCGACTTCCCTCCACACCCACAGACCTGAAGTCAGGGATGCCTGAAGCCGTGCTGATGCCAGCGCCTGTGTGGAAAACCACATTGGAGGACTGCCAAAGCAGCTTTGCCAGCTCCCACACCTTCCGCTCCAACTCCTCAGGGGGGTCGAAGATCTGTTGTGTGAGAGCACAAGGGGAGTGGTCAAAATGTGTCCACAGAAGCAAGGCCACTAGGCACAGACTGAACTGCCCCACCTTGCCTAAGGGAGAAGAGTGAATCTGAAAAGACAGTTTGTCATCATGCCCATCCTCTGACCACAGCCCTCCAGGGCTCTCACCTTCCTCAGTGTAAAAGCCCAAGTCCTTCCCCCTCTCCCTGGCCTACTGCCCAAAATGCTTTTTTCCTAGACTCCCTCTCTCACTTCCTTTAGGTCTTGGCTCACAAGACACTTCATTTATACACTCAGGTTCATAGCAGCATTATTTACATCAATGTGTGGTTGTCTCTTGTGTACCCCCTACTGAGGACCTGGCCCACAACCCAGGCACGTGCCCTGACTGGGAATCAAACCAGTGACTCCTTGCTTTATAGGCTGGTACTCACTCCACTGAGCCACACCAGCCAGGGCTATTTACAATAGCTAAAACATGGAAGCAACCCAAGTATCCACTAATGAATGAATGGATAAACTCAATGTTCTCCATCCAGACAATAGAATATTATTCAGCCTTAATAAGGAAAGAAATTCTGACACATGCTACAATGTGGATGAATTCTGAGGACATTGTTGAGTAAAATAAGCCAGACTCAAAAGGGCAGACACTGTGTGACTCCACTTTATGAGGTCCCTAGAGGAGTCAGATCCATAGGTAGACAGTGGGTGCCAGGGGCTGGAGGAGGGGAAGTTAAGAGTTTAATGAGGGCAGAGTTTCAGTTTGGGAAGGTGAGAAAGTTCTGGAGGTGTATGGTGGGGATGGTTGTGCAACATAAATATAATACCACTGAATATACACTTAAAAATTATGTGCACAGCCCTGGGTTGTGGGCCAGGTCACTGACTGGGGGTGCGCCAGAGGCAATTACACACTGATGTTTCTCTCACTCACTTTCTCCTTCCCTTCCCCTCTCTCTAAAAATAAATAAATAAATAAATAAATAAATGATTTTTTAAAAAATTACATGTATATTAAGATGATACAGCGTATGACAAGTGTACTTTATTACAATAGAAAACGCTGAAAAAAGCCATTTCAGGGGTGCCTCCCTGATGTCAATGTGGCCCCCAGCTCTCCTCGTCACTGCCAGCTTCACTTTTCTCCCTAGTGCTTTCTCCTTAGCTCCCATCTCACTTCTCATATTTATTTGCTGCTTCTCTCTCTCCACGCTGGAATGAGGGGGTTTTGTCTGCCTTGCTACCTGCTGCGACCCCAGGACCTAGAAAGTGCCTGGTGCACAGCAGGTGCACAATAAATATCTGAGGACTAAAGTGAATACGAGCAGGAAAGGAGCAGGGCTTCTGGAGGGATTCACAATATTTTGACTCCATAAATTTACAGAAGGGAAGACTCCTCTCCAGAATGGAAGTGACAAGCCCAAGGTCTCAGTGTACGGAGAGAACTCTCTCCTTTCTGACACATATTTACCGTATTTTGCCATGTATAATGAGCCCCTTTTGCCCAAATTTTTGAGGGAAAAATAAGGATGTACATTATACATGGGTAGTACCTGAAATACCTTGTATCTATTCTTATGTTTTGTAATTATTTGTTACATAAAATTTCTTGTACCATAACATGCTCAAAATGCTAAAATTTCTTTATAATACAAAAAACAAGCATCTAAATATAAATAAATAAATAATTTAATTAAAATTGAAACTAAATACTTTCCCCCCCCCCGAAAGTTTGGAACAAATCGTGGGTGCGCATTATACACGGCAAAATATGGTATATCCATCCTTGGGGCTGTTCCTCCCCAACCCCAAACCCTTTTCCATCACCAGCAGGATAAAGTGTCAACTTCCCAGGCTGGCATTTGGGGTCCGTCCAGGCCTACTCGAGAAACCTCTCTGTCTTAATCTGTTCCCCAACTGCGTTTATTCCCACCTCCCTGACTTTGTCCCTGCAGTGCCTTCCGCCTAAAACTACATCCTTTGCTCCCGCATCAGAACTTCAGGACTTCGCCGACGCAGGCCCTTCCTTTTGTGCCAGCCTCGGCCGACTTGGGGCAGGACTTGCTTGCATCCCCGCGCGCGCTAGGGGCGTCACTTCCCACCCCCTCCTCACTGGGAAGTCCCTCCCATTGTCTAGCTTGGATGCCTCCTAAAAGTCCCACAATGCCCCGCTGTCGTTCGGCCTTGACCAGCCTGCTTCCCTGAGAGGCGCAGCTTTCGGGACGCCGGCCGCACTCACCTCTGGGAGGCCGCACTTGCCTTTGTCCGCGTACGGCGACAGCCCTGCCGCGTAATTCACCGACATTCTTGCCACTCCAACGGGAATAATAAAGTTTCTCTTGTTGAGGCCATTTCCGCCGGAAACGGGGAGGGACACTTTAGAAGGACGAGCTGCCGGGCCGCTCCCTACAAGGCGCATGCGCCTCTCACTGACGCCACAGGCGCCATTTTAACTGCTGGTAAAAGAAGCCGGCTTATTTCTAAACACTCGTGTGGGGCGGGAAAGGGGCTGTGACCCGGCGGGAAACTGTGGCGGCTACCCACCTGAGAGTTCTCCAGTCACATCTAAAACGAGGGACACAGCCATTTCCCCTTTTTATAAATTAGTAAACTTATGCTCCTCCTTTACCCCAACCCCCTTGAGGACCGAGTCAGAGAGAAGGAATCCAGGACCCTGGCTTCTAGTCTAAGGTTCTTTCCGTTGCACATTTCAGAAGTTTATAAAGTTACAAGTGAAGGGTACCGGAGGCTGGGAGCAATTTGAGGCCTCGCTAGAGAGGGTCTTTGAAGCCACTGTAAGTAATCTGAATATTCAGGTGGATGATGATCTCCACTCAGCAGGGCAGGTCCAGACTGCACCAGGAGGCTAGAGAAACTGCTCAGGGTCATCGGGGCTGGTGGCCTTTAGGACTCATTTAAGAAACACGAGTTGAGCACCTACTTTGTCAGTGCTCAGGAAACACTGAAGAACAAAGGTGGCACTTTGTGACTGATGATGGACACAAGCCAGTTACTTGGCAAGGGTGACTTAGCGTGGCTGAGGTGCAATGAGGGCACCTGGCGATGAGGAAACTAAGAGGAGACACCTAATGCAGCCTGGGGGCACCCGGAAAGGCTTCTTGGAGAAGAGGATGATGTAGCAAAGATCCGAAGAGTGAGTAGGAGTGAGAGAGGGAGAGTGAGCGAGTTGGGGGTGACATGGGGTACAGAAAGACCGCTCTTGGCAGAGGGAACAGCAAGTGCAAAGGCTAGGCAGAGAGGAAGAGAGTGGCTCATTCCAGAAACGGAAATTGGTCCGGTGATTATAGGGGAAAAGTTGGTGTCTTCCCACTAGATCCCGTTGGCCAACAGGCAGCCCTGCTGCCAATCTGCCTCCTCCTTCAGCTCATCCCCGGTCCCCCTGGGGCTGCTGCCCGCCCGCCCGCTCAGAGCTGATCAGGTGTCAGAGCTGAGTGCACGGAGTTGCTGGTGCGAGCCGGCGGCCCAGCTGGAAGTGGGTAACCGGAGCCAGCAGTGAACACAGTGGCCTGGTGCTGGAGTCACTGGAGCTACAGGAGGTAGGAGAGAAGGGAGGCCTGGGATGGGGGCTCCCTTTAGGACCTTGGGCTCCTTGCCCCTGAGCCCTGGCATGTGGGAGAAAGGAGGGGCTGGTATATATTCCAGCCACACTGAAGGGCTACCCAGGCACCCTGATCAACACACATTCGTGCATGCACTTCTCTGCGTTGGTCTTGTCTAGGGTATGCACCCTCTTTTCTTGCTGCTCAATAACCTGCCTGGCCTTCAGGCCCTGCTTATATATCATCATCTCTTCTAGGAAGTAGCTCCCTGGATGAGGGTGATTCCCCTGCGGCAAGCCCACATATTCCCACCTGCTCAGGCAACCTGTGGAATCCTCTCTTGGGTCTCTTATTACACTCTTCTCTGGGTGTGATTGAATCCTTTTAGACAGGGGCACAGAAAAAGGATGAAGTGGGTGGTGAGTGAAGAGATACATTGAGTGAATGGGGTAGATTGGAGGGCTGAACGAACAGATGGGCAGTAGATGGAGGGGTGGGTAGATGAAAGAGTGAATGGATGGATTGGCGGATGGATAGTTGAATAGAAAATTAGTAAGTCAGTGGAAGGTGGATGGATGGATGAGTAGATGGGTGGGTGGGTGGGTGTTGAATGTGTGTGTGAGTGCATAGCTGGGTGAATGGGTGGATGGATGAGTTGGGTGGGTGGATGGTAGATGGTGGTTACATGGTGAATGAAGCATGGTTGAAGGGTGGATGAAGGACCAGAAAAAGATGAGTTGGGCAGTTGAGTTGGTGAGTGGATGTGTAAGTGCTGGAATAGGAAGATGGATGCACAGGTGAATGGGTAGGTGGAAGGAAGGATGTCTTAGAGAATCATTGGCAGGTCAACAGGTGAAAGGGCAGGTGAAAGACACCTTCACAGCAATTCTGCTCAGACATAGGAAGGAATCCTGAGCCACACATCTAGCAAAACATTCCTTTCAAGATATCCCTGCCTGACCTGCCTATTCCTACACATGCATGGAACATGGAACAGGCAAAGTTACACAGACAGGCATGAGTGCACACACACACGTGCTCATGTGTGCAGACATGTGCATGTAACCTTCGCCCTAGACTCCACCCACCTTGACTGACTTTCCTCCATGTTTTCACTCAGAAGCCAGGCTGGTGGAAGGGGACTTAGCTGCAAGGATGCTCTGACTATTCAGGAAACATACCTCTGTGCTGAGAGTCTCAAAGAGCCCTTTACTGTTCAGGATGATAGAACCAGCCCAGGCACTCTGAGCTTGTGAAGAAGGGACCCATCTAGGGCTGGGGAAGTCCAATTTGGTGAGTTAGAGCTTTGCCTATTGGTGAAAGGCAAAGCTGATAGATAAAAACATGAGATTTTGAAACTGGGGTGTGAAGAATGACTAGGAGTTCACCAGGGAAGGAAAAAGAAAGGCATTTTAGGTAGAAATAACTGCACAGTTAAAAGCTTGGAGACCAGAAAAGCTTGATCTGCTTGGGCCACTGCTGAAGTGCATTTTTGAGCACCTACTCTTCACTGACCTTGTGCTATGGACCCCACTGAAAACTTGCCATGAGTTGGCAAGAGGGGATTATCTTCCTCACTTTAAGGGTGAAAAATATGAAACTTAGGGCAAATGACCTGCTGAAGGACACACAGCAGCAAAGAGATGGGGCGTGTCCGTGTCCTGCTCTAGGGGCCAGGATGGCCCAGGGAGGAGGAAGCGGTCCTTTGGAGGAGGGGAAGGCAGCTGACCCTCCTGCTCACTAGGACTGATGTCCTTCACCCCCTGGCCTTTCCCAGGTGGCCTGGGTTGAGGAGAAATATCGGATGCTGGCCATGAAGACTCTCCGGGCTCGATTTAAGAAGTCAGAGGTGAGTCTGAGGCCATTGAGATTCCTGCTGTCCTCCAACCTCAGGTTTCTGTTCCCTAGGGCCTTGCTGGTCCACTGGGCCCTTGGGTCTTTATCTCCTGCCCATCAGATTCTTTCAGCAGCTTCCACATGACCGGGATCCTCTCTGTTCAAAACTCTTCCATAGTTCCTCACCTCCCACAGGTTCAAGTTTACCCCTTTAGCCTCTGACCACCTCCCCTTCCTTTCCTCTCTACTACACCTTGCTGACCTGATGTCCCCACTGTTTCCTGTTCAAGCTTTCCAGCCACTGTACCTTTGCCAAGGCTGCTCCTCCACCTGGAATGCCCTCTCCCCAAATTGGTGCCTAAAAAACCCTCCTCATCCCTCCCGATTTGGCTCCAATAAACACTCCTTCCAGCAGATCTCTGTTCTCCCCAGTTACAGCGACCACTTGCTTTTTTGAGGGCTCACATTCTTGGAGAGTCTGATTCTTGCTTTTTTTTTTTTTTTTTTTTTTTAATAGGCAAAGGGCAATTTCACATTCAAGGAGTTTAAGTGATTTAAAAATACAATTCAGTCATTACCACTTGTCTTTACTGTTATATATTAGATGTTTTTCAAGTCACGTTTAATTTTCAATATTTTATGTGATAAAGTTGCCAACTACCCTTGGGAAAGTTTTTAAAAATTTTTTCCTTATTTATTTTTAGAGATAGGGAAAGGGAGGGAGAAAGAGAGAAACCTCGATGTGCAAGAGATATGTCGATCAGTTGCCTCTCCCGTGTCCCCAAGTGAAGACCAGGCCCACAACCCAGGCCTGTGCCCTGACTGGGAATCAAACTGGCAACCTTTCGGTTCACAGGCCTACACCCAATCCACCAAGCCACACCAGCCAAGGCAGGGAAATTTTTTAAATTGAATTTATTGGGGTGATGTTGGTTAATAAAAGTACATAAGTTTCACGTGTACAAGTCTATAATACATGATCTGCATATTGTGTTGTATTCACCATGATCTCTTGCTTTTGACTTTTTATTCAGCAAACATTTGTATCAGGCACTGTTTTGGCACAGAACAAACAGCAATGAATAGGGCAGACAAAAATCTCTGCCCTCAGGAGCTGACAGTCGGGTGGGGGAGATGGATACTAAACAAGATAAATGAGTGCAAAGGCATATTTCATGCTATCAAGACAAAGAAAGCAAGGAAAGGGAATTGGAATGTCTGAGGAAATAGTTGCAATTTTAAAGTGAGTTATCAGCAAAAGTCTGTCAAAAAGCTGATGTTGAAGCACAGATCAGAAGGGAAAGAGGGAGGGACTTGTGTGTTTACTTGAAAAAACTGTGTTTTAGGTGAAGGGAATAGCCAGTGCAAAGGCCCTGAGGTGGGATTGAGCTGGCTTCCCTTGCAGCTATAGCTTGGACTGGGTACCCTCAGAGGGAAATGCTTCTTCTGTCATCTCCATTCCCTCCTGCCCCACTCCAGTCCCGGCCAATGTGGAGGCCAGTCCAGGGCACAAATTAAGAGACCTAAGTGAGCATTTGCACATAGAGTCACAATTCCCCTTTGTACTGTCCTCAGTCAGGCTTGACTTTACACTTACAGGATGAAGAAACCAAGGTCCAGAAAGGTTAACTTGCCTCTTCTGGTCAGAAAGCACACAAAGCAAAGTGGCAGCATGAGGTTCAAACATGCCTGACTTCAGAGCCCTTCGTCTTTCCACCACATGATAGGGCCTCCCATTGGCAGTCATAGCCCAGAGCAATCAGAGAGGCTACCTGGAGGAGGCAGCTCTGGAGAGGAACCTCGAAGGACAGGGACGCTTTAGATAAGTGAAGTCACATAGGAGGAGGACAGGGATCAGTGTGGGCAAAGGTTCAGAGGGTAGACTGGGCCTGGTTTATTTCGGAACATACGGGATTATCAGCAGGTTCTTCTGGCTGGAGCAAAGGTAGTGAGGGACAGCTGAGGGCAGAGAGGGCCCAGCTGGAGGAGCCCTCGAGAGCCAGAAAGGGGGTCAGGGCCACAAGCGTGGTTTAAAAGTTGGTTCTGGGTTTCAATCCTGTCCCTGACAAGCTGTGTGACTATGGGTCTGTTGCAGCCTATTCTGTGGCTTCCCTCAGTTTTTCAACTTATTTTATTTCACTTATTCTTGTTATTTGTTGATTTCAACATTCCTTTTCATTTTAAAATTTATTTTAATTAATTTTTAAATTTTTAATTGAATATCATTGAATTCATTTTTATTTTTGTTTTTACTTATTATATTCAAATTATATAAATAGCTTACCATATGCTTTGCAGATGTTAGTGCATTTAATTTCTCTTAATGAGGTAGTAGCTTTTATTATCCCCACTTTATAGATGAGGAATGGAGGCCCAGAGAGGTTAAGGAATTTGCCCAAGGTCACATAGCTTGAAATTGAGACACCAGACTTCCCCATGATTTGGGCTTTTGGGTGGGGGCAGGGGGCTAGTGCATTGATTGAAAAGATAGAGAAAGAGCACTGGCTGGCGTGGCTCAGTGGCTTAAGCGCTGGACTGCAAAGCAAAGGGTCATTGGTTCAAATCCCAGTCAGGGCACAATGTCTGGGTTGTGGGCCAGATCCCCAGTTGGGGACGTGCAAGAGGCACCCACAAATTGATCTTTCTCTCCATCTCTTTCTTGCTCCCTTCCCCTCTCTCTAAAAATAAATAAATAAAATCTTTAAAAAAGAGAGAGAGGAGAACAGAGAGAGAACTAGAAAGGAATTCAATGACTCATTAACCTCCTACAAAATGTGACATGAGCTCAGCTCCATATACTATGGAATGACCCTAAACTTTTTGTTCCAGTTTGGAATCCATCCTAACTTAGATTTTTCACATTAGGCCCCCAAGAATTTCTGAAGTTGTAGACAGTGGTAAGCCAAACAAATAACTATTTAATTTCAAAAGCAGAATTATACTGAAATCAAAATTTTCAAAAAATTTTGTGCCACTAAAAAAAAAAAAAAAAAAAAAAAAGACTCCTAATTCCGGGCATGGGTGTTTTTTGATAGGTGTGTGGCACAAAGTCAAGGGGGACAGAGAAGGGGGGACTGGCAGGTGTCAAAATGTCAAACTGAGTATGAGGGTCTCTGGGGGGCGGGGGATAGTGTTTACTCCTAGCAGGGAGGAGCCTGGGTTGGGCTGGGGGCGCTGGAGTAGTAGCTGGGAGGCCTAAGGGAGGAAGTAGGGGAGAAGCTTGTCCTGCATCCCTCCCTCCCCCGCAACACACACATCCGGCATGGCATCTGCCATCCCTCCCTCCACCTGCCCGGCTCCAGTTTCTCAGCAGACAGCAGGAGTCAGGTTCAGCCTTTGTTCAGCTCCCCAAGGGAAGAAAGCAAACACCCATGACTGCAGAAGTCCCACCTCATGTCTCAGCGGACCTTTTATTCCCCTCTTCTCAGCACACATGGTCTGGCCCTCACACCTTTGCTCCAGTCCTCCTCTGCTGCCTGCTGTGCCCTCCTGGTCCACTCTGCTTCTGTAAAACCAGCCTCTTCTTCAATGCCCCAGCAGACGGCAGTACTTGCTCTGGGCCTCAGTGTTTCCATCCATCAAATAGGAGTTAACTGGAGCTGTGAGCCTGGTCTTCCACTGGCCTGCTGCCCTTATTTCAGCTTTTAGAAAAATCCCACAAGAAAAAGATTGGAGTTTTAGAGATTCATAGACTCCCAGTGCCTCAATGCTTCCTGGAAAATCTCTTTCTCTCATATTTACTTACCAGAGTCACTATTTCTTTAATTCATTCAACAAACACTTATTAATTACCTACTGTGTGCCAGGCCCTGTTTAGGTGTTTGTTTGGTTTAATACTCTGCTCTTACTGTCTTGAAATTCCTAATAACTTTTTAACAAGAGGCTCTGCATTTTCCTTTTGCACTGGGTTCTGCAAAATCTGTCCCCAGCACCTGCTAGGGATACAGCAGTGACCATGATGGACCAGAATCCCTGCCCTGTGCATATGACATTCTAGGGGAGAGACCAAGAAGAAACAGAATAAAAAAAAAAGAAGAAGAAGAAACAATGTTTCGGAAGGTACACAGTATGATGTCAGATGGTGCTAAGAGCAGTGGAGGAGAAATAAGCCCTATTAAGTGGCTAGAGAGTGACAAGGGTGGTCAGAGCAGTCTCTCTGAAGGGGTGTCTTCCAGGGCAGACAATAGTGAAGGAATCAGCCATGAGGACAGTGGGGGAGGGATGGTACTCAGGTGGAGAGAGCAAAGACATGGAGGTTGGATAAAGCTGTTTGCAGACCCAAAAGGAGGCCACTGCAGCGGGATGGATTGGCCCGGGGGAAATAATGTAGGTGAGATGAGCTCAGGGAGTTGATGGGGGGGGGGTGTTTAGAGCAGGGCTGGGCACATTTTTCCTGTTAAGGAAAAATATTAATGACAAATATTATTTGGCTTCTTCGACCCTCCAGCCTCAATTCTGCCATTGCAACTTGGGAGCAGTCTTCATAGGCTGTCTTTATGGATGGGCGTAGCTCTGTCCCAATAAAACTTTATGGGCACCGAAATGTGAATTTCACATGCCACTAAATTATTCTTTTGGGTTCTGCTCCCTGCCCAAAAAGTATAAAATCCATTATACTTAAAAGTATAAAATCTATTCTGAGCTCTTGAACCTGACAAACCAGGCAAGGGTGGGATTTGGTTAAGGGTCAGTTTGCAGATTCTCTGCCTTATAACTTCCTGGGCCTTGTGAGCAGTCTGCATTTTACGCTGAGTGAGGTCACTGTAGGCTTTGGCACAGGAGAGAGAGAGAATCTGATGCAGGCTTTAGGAAGCTGGTAGACAAAGGACAAAGGGGATGAGGGCAAAAGCTGAGTGACCAAGGAGGGGGTATCCCCAGATAGAACCCTTGGTGATGGGGCTGGACCACCAGCGAGAAGGGGTGGACCTGAGGTATTTTACAGCCAGTGGGGTTGGCCTGGTAGATCGGATGTTCAGGGAGAGAGAGGGGCCAGATGCCAAAACTTGGCTTGAGCCCCTGGTGGTTCCCATGGCACACTGTGGGGCCTGTCCAGTGGGACAGGCCAAAGGCAGTTGGAAATCCGAGGCCTGAGCCAGGAGGTCCATTTCAGTCTTCCTCTTTGGAAGAGCCAGCCCCCTGGAGTCAGAGCCGAAGGCTGTGCCCACTCTCTTTCAGTGATTTCACCAAGTACTTATCATCTTGCATCCCCAGGATTCAGTGTTAGATATGCACACAGGCCCAAACACGCCTTTTTTTTTTTTACTTTTTAAATTTCTTTTTATTGATTCTATAGAGAGAGGGGACGGGAGGGAGAAAGAGAGGGAGAGAGAAACAATGGTGTGAGAGACAAACCTCAGTCAGTTGCCTCCTGCACACACCCCGACTGGGGACTGAACCCGTAACCCAGGCATGTGCCCTGACCAGGAATCAAACCTGCAACCTTTCAGTTTGTAGGATGACACCAGACCAACTGAGCCACCCTGCCCAGGGTCAGCCATATCTGTTTTTTGATGAATAAATTCATGTTTATGGTGCATTTACTATCTGCTGGGCAATGTGCTGAGTGCTCTGCATAAAGTGCCTCATGGTCCTCCAATAACCATCTGTGGTAGCTACTATTTATTATGAAACCCATTTCCCAGATGAGGAAAGTGAAGTCCAAAGCAGGTAAGTATCTTGGTGGAGTCACACAGGTAGTAGCACATGTGGGGGTGCAGAGGGAGTGACTCTGGATTCAAATTCAGGTCTATCGGGCTGGAGAGCCCCACTGGCAGTTGAATGAATGATGAATGAGGGACGAATGAATCAATGAATGGGGCAATGAACAAATGAGTGAATGAATGCTAAGTGAGTGAGCCAGAATGTCAGGGCGGCAGTGGGAGGCTCTGTCTGTCCAGGGCTCAGGCGGAGAGTCACTTGCCACTCCCAGCCAGCTTGAAGGAGGTGGAAACCACGCAGGCAGGCTGGTCCGTGGAGTTCCAGTGGGCAGCCTGCAGGGATGAGGGAGCCAGGCCCCTTGGCAGCAGCCTCCTCTTGGAAATCAGGTCAGGTTGGGCCAGGGCGGCACCATTCCCCTGTCCCACCCCCACACTCCCATTTCTGCCCAGCCCCCTCCCTGGCTCGCCCCACTACCTTGGGGGAGGGGCAAACGGGAGGGGGTCAAGCGGGTAAGGGGGTAGGGAGGGGCAGCGCTGGGTTAGGCACCACTATTAGGTCTGACCACCGAGCTCCGGCCGTGCCTGCCCCTCCCTCGGGCCCCTCGGGCCACCGACGCCATGAAGCAGCTGTGTCTGTGCTCCGCCAACTCCTTTGCGGTAGGGCCAGAGGAGGGGCCCTGGGAGCCGGTGGGACTCGGGTCCTAACTCTCCCCCGTCCCACACCTCCCCACCCCCAGCTCCTGGAAGAAGAGCTGGGAGGGGGCAGAGGTTGGGGGGATGGATGGGGCTTTGGGGGAGACAGATGGGGACTTTGAGGACAGATGGGGACACAGGATAATTGAGAGGACATTTGAAGGGACACTTTAGAAAACAGTTTTGGATGGGGGGATAGTTTGGATGCTATTTTGGTGGATCATTTTTGGGAAAAGATACATTTGGTGAACAAATTCAGAGGACATTTGAGAGATTTTTAGGGGAGGACATTTTTGGGACAAATGATGAAGTCATTTAGGGAGACAATTTTGGAGAACACATCAAGAACTTGGGTAAGACATTTTGGAATGCATTTCAGGCTATGGTTTCGGGGAACAGATTTTGGAGGACATTTGGGTCACAACTGTGGTATTTTAGGGATGGTGGTAGGATGGATGGCAGAGGATGGTTCTGAGGGACATTTAAAGGGACATTTTTAAGGTTTTCTATGGCAAGATTATGAGGGTAGTTCAGAAAGAGGGTAGGTCAGTTTGGTGGGGCAATGTTGGGAAGGTGGCTGTTCACTAAGGGACAGTCTGGGGGCCTAGGTGTGGGGGACAGTTTAAGGAAAGATGCTGGGGGGCTTATCTGGGATGGTTTAATGGGAGGATGCTGGCGATGGGTCTAGATGGACATTTGGGGTGATGGGCCTAGGGACAGATGCTGGGGGGCACAGGCTGGGAGGACACTGAGGACCCCAGTTAGGACCACCTGACCTCCCAACCCCTGCAGCTGCGGCTCAGCCCCACGGACCTTGGCTCCTGCCCACCCTGTGGTCCCTGCCCCATCCCGAAGCCGGCAGCCAGAGTCAGGCGCCAGGCAAGTGCCCAGGGGCGGGCGGTGAGAGCCCAGAGCCCCCGCCAGGGGAAGTGGGAAGGGGTCAGTGGCTGCCTGTCCCCATGGTCCTCTGGGTGTGCCTCACAGAGCCAGGACTGGGGCAAAAGTGATGAGAGGCTGCTGCAGGCTGTGGAGAACAACGATGCCTCACGGGTGGCCTCCCTCATCGTCCGCAAGGGTCTGGTGCCCACGAAGCTGGACCCCGAGGGCAAGTCTGCGTGAGTGCCCACACCTGGGGGTTATGATGGCTGAGGGGTAGCCACCCTGTGGCTGACCCTTTACTTCTGACTTCAAGGTTCCATCTGGCGGCTATGAGGGGTGCAGCCAGCTGTATGGAGGTGATGCTGGCACACGGCGCCAATGTCATGAGCACGGATGGGGCAGGTACTGCCCACCAGGCCCCAGGGGAGGGAGGAGGAACTTAGACCAGGTGCACAGCCTGAGGGTCCAACAAGGCCCTACTTCATGTCCTCAGTGTTTTGCTGAGAAAGAGGGGGGTCCTTTTAGTGCCCCCAGGGTGTCACAGGGTGTCAGGCCATGGTACCCAAGGACAGGGACCATTGCTGTCAGCAAGCAAGGTGAGTCAACTTGTAGATGAGGAGTGGCTGGGACTCGGTTTGTGGCTGAGTCAGAGGAAGTAGTTGCAACAGAGGAGTATGTGAGCTTGAGAAGTATCTGGGAGCATGGGAATAATAAGTAGAGTTTGGACAGAGTAACTGAGTATGTGGAGTAGCTGGGGTTTAGAGGTAGCTGGAGCTCTGGGAATAGCTGGAATAGAAGGAGAATCTGGGTTTATGACTTAAAGAGGGGTCTGAGGGAATAACTGAGATAGATTACATGGCGGAAAGAAACAGTTGGGGCTCAGGGAGTAAGTAGACATGGGGCATAGCTGTGTCTGAAGCTTTGGGCAACAAACAGTGCCAGGATGTGTAGAGTAACTGCAAATCTGTCCAGTATCAAAGACAGGGACACAGCTGGCACATGGAATAGCAAGGATGTGTAGATTAGGAGTGACATACAGAACAACTGTGGATTCTGAGGGGCAAGGCTAGCGCTTCAGTGTAGCTGAGCATATAGAATAGCTGGGGATATGGGAAGTAGCTGGGGCAGTAGGGCTTGGAGGGTGGGTGGGAGTGTGTAACGGAGATGAGATTGCCTGGGACATAGACTAGCTGGGGCTTGGAAAGTCTCTGACCACAGGGAGTAGCATGGTTTTGAGAAGTACCTGGGTTTGGGGACTTGCTAGACACAGGGAAATAATCATCACAAATAGTTGACACAAGTTGGAGAGCAGCCAGAGCTTCCTGAGTATTGGAGGCCCTAGTAAATCCTCTTTCCTTTTCAGGTTACAATGCCCTCCACCTGGCTGCCAAGTATGGGCACCCACAGTGCTTGAAGCAACTGCTACAGGTCATTTCCTTTCTTGTCTCAGATACTCCCTTGCCCTGACTGCTCCTGAGTTACAGCAATTCCACGAAGCCTATGTACTCCCTGAATCCTAGCTCTTCCCTGGCCCCTTTCACTCCTGAGCTTCTTCCTGAGTATCCAGATACTTCCTGCATACAAGATATACCCCCAATGCCAGGTATTTCCTGAGCTCCAGTTTCTCCCAAGCCCTAGGTACTTTCTTGGCCACAGGTACTCTTAGAGCACCCATCTACTCCCCAAACCCTCAGCTGCTTCTGAGCTCCTCGCTATTCCCTTTCTAACACCAACTTTTATAAAAACAAAGTCACTCAGGCCCATGCGGAGACAGGCTCCATGGAGCAGGTGAGTGGGAGAGGAGGAAGGGGTGAGGCAAGGATCCCAAAATACAGCAGAGCCAAGGAGGGGCAGTGCCTACAGAAACCAGCAATGAAGAGGAGCGGCTCCTCAAATGACCTGGCTCACCCTCTCCCCAGGCATCCTGCGTGGTGGACATTGTGGACAGCAGTGGGTGGACAGCTCTGCATCATGCAGGTGGGTACACCCAGCCTTGCCCTGCCCTCCAGGGCCCAGAGGGTGCTAGGCTTGGGGCTTATTCTACCCAGGGCTCTGGGGACCTACCTTCCATCTCTTTCTTCCTTGCTGAGCACCTACTGTGTGTCAGGCACTGGGCCTCAGTGACCCTTTCAGCCACAGGTCAATGATCCCCTTGGACAGACCAGGTGATTGAGGTTCACCCACAAAAAAGTAGGGAGGACCTAGGTGGTCTGGCCCCAAAGCCCAGACTACTGTATGCCAGGCGGGGGGAAGGTGATGGGGGTTGGGGGGATGACCGGAGTGTAATTTTCTTGGAGGAACTCCTAGGGAATCTCAGGAAGGCCAAAGGTCCAGGTAGCCTTTACACTCATGAAAATCAATCCCTTTCTCCGAGGCAGGGGAAGGGACCTACCCCCTTGAGCCAGGGCTCAGCCCTACCTCTGTGCACCATTGCCGTGACATTCTGGAATGACTTTAACTGGTAACTGTAGAAACGTTCATCCTCTTGGGAACACGTCCTTTAGAATTTTTTTCCCTGCGGTTGTAGTATGCTGCCGCCTAGTGGTGGCAGTGCCTTAGGTCACACTATGGAAGCTCATTGGTTTTTTTCATTCAGTAAATATTTCTCAAGGACCTGCTACGTACCAGGTTTTGTTCTAAGCACTAGGATTATAGCAGCAAACACAATCCTGTACTCCCTCGGGCACACAGCAGGAATCACAGTTTGTTGACTGGTCCAGCAACATCTCCCAGCAGAAAGCCCTCTCACCCCTTTTTGAGGCTCTGGGCATCCATACCATCTCCCATGTCAACCTCACCCAGCTTCCAGCTCAGAACCCTTATCCTTGCAGTAACTGCTACCCGTTCTCTTTAACCTTCAAAACGAAAGTCAGGTCAAACCTCAAGAAGCTGTCCAACCTCAGCTGAGGTCTGACTCCTCTGGTAAACACTAATGTTCTCTGTGTGAGGGTTTTGTGCATAGTATAGGTATATAGTAAGTGCTAGGTGAATCAAGGAGGGGGCATACATGAAAATCAGCCCAAAGTTCTACCCTAAGAGAGAACCACGGTGGAATGGGGGAAGCGCTTGGGACCAGGAGTTAGCAGACCTGGGTCCTAATCGTGGCTCTGCCTCCAACCCCTCTGGGTGACCATGGACCTGATTGGGCCTCAGTTTCCTTGTTTGTAAAGTAGGATTTATACTTTTTTTCTTATCTTTCAGGGGAAGTGGGAGTTCTCACAAGATTAAAGATAAGAATCACACCCAGACAAGAGGATCCCAGAAAATGTCTAAGCTTTACCCTCCCTACCACCATCCTTTTCTTTTTCCAGCGGCTGGTGGCTGCATCTCTTCCTCAGAAATGCTCTGCTCCTTCAAGGCACATCTGAATCCCCGAGACCGGGTGAGCCTCTGGGACCTTCTGGGGAAAGATGCTGTCCTTGACAGATACTGCCCCCACGTGGCAGTATCCCAGGTGCCCTTTGAAAAGTGTGGGAAAGTTTTAGCTGGAGCTCAGGGACAGTTGTATAGGCTTCCCGGCCTCCCAGGGCCAGTCTCTGATGTTTCATTCCTCACCCAACTCCCACCAGTTGGGTACAACACCCCTCCTCATAGCAGCTCAGATGTGTCACACAGATCTGTGCCGCCTGCTCCTGCAGCACGGGGCTGCCGTGAATGACCAGGACCTGCAGGGCAGGTGAGCTCTTCTCCCAGCCATTCCCTTGTGTGCTGTGTAACACTGTGAAGCCTCTTAGCCTCTCTGGTTGGGGGACCTAGTTGACCTCCTCCCTCAATCCAGGCCGGGTGTTGAGGAAGGTGTAGGGGTTTGAGGCTGTCCTTACCCTCTCAGTAGCCCCCTCTCCTGGTAGGACGGCCCTCATGCTGGCCTGTGAGGGGGCCAGCCCTGAAACAGTGGAGGTGCTGCTGCAGGGAGGGGCTCAGCCAGGCATCACGGACGCGCTGGGCCAGGACGCTACTCACTACGGCACCCTGTCAGGGGACAAACTTATCCTGCACCTCCTGCAGGAGGCAGCCCAGCGCCCCTCACCACCCAGCGGTATGCAAGCCCTACCTCTAAGCAATTTCAGGCACCCTCCTTCTAGGCAGTTTCTTGCTGCCCCTTTCCCTAGTGTGGATAGTTTCAAGGTATCCCTATATGCTACATTATAGGAGATTTTATGGCTTCCTGATCCTACTGTAGACAATTTCAAGGAGCACCAGGGCTTTTAGAATAGTCTAGGGGTCCACCCTACTTTCCTGCGTCATCCTTGTTCTTGGATCTTTGCCTTTTCTAAGAATTGGCAAACCACTTGCCCTGTCCTGGAGCTGCCACTGTCTTCTCTTTTTGAGAGTTTCAAGGCTCCTCCTATCAGTATTATGCCAAAGTAGTTGATTCCCAGCTTAAAAGTTCTGATTCTTGGGATATCAGGAGCCACCCCCATAAAGTCCCCTGGGTTCACTGATGCCCTTCCTAGGGTGGGGAATGGAGTCCCTAGAACACAGTGCCTGACCCTACTTTTCTTTCTCCTCTGCCCTCCTAGAGGATGACTCAGGCGAGGCTTCATCTCAGGTATGGACCTCGAAGCGGTGGATGAGCCCCCTCCCTATGCACACACTACCTTCCCCTTGCCCCAAGTTCTGTGGGAAGAGAAGGAAGGGATGGACCCCTGCCTCAGGGTTAGGACTTGAAAGGACCTCTTTGGGAAGATTGCTACCTTCGGGGTACTTTGCCGCCAAGTGGCAGCATTACCCACAGCATACCTAGAACTCGTGAGAACATGGGAAGGATGGGGTCAGATCATGGGACAGGGTAGGGGGGTGAGGGGCACTGAGATTCCTGCAGGCTGTTGTAGTCTGGTAAGGAGGCAGGTCTGGCCTCTTTCCCACTCCCAGCGTACAGCACCTTAGTTCCACAGGGAAAGGACACTTGGAGACAGTCTGGCCTCACTGGGGAAAGTCCCAAGGCCCGGAGAAGATGAGAAAGTAAAGCATAAGATCTGGAGCTCTCAGAGAATGTGGTCTTATCCCCTTTTATGCTGGGATAAGTGAGGACCAGCAGAAGCAGGGACTTGCTCGGGATCACACAGGAAGGGAGGCCAGAATTGGGGCTTGGAACAGGTAGTGGGCTGAGTGGGTCGATTGAGCCAGGTGGGCGGCTGGCACGTTTCCCGTGCATTCCTCCGCTCCCTCCCACCAGAA
The DNA here is from genome assembly GCA_004027475.1 of Anoura caudifer. NCBI lineage: Eukaryota > Metazoa > Chordata > Mammalia > Chiroptera > Phyllostomidae > Anoura > Anoura caudifer. The sequence goes on from PVKU01000037.1 coordinate 689,935, forward strand.
CTCCGTGTCCAGCCATGAGAAGCGAGGGGCTCCCAAGAAACGGAAGGCGCCTCAGCCCCCCACCAGTATCCCTGTGCCGGTGAGAGATGCCCTGGCAATGGAGAAGAGTGAGGGCTCCCAGGGGTAGGAATGGGGGGAGGAAGCTCCTGCTCAGGTATGTGGTGGGACAGCCTTTGAGCCTCATGTAACAGTGGTGCGTGCTGGGGTTGTGGGGGCAGGATGATCGCGATGCCTATGAGGAGATCGTGAGGCTGCGACAGGAGAGGGGCCGCCTGCTTCAGAAGATCCGGGGCCTGGAGCAGCACCAGGAACGGAGGAAGCAGGAGGTGAGGAGTAGCAGGGACACAGGTGTGGCGCTCAGACTGGGGTGGGGTGAATTCTGGGGAGAAGACTGCTCCTACCTCCCCACCCTCACCTCCTCCCTCTCTTCCCCTTGCTCACTCTGCTTTAGCCTCATAGGTCTCCTCACTGTTCCTCCAACACACCAGGCACGATCCTGCCTCAGGGCCTTTGCATGTGCTCTTCCCTTTGCCTGGACCACTCTTCTCTCAGATCTCTCCATGGCTCCCTCCCTTACCTCCTTTAGGTCTTTGCTCAAAGACTCCCTGTCAAAGATACTTTTCCTGCCTATCATATTTAAAATATGAAGAGTTTGTAACACTCCTTTCCATTCACTTCCTAGTTCCCTTTATTTTTATGTAAAGCACTTACTGCTGTTGGGCATACTATATATTTTATTCATGTTCACCCATTTGATTGTAAGCCCATGAGGGAAGGCATAGTTAATGGTGCCTGGCTCACAGTAGATGTTTGATATTTATAGCATGGACAAATATTTGAGTGAGTGTGTAAATGAATGAATGAATGAATTAGTGGCCAAAAACAGGGTCTGGCACCAAGTAGGCACTCAATAAGCACTTAGTAATGAATGGGCAGGCAGAGCAGTGCTGGGTGTGCAGTAGGTGCACAGTGGATGTCTGTGGTTGGGAGGGAGGGCTACTAAGCAGGAAGTAGGCCAGGGAGGCCCCCAGCCCAGATCTAAGTCCTGTCCCCCCTTCTTTCATAAGCTGCCAGAGGCGGAGGCCAGCTCCCTTCACAGCCTGGAGAGACAGGTAGGTGGAAGGTCGGGGGAGAGCCGGCCTCCCAGCTGTCCTGTGTTTATTCCTGGAGGCTGAGCCTCTACCATTCTCCTCCAGGTGCAAGAGCTACAGCAGCTGCTGGCAGAGAAGCAAGAGGAGAAGGAGAGTTTGGGACGGGAGGTGGAAAGTTTGCAGAGTCGGCTTTCCCTGCTGGAGGTGGGCTGGGTAGAGAGTGGGGGTGGGGCCTCCAGGGGAGGGGCCTCTCAAATCAGTTACATGACAACCACACTAACACACATACAGTCTCACATACAACAAACATACAAATACAATCACACACAGATAATGCACACATAATGGACATTTCCCAAAGCACACAATCCCACACACTCACACACAGAGATGGATGACCATGCTCCTAACATGTAGTCCTACACATACAATAGGCAGACGGACAACAAACAGTCCATAAAAGCACAATCACACTCCTCAAAAATACATGCACACAACAAACACTTCTCATTCAATCACACACAGATGGTACACCCCTAAATACATATACATACAGTTCTCAAAGTTCATAAGTACACAGACATATTCATACACACACACAAAACGCAACCACGCACACACAACAGACTAAAACACAAATGCAGAATCGCACACCATCACAGGAACTCGCACAGGAGAGGTGGGGCTGCTGCACAGGAGCACGCATGCACGGCACACACATGCTCACTGCACGCCACAGCCTCACACCGCGCAGATGCACCCTTGCGAGGTACGCCCCACCACCCCTCCCTCAGTCCCATGTGTCCAGGCTGCATGTATGGCCCCAGTTGTTGGGGTTATAGTCACACACTCAGGCAGTGATTGGGCCATGTACTGGTCTTTCTGGGAGTCCAGCATAGTCCCAAGCACATAATAGGCACTCAGTTAATATTTGTGAGTCAAATAGACCCATGAACAGCTGTCCACTCTCAATTCCTGGAGGGACAAGGTTGGGGGGGGCAAGACTCAAGCCAGACGTTGGGCCCCCCCTCCAGAATGAGCGGGAGAACACCAGCTATGATGTGGCCACCCTGCAGGATGAGGAGGGCGAGCTCTCCGACTTGCCAGGTGAGCCCCTACCTTGTCCTCACAAGGACCCCATGCACTCCCACCCACCTGGTCCCTGGGGTCCCAAAGGATGGAGTTTTTACCCACAGGCATGGGGAGAGTTTGAAGCTGAAAGAAAGGTTGGCCCTCGCTTGTTATTTCTTTCACATGCCCCGGGGGCCCCAAAGCACCCTCCAGACCCCAGCTTCCATCCCCTGTGGCTTGGGACCCCAGGGTCTGACTCCATGCCCCTGCCAGGGGCCCAGACGCTGCTCTCCAAGCAGCTAAGCCCGTCAACCCAGGAGCTCTTGGCCTCGCTGCAGGAACAGGTGGATGCCCTCACCAGACAGAACCAGGAGCTTATGGAGAAGGTTCAGGTGGGGAAACTGAAGCCTGGGGTAGTGGGCTAGAGACAGATCTGAGGGATTGTTCCCCCAGGGTTTTGGGGTGGGCACATGTGGCTGAGCCCATGGGTGGGGAGGGTGGCAAGACTGCCCTGTGCCCCCACAGCTACTTCAGTTCCCTCTGGCTCCCACCCCACCCCCACCCAGATCCTGGAGAGCTTTGAGAAGGATGAAATGGAGGCAATTGGTTCAGCTGAGGTCGTCCCCCTGGCCCTCTATGACTCCCTGCGGGCTGAGTTTGACCAGCTGCGCAGGCAGCACTCTGAGGCTGTGCGGGAACTGGAGCAGCGGGAAGTACAAGGGACCCGTAGAGGAGAGAAGGTGGCCCTTGGGGAGTGCAAGGACACAGGAGCCAAGACCACCCAAAATGGGCCAACAGAAATGGAGCTTGATGGCTCTGTGGCTCCAGAAAACAAAGTTAATGGAGCTGAGACCACAGACGAGGAGGCTGCAGAACTTGAAACCACAGAAGCCAGGACTTTGGAAGCAGCATCTACAGAGACTGAGGCCACGGAAACAAAACCTATGGACACTCAGGCTGTGGAAACAGAGGGTGCAGGAGCCACAGCCCTGGATACAAAGGCCATAGGGGATGAGGTCACAGAAACAAAGGATCTAGAAGGAGGAAACCTGGAAGCACAGGCCACAAATAGGAAAGCAGAGGAACTAGAAATCAAGGCCAATGGAGAGGGTGTTGCGGAAGGACAGCTCACAGGCACAGAGACCATGGACATGGAGGTCACCCTGCCTAGGGTCCCCACGGGCCCTGTTCTACACCCTGGTGCTGCTGAGGCCTCTGAAAAGCTACAGACTGAGCTGGAGATGAGGATTCGTGGCTTGGAGGAGGCGCTCTGGCAGCGAGAGCGGGAGGCAGCCACTGAGCTAGAGGCAGCCCGTGGCAAGTACGAGGTTGTGGAGGCTGAGGCAGACCGTCTGCGGGAGCGGGTATGTGAGGCTGAGGGTGGTGGGGCTGGTGGTGGAGGCAGCAGTGACACAGTCCAGCTTCGGGCAGCCCTGGAGCAGGCCCGGGAGGATCTCCGGGACCGGGACTCCCGTCTTCGGGAGCTGGAGGCCACCTCGGCCTGGCTGGATGAGGCCCGGGCTGGCAGGCTGCTTGCTGAGGAGGAGGCTCGGGGCCTTCGGGCGGAGCTGGCCCAGCGGGAGGAGGTGAGACTGGAGCAAATCCGGGAGCTGGAGGTGCTACGAAGGCAGCTGACCACCTCCAAGGCTGCTGAGGAACAGCAGCGGGCAGCAGCTGCTGAGCTGGGCCAAGCTCGGGATGCAGCCGAGGCCCAGGCTGCTGCGCTGGCTGCTGCCTGCGAGGAGGCTCGGCATGGCCTGGCAGAGCTGCGCGAGGCTTCAGAGGTGCTCCGCCAGTCAGCAGTGCCAGCCTCTGAGCATCACCGGCTGCAGGAGGAGGCCCTGGAGCTGAGGGGCCGGGCAGCCAGCCTGGAGCAGGAAGTGGTGGCCACGGGCAAGGAGGCTGCCCGGCTGCGGGCAGAGCTGGAACGGGAGCGTGTGGGCAGCGTGGCCCGCTTAGAGCATGAGCGCATAGTGGGTACACTGCAGGCCGAAGTGACCCGGCTGGAGGGGCAGCTAGAGGAGCTAGGACGCCGACACGAGAAGACCAGCGCTGAGGTCTTCCAGGTGAGCTTGGCTGGGCCCCCACCAGGCACACCCGGCAGCCAAGAGGTTTCCCAATTCCATAGATTTCAATCCTACAGACACTTAACCCTGCCAGTGGTTCCAGGTTACCCTTGACCCTGCAGCTATTCTGACCTGAAAGTTTCAACTTGCATTTTCTTCTTTTTTTTCTTTCCTTTCCTTTTATTTTATTTTGTGTTTTCTTCTTTAAAACCTTTTGGCCATTTTGACCTCGTCATTTTTTCTAACGGTTAGCACTTTTTTGGAATACATTTATAAAATGTATTTGTACCCCAAAGTCATGGAGGAATTCTCATAGGTTTTCTTTTCTTTTTTAAAAAAGATTTTATTTATTAACTTTTAGAGAGGGGTAGGGAGGGAGAAAGAGAGGGAAAGAATCATCGATGTGCAAGAGAAACGTCAATTGGTTGCTTCTTGCATGCCCCTGACAGGGACCTGGCCCACAACCCAGGCCTGTGACATTGGTTAGTACAATTATTAGGCTTCAGGTGTACAAGTGCATAATTGTATTGTGTGGTCATCTTCCCAAGTTCATTTTTAAAAAATTTTTCAAAAAGATTTTATTTATTTAGAGAGAGGGGAAAGGAGGGATAAAGAAAGAGAGAGACGTTGAACGTAGATTGGCTGCTTCTCACACACTCCCCAACCAGGGACTGGAACCCGCAGCCCCAGCATGTGCCCTGACCGGAACTGAACCAGTGACCTTTCACTTTGCTCAGTCAACTGAGCCATGCTGGTCAGAATCCTAAGTTTGTTTGTTTGTTTGTTTGTTTGTTTTGCAAGCAATGAATCAGAGGTTTTCCCCTGATGTTTTTACTGAGTGTCCATTTTCTCTGCTGGTCAAAATGATTCTATGTTTTTTTTCCAGCTGCCTCTTTTGAGATTGTCATTTTATCTTATGATCATTTTGATGCTTCAACCCATTCTGGAAGAGAACGTCATGCACAGGGGTCTTTGATTTCATTTTGAACCCAATAGATTTTGATGCTGAGTTGTTTTTTTTTTAACCCAGGGAATATTTATTTTGTCCTTGATAGTGGACCTTTTGACTCCATCTTTTTTCTTAAATTAAAAAAAAAACAAAACCAGGAACTGTTTTAGCAAGTATATACATAAGAATCTACATTCATTGCCTGCCAGGAAAGCATTTTCCTCTCTGAGCTTGTTTATTCGCCCATGTAGTGGAAACTGTAATAGTTGCTAATCCTCACATGGAAATTAAGTGGTTTAATTTATGTTAGCTATGTAGGACATTGATGGTACAAGCCATCTATAAATGATGACTGGAATGGTTATTTTTCCAAGAACAGCCCCTTTTAAACGGGCTAGGTCCTTGATCCCAGTCCAGCCCAAGTATGACCATCTGCATGGATGTCCTCACAGTTTTCACCTTGCTCGTGATCACTTGGTTTTCAGGTAAACTTTGCAAGTCTGGTTGGATGTATCAATCAGTTTAGGATGTATTTAAGTTGTTCATGTGTGGCCAGTCTATACTCATTGTAACATCTAATTATTGTCCACTCTTTCCTGGAGCTGCTATTTCTATAAAGGCCTGTGTTACCTGCCCCCGCCAGGGTCAATTTTTGCAAATCTTACATTGCTCTCTGATCTAGATATTTTTGTGAAAATGCAGTCATCAACTTTTGGATATCTGTTTGCTTTTCATCCAAATTCTTCTGTTTTTCTTTCATTTTTTAAGAAGTCTACCTTCAACCACTGGCAGAGGAAAGAACATTAGTGGTAATAATAAGAAGGAGAATATCAGCAACTCAAATAGAGCAGTTACTGTGTGCCAGGCACTGTTATAAGTGTATTCCATGTATTTGCTCATTTCATCCTCACAGCCACCCTGTGAAGTCGGGGGCTATTATTATCCTCATTTACATATGAGGAAACTGAGACAGAGAGGTTAAGTCACTTGTCTGAGGCAACACAGCCAGCAGACCAGAGGTGTTTGGCAGCGTCAGAATGTTCATAAGGCCCCGGGGAATTCAGAACTTCCTGAGTCAAACTCCTTAAAGTCAAAATGGGCTTAAATGTCCTCAGGTCAAAATAGAGGGTCAGAGGGACCTTTAGTCCAGGCATCTTTGGGGTCCAAGTGTTTTCAGGGTGCCATATTGGCTTGGCCCACAGGTACAGCGTGAGGCACTATTCATGAAGAGTGAACGGCATGCAGCTGAGGCCCAGCTAGCCACGGCTGAGCAGCAGCTACGGGGACTGCGCACCGAGGCTGAGAAAGCACGCCAGGCCCAGAGCCGTGCCCAGGAGGCCTTGGACAGGGCCAAAGAGAAGGATAAGAAGGTGGGTCCCCTTTTCCTACACTTAGTCAGGGCCCCCACTCAACAGAAGTTAGGGGGAATCTAAGAATGTCCCAGCTAAAAGGGTTCTGGAAAGTGAACCCATTTTCTAGGTAGGAGTCTGAGGCAAGGAAAAGGAAGGGGTCAGCTCAGACATATAGGCAGGCTGCTGTTCCAACTACTATTTACTGCAACAGTAACATTTATTGAGCGCTTATCGCATGCTGGGCCCTGTGCTGTATGTTTAACGTGGAGCGATGCATTGAATCCTCATGCTAAGTTTCAATTGAATTGGTGCTTTTATTATCCCCATTTGAGGAAACTGAGGCACAGAGAGGTGAAGCCTCTTGCCCAAGGTTACGTAGCTATGCAGTGGTTCCTCGAGGTTTCAAACCCAAGTTCCCAAGTAATTTTCTTGTTTTTAAGATTTTATTTATGTATTTCTAGACAGAGGGGAAAGGAGGGAGAAAGAGAGGGAGAGAAACATCAATGTGTGAGAGATACATTGATCAGTTGTCTCTCACACATCCCTGACCAGGGACCTGGACTTCAAACCAGGTATGTGCCCTGACTGGGAATCGAACTGGTGACCTTTCACTTTGCAGGCTGGCACTCAGTCCACTGAGCCACACCAGCCAGGGGCCAAGTTCTTTTCTTAAACAGTAAGAATAGTGATAACAGAGGCCTCTGGTTATTGACTCAGCCATTTTTTCACATACCATCGCTTCTAATCTCACCATCCAAACAGCAGAAAGCATTTTTATCTATACCTTCCAGATGAGCAAAATGAGGCTCTGAGAGGCAAAGTGAATAGATTAAAGTCCCCAGCATGTCCTGGACAGTGAATGTGACCGTTAGAGCCCCAGGTACTTTAGTGCAAAGAGTCACCCAGACACAACTTGCTGTGTGACGTTGGATAAGTCACTTGACCTTTCTGAGCACCCATTTCTACCTCTGTAAAATGAAGATAAAATTGTGGTAGGAGTTATGCTTTACTTGTAGCAGGTTTCCTCATTCTTAGCACTAGTGACATTCAGGGGTGGTACTCTCTGTGGGGGGCTGTCTTGGGCACTGTGGGGTGTTGAGCAGCATCTCTCACCCCACCCACTTGATTGCAGGAGCACCCCCAAACATCGCCGAGTGTCCTCTGGGGGCAGAATGGCCTGTGACTGAGAACCTCGGATCTAGAGGAATAATAATAAAGCTCAGAATTGATTGAGTGACAAGCAGTTTAAACTTAATCACCACTCAGAATCAGTTAACTTGTGAGAACCGTGGTTCTTCTTACCTCACAGATGAGGAAACGGGCTGGAGAGGGACCCAAACCCTGGCTTTCCAACACAGCCCCCCCAGGCTGACTGCCCTCCAGTTCCCTCAGTTTTCCCTTTGCAGAGACTCTGAGAGGGGGTGTGGCAGGGTCAGCTTTCACTGTGAAGGGCCCCATAGGCAGCATTTTTGGCTCAGGTCTGCCATTGCAGCTGGAGCCACAGGTGACGTGAACACAAATGGCTGTGGCCATGTGCCAACAAAATTTTATGTATGCACATGGAAATGTGAATAATTTGTTCATGTTCCACAAAATAACATTTCTCCTTTTGACTTTTAATCCTCCAACCATTATTAGCCCACAGGCCAGAGTTTACTAGCCTCTAGGATGTGACCTTCCCTTGCAAGCCTCTGTCCCACCCGTTACCACTACTATCCCAGCCCTGGGCTCAGGGTGACCAGGCAACCGACTGCTGACACCTTCCACTCCCACCCCAGATCACAGAGCTCTCCAAGGAAGTCTTCAGTCTTAAGGAAGCACTGAAGGGCCAGCCAGCAGCCCCAGGCAGCCCAGAGGTGGAGGCCCTCCGTGGGCAGGTGAAGGCTCTCCAGGGGCAGCTGGAGGTGAGAGCTGCCCTGGGCACACACAGGGAGCCCAGAGAGGGTGGGGGTGGGGCATGGGACCCTGGGGCCAACGTGCCAGGCATGGGAGGAAAATGTTGCAACATTTTGTCAACTGGCACTGTCACACCAGTCCATACCATCAAAATAGGGGCTCAGAGTACAAAGGGGATCGTTTGGCATCTTGGGGGTGTTTTGCTTCTCTGAGTGCCCCTCCACCATATACAGGAAGCTGCCAGGGACCACAGTGCAGTGGTGGCCTTGTATAGGAGCCACCTCTTGTACGCCATTCAGGTGAGTCAGCCCTGGCTCTGACCATACCACTGGCTGCTCTCGGGCTTCTGTTTCCCCATCTGTACAGTGGTGGGGCACCCAGGTCTCCCTCTGCTCCCCCCACCCCAGGGCCAGATGGACGAAGATGTGCAACGGATTCTGAGTCAGATCCTACAGATGCAAAGGCTCCAGGCTCAGGGGCGCTAAGCCTCAGAACACTGCCCCCTGCCCCCTGCCCCCAGGCCCTGCACAGGGCGTGCTGGGGCTCACGTACTGATCTTCTGAACTTGGAGATCAGCTTGGCCCTCCCGACTGTCCCTGGCTGGCTATTTATCACTCCGGCCCTGACCATGTCCCGCACCCCCATCAGAGAATCTGTGAGTCCCCTCTCTCACTCCTGTCACCAGATGCCACCTCAGGAATAAAACTCACGGAGCAGAGAAAAGTGTGTGGCCTGATTGCTGGGCTCCCACTGCTGGGAGGGGAGGGGGTGGCTCAGAGCAGATCTTAAAGATTAGGGTGAGGAGAGTGAGGCACTGCCCTCCCGCACCGAAATCTCTGTCCCCAAGATGAACACCGTGTTGATGCAACATTTGAAAAAGTCAAAATGGCTGCGGAAAAGTTCACGATGAGCAAATCATCCATATGTTAAGTGAAGGAGCCCAGCCTGCACTTAGCTCACTTTCCTTACCCTAAACCGGGCCCCCAGGTGGGAGAGTCCCACCCTCAACCTCCTGGTCCCTGGGCAACTTCCCTGAAATCCCCAGGGGGTTCTCAGCTCTTTCCAGCTAAGGGAGTGGGGATGACTATGGCTGTGAATGCCCCCAGTATCCAGCCTGGTCCTGGGCATCCCCATTGCTAGGAGAATGTCCATGGTGGGGTGGGGGCTGCCTCCCCAGGGTCTGGTTTCTGTCTCTCTATGGCCTGGGGTGTGGAGTGTGGCTGGGAAGTGTGGGACCCCGTCGCTGTGGTTGATGAGTGAATGGGTGTCTCCTGTGTAGATGCCTGGATCTCTCTCGTTCCTAACTTCTTTTTTCCTAGATGTTTGTCTCTGCTTCTGTACTTCTGCTCCTGTTCCTGCCTCTGTCTCTCAGTCTCCCGGCTCTTTCTCTTTTTCTGTCTCTATCTCTGTGTGTCTTACCTATTTCTCTCTATTTCTCTTACCTCTCTCCCTGTCTTTGTCTCTTATCTGTATCTAGTTCTCTTACCTCTTTGTCTCTCTCCGTCTCCTCGCTCATTCATGTCTCTCTATCTCCATCTCTCTCTGTCTCCTCTTTCCTCTCTGTCCTGAGTCTCCCTGTTTCTCTCAGTCCCTCCCCTCCTGGCCTTGTCTCTGTCTTTCTCCATATCATCATCCCCCTCCTGGGGTTTCCCCAACCCCCCCTCACTGCAGCCGGAAGGAAGGACTGACTGTGCTGGGAAAGGCCACAGGGTCTCCACTTCTCCCTTTCGAGGCCTCTTCTCCCTGCCCCCATCAGAGCCTTCCGCGCAGCAGCAGCGCCGAGTCCCAGGGTGGCCCGTAGGCAGACTGAGAGGCTCTTTAAGGTCCCTGCTTGACTCTCCTCGGCCCACCACCTGCCAGTGAGTCGGACCCAGAGAAGGGGAAGTGGGGGGCCTTGATAGGGGCCCATTCCCCAGGTGGGTCTGAGTGTCCTGCCTCCCCGAGGGTGTTCCCTGATCCAGCTCCTGAAAGCGGAGTCCACCAGAGCCATGGCCCCAAGATTCCTCCTGGCCCTTGCCCTCTGGGCTGGCTACTCATCATGCAGTGGGAGAGAAGGTATGTAGGACCCCTGGGGCTGTGGGTGGCCAGGGCCAGTCTGGGGACTGGACTTTGTCTGTTGTGGGACATTCTGGGGTGGGGTGAGAGCTCACACACCTGCACGCATGCCCCCTGGTGGGAGAGGGTCACCATCCTATTGCACAGATGAGGAAAGTCAGACACAGAGAAGATGAGTCTACCCCAAAGTGACACCAGGTAGTGGCAGCCACAGCTGTGGGGAAGAGGGGGGAGAGAGAGAGAGAGTCACAGGGTGGGGTGGGGTGGGGTGGAGGTGAGGGTTAATGGCATGCATTCATTTCACATGCTTGGAAACAAAGCTGTGACAGGGAATACAGTAAAATATCTCCCGTCAGGGCTCCGCACTTCCCAGGTCTTCTCTGTGGCTTATTAAACCTCAGTTTCCCCATCTGGAAAATGAGCCAATAGTTCCTCCTTTGCAGGTTGTAACGAGGGTGAGAGACGACATAAGTACCTTCCATTCGTATACTCATTCATTCTACAAACCTTTATTGGGCACCCACTGTATGCCTGCAACTGGCTGTCAATGAGGTCAGACAAACCCATGGCAGGGCATTGCAGTCCTGGGTAGATGAAAATCTCACCCTCCTCCCTCTGCCCCCCACAGTCCCCTCCCAGCCCAGGGTGTGGTGCTGGGCCTTTAGGTACCCGATTGCCGTGGATTGCTTCTGGACCCTGCTGGCTGCTGCAAACTCCACCAGGCCCACGTCCGTCATTGCCACATACAGGTCAGAGAGCTTGGAGGGGCTTCCTGGAGGTTCCTCAGCTGGGCCTGCCGCCCCTAGGGCCAGGGCAACTGCAGACTTATCCAACCCAAAACGCTCTGAATTCTGGGGCAGCACCGTCCTGTAGAAATATACTGCCTATAATATCTGCCTCAAGCCACATGTGTAGTTTAAAGTTTTCTAGACATCACATTTAAAAAGTAAAAAGAGAAGAAGGAAAACAAAGCAAAACAAAAAGAAGAAATAGGTAAAATTAATTTTAATATTTTATTTAAATATATACTCCAAATATTTCTCATTTAATATGATTGAGCATAATGTAATTGAATGTGCTTATTATACAATGTATATATTTAAATTTAGAATAGAAGCTAATATTTAATAGGAATAGCTAAAATATTGTTTCAACATGTAATCATTATTTAAAAAATTAACAGATATTTTACTTTCTTACTTATTTTTATACTAAGTCTTCAGAATTCCATGTGGACTTTATGTATATAATGTGTTTCAATTCAGGTAATAGACTTTCATCAGAAATTCTTGATCTCTGATTGGATTTCATAAAATCTGCAGTTGATACATTCAATTCACATACCCAACTTGTTCTGAACAACTTTTCCAAGTTTCCTGATCACTGGAAACATGACATTTAGATTAGATAAAATAAATTAAATGTCAAAGTCACACCCAGTCATGCTGGCTGCATTTCAAGTGCTTGATAGCCACAGGCAGCTAATGGCTGCTGACAATGTGGAAACAGGGCATTTGGAACGTTGTGGGAAGTTCTATGGATAGCACTGAGCTCAAGCCTCTAAAGTCTAAAATCTTGCGGGGAGAGGGTGTCTCATGCCCCAGCCGGTGTGACTCAGTGGACTGAGCACCAGCCTGCAAACTGAAAGGTTGCCAGTTCGATTCCTGATCAGGGCACATGCCTGGGTTGTGGGCCAGGTTCCCAGTTGGGGGTGTGCAGGAGGCAGCCGACAATGATTCTCTCCCTCCCTTCCCCTCTCTCTAAAAATAAATAAAATCTTTAATAAATAAATAAAATCTTGGGGTCACAGAAATGGAGAGTATCAGAATCCTACTGTCCCAGATTCCAGAATCTGTGAATCTGTAGACCCCAGAATGTTGGAATTCTAAGTCCAGAATGATGACATTCCAGAAACTTTTAGAATCCTGGACCCAAGCATCTCCTGTGGTTTTCACCCCCAGCCCTGGGTCACTGCAGTCCCTGTGATGTCAGGCAAATGCCTCCCCCAGGGTCTCACAGAGACACGAGCAGGACCCCAGACCAAGGCTCCTCGCCAGCTGGCCCCACTTGGGGTCCCGGGGTCCCAGGCATAGGACCAGCCAGCAGGAAGTGCTGAGGCCATCATAGTGCCCACCCCATGTCCAGGCTTGGCGTGGCGGTCCATGGGGAGAGCCATCCCTGCCTCCAGCCGACACCAGAAGCCACCAGCTGCACCATCCCAGACATCCGAATGTTCTCCATGGTGCCCTACATGCTGAACATCACAGCCGTCCATGCCTGGGGCATCAGCAGCAGCTTTGTGCCTTTTGTTCCAGAGCACATCAGTGAGTGGGTGCTGTGGTCGGGGATGCAGAGGGCTGTCAGCTTTTTCCTGCTCTTCCCCCTCTCTCATCAACCCACCTTCCATCCGTCACCAGTTCCGTCCTCTGTCATGGATCGTGTGGGCTCCACCTTCATAGTCAATCAAGAATCTGCCCACTTCTCCCCCTTCCTGAACCTCCACCCAGTCCAAGCTCATGACCCAGTCCAACCCACCTGGGCCACTGTCCTCCCTGGTTTCTTGTTCCCATCCCCTTTTCCCAGAAGCCCCAGAGGATGCCTTCCCTGAAGCAGGTGCCAGAGGGTACCTGTGATCATCCTAGTCAGGTTCTGCCCCACCTTTGCTCACAGCCCCTAGCTCCCATCTCCCTTGGGGTAAAAGCCCAAGTCTACCCCATGATCCACAGGGCCCTGCCCAGCCTGCCCAGCCCTGGCCCCGTCCCTGCCAGGAATGCGGGAAGGGTGACTGCTCATGGATGTGGAATTTCTTTCTGGGGTGATGAAAATGTCCTGATTAAATAGTGGTGATCCACAATAGTGTGAGGGTACTAGAAACCACCAACTGTATACTTTGAAAGGGTGAGTTTTGTGGCATGTGAATTATGTCTTTAAAAAAAAAAAAAAAAAAACACTGCAAACCACTCCCTTCCTTGCACTCCTGAACTTTCTTCCCAGCTCTGTGATCAGTGTATTTGCTCCTTGTGTCTTGCCTTCTGTCCTGTGGATTGAGCTCCAAAAGGACAGGAGTTGGGTCTCTGCTGGTCACTCACTGCTGTGTTCTGGACACTTAGTAGACTGTCAATATTTCTTGGTTGCTTGAATGAATGAGTGAAGAATGAATGAATGAAACTATGCTCTGCTGACTGTCTCTTGTTTGTCTATCAGTCAAACCGGACCCTCCAGAAGGTGTGCGCCTGAGCCCCCTCCATGGGCAGCGGTTGTGGGTGCAGTGGGAACCTCCCAGGTCCTGGCCCTTCCCGGAGATCTTCTCACTCAAGTACTGGATCCGATACAAGCGTCATGGGACTTCCCGCTTCCGCCAGGTGAGAGAGACAAGAGGTAGCTGGGAAGGGTGATTCCCAGGAAGAGGGAATAGCATGTGCGAAGTGTGCCGGTGCCTCCCCCGTAGATGGAGGTTGCCTGTGGCTGGTGTGTGAAATAAAGGCAGCACAGCCATTCCACTCCTGGGTATCTGCCCAAAAGAATTGAAACAGGGACTTAAACAAATTCTTATACGCAGATGTCCCTAGCAGTGCTATTCACAGCAGCACCTGAAAGGTGGAAATAACCCAAATGTTCATTGGTGGGTGAAGGACACACCAAACACGGCCCACTCACACACTGCAATGTTCCTCAGCCGTGAAAGCGCTGACACCTGCTGCGGCGGGAGGGACCTCGAGCATCTGGTGCTCAGTGAAAGACGCCAGATGTGAAATGTGCAGAACAGGGAAACCCAGAGACAGAAAGTAGATTCAGGGTTGCCAGTGGCTGGGAAGAAGGATAGGGCGTGACTGCTGATGAGGATGTGGTTTCTTTTGGGGCTGATGGAATGTTCTAGAATTGGAAGTACTTGTTGCACAGCATTATGAAAGTGCTAAATGACACTGAATTGCCCACTTTTGAATAGTTAATTTTAGGCCATGTGAATTTCACCTTGGTTGAAAACAACATATATTGTTTTAACTTCTTTAAAAAAATAAAAAATAAAGACAGGGTCCGATGAGCATTCGGGAAGGCCGATGGTGGCCGGGTCAGCGTCAGATACCGTGCTGAGCTGAGTCTTTGCAGAGTCTGGCTTTTTACAGCCCTTAGTGCGCCCATGGGAATCTTCTACACCCACTCTTCTCAGGACAAGGCCGCGAGCCACGTGGTGCTGCTGAGCCATGCCAGTGTGGCGGGTAGCCCAGGTACTGGCTTCTAAATTGTATCGGTGTTCATTAATTTAGTTGTTTTAATCCTTGCCCAAGGATATGTTTATTGATTTTAGAGAGAGGGGAAAGCAGAGAGAGAAATATCGGTGTGAGAGACAAACATCGATTGGTTGTTTCCCATAAGGGTCCCGACCACAGATCGAACCTGCAACCTAGGTATGTCCCTGACTGGGAATCAAACCCGCAATCCTTTGGTGCACCGGATGACACTCCAACCAACTGAACCACTTGGTCAGCACCATTAATTTAATTTTTAAAAATCATTGTAGTTTTTAAATTGAGATAGAACTCACATGCCAGAAAACTCACAGTTTTAAAGTGCTCGAGCCAGTGGCTTTGAGTGTGTTCACGAAGTTGTGCAACCATTACTCTAAATTTAAACCTTACTGCGCCACCTCGGCCTACGATGTGGGACAACTCAGTAGGGCCAGGGAGGGAGAGAGTCAGACCTGGGGTTGGGGAGCTGTGAGGATGAGGTGGGATTCAGAAGGAGGGAGAGGGCGGAGCAGCAGGACAGGGAGGAAAAGACAACAGGAGAGCAAGCAGGAAAGGCAGAGAGGATGGGTGTCTCGTACATGTCCATGGGATTTTAATCCATGGAGGTGCCTGAGTGGGCACCTCAGGACATGGAGAACTGATTGCATTTCCTGAGAGAAGGGGACTCGCCAAGCCGTGCAGGGACACACAGACAACATCAGGATGGCAGGAGGCAGGACAGTAATGAGATTAGAGGCAAGGCCAAGTCTTTGCTGGGGTTTCCACAGGAAAGGAAAGTTGGGAGGGGGTGAACACCTGGGGTTGGTGAGTGTGAATCATTCAGGCGAGCTCAGTGCTGCATGGGTGATCTTGAGCCGCCTGGCAGCTGGCCCTGTGCTGGTGGCTGATCGAAGGCAGGGGGAACACTGGCTCATGTGGGAAGTTGGAGAAAAGGGGTGCCAAGGGTAGAGACTCAGGATTGGTTGGTTTGTACATGAAATGTGTGCTCCTGGCGCTGACCCTTTGCCATCTCTAAGGATTGGCTGACCCCAAGAAGGGCAGTCTGTTTCCCGCCAGCAAGATGTCAACTCATCCTAAGATACAAAAAATTTAAAGACATGGTTACTATGGTGGACCAGGGGCCTGGGGAGGAGGCATTGAGGCCAACGATAGAAGCTCTGGTTTAGGGCCTAGAGAAGGAATGGGGTTGGTGGGGAGGGGTGTCTGGGGAGTGGGGGCTCTCACCGCTGAGACATCGCACGAAGATGGTGTGGTGCATGAAGGACCCCTGAACGAGTCTGCTCTGGGGCCAGTGCTGGAGTCACACAGGTTAGGGCCAGGGAGGGCCGAAGACTGGGAGGGGGCTGTGGAGGGGCTGAGGAGGGTGTGCAGTTTGAGATGGAACAAAAGGACTGAAGGCTCATTCACACAGATCTGTGCGCACAGTGGCCCTTCCCGGCCTCCTTGTCCCCACTGACCCTCCCTCTTTCTGTCCTCAGGTGGGGCCCATTGAAGCCACGTCTTTCACCCTCAGAGCTGTGAGGTCCCGGGCCAGGTATTGTGTCCAGGTGGCTGCTCAGGACCTCACCAACTATGGGGAGTCAAGCAACTGGAGTCTCCCTGCCACTGACTCTGTGACCCTGGGCAAGTAGCAAGGCCTCCCCAGCACCCTGGAAGAGGGGCTAGTTCCATAACCCCCACCCTACCCCTCACTGCTGCTACCTGCTCCAAGGTGGATGGAACCTGTCCGGCCTGGGTTTGCTGCTGCTGAGTTGCTGGGCAACCTTGAACAAGTGACTTCGCCTCTCTAACTTTTAATTTCCTAATCTGTGAAACGGGGATGTACGCCCTCCTTTGACTACAGAATTATAATTGTGACATATTATTTATTGTTTAATTAAACAATGACCATTTTCAATAGAATCAGGACTCTGCCCTCCTTTGTTCAGCAGACCCAGAGAGGAGTCAAAGAGGACAGGGCAGCGCAGGACACTCATGCAGTGAATTACCATGCCGTGGATGGGTTCAGGGCTGGACCCGAGGAAGACACAGGGCTGGAGGGGTTGGGGAGGATGTGGAGGGGTTCTGCCTGAAATGGGATGGTGGGATCCACTCAGCTCAGCAGCTTGTTTCACTTACCATTTCAAAAGATGCCGAGGTGTGAGCCCCAATGTGGGTAGACACAAATGGGACATGAGTTTATTTGGGAAGATTTACCTGAGGAAGGGGCAGAGCAGTCTGGCCCAGGATTTTCTCAATTCATGGATTTGTTTGTGGATTTCACTTAGGTCTCATCTCAAAGGTCACCTCCTCCAGAAGCCTCTGACTACCTCATCTATGGTGGGTAGAACAATGCCCCCATAAAGATATCCACATCCTAACCTCCAGAACCTGTGAATAAGGTACCTTACATGGCAAAAGGGACTTTGTAGATATGATCAAATTAAGAATTGTGAGACTCCTTGATTAATTAATTTATTTAAAAATACATTTTTTAAAAAAGATTTTATTTATTTATTTTTAGACAGAGGGGAAGGGAGGAAGAAACATCAGTGTGTGGTTGTCTCTCTCATGCCCCCTAACCAGTAACCCAGGCATGTGCCCTGACTGGGAATCGAACTAGTGACCCTTTGGTCTGTAGGCCAGCACTCATTTCACTGAGCCACACCAGGCAGGGCGAGACGCCTTAATTTAAAGTTTTATGATCTTTCATTAAGTTAATGAGCATCAAGGAGGGGCCCAAAGAGAATCACAAGGATCCTTATATGAGGGAGGCAGGAGATCAGAGGGAGAGATAGAAGGTGATGGGGAGACATGAGCCAAGTATCGCAGGCACCTCTAGAAGCTGGAAAAGTCAAGGTAACGGATTCTCCCCTGGAGCCTTGAGAAGGAACCAGTCCTGCCACCCATATTAGACTTCTGACCTCCAGAACTCTAATAAATGTGCGTAAGATATCACGCATTAAGATAATGAGCTTATGACCCTGGCTGGTGTGGCTCGGTGGATTGAGTGCTGGCCTGTGACCCAAAGAGTCGCCAGTTTGATTCCCAGTCAGGGACCATGTCTGGGTTACAGGCCAGGTCCCCAGTAGGGGGTGTGCTAGAGGCAGCCACACATTAATGTTTCTCTCCTTCTCTTTTTCCCTCTTTCCCCCCTCTCTAAAAATAAAATAAAAAATCTTTAAAAAAAGGATATTGAGCTTGTGGTAATTTGTTTCAGCAGCCATAGGAAACTCCTACACCATTTCAAGCAGCCCCTTCTTATCACTTCCCATAGTTATCCTGTTTTGTCTTCAGGCAAAAACAGGATATTTATCAAGCCTAATTGTCCTTTCTGTGTGTTTATTGTCCATCTGTCCCACCAGACAGTGATCCCTGTGAGGGCAGAAATCATGTCTTGTTCTCTGATGTGTCCCCAGTGACTGAGCATGTATCTGACACACAACATTTATAAAAGGAAGGAAGGAGGCTGGGGAAGGAATGCAGTAAGACTTCCTTTTTGAAGGGACAATGCAGCCTGGCATGGGGGGACATTTATAAACTAGTGTGTGTGGAGCTGGGAGGTGGGTTTGCAGCCTGGTCTTGAGTCTTTGCCTGTGATTCAAAATAAACTTGGGGTGGGCTGACCAGGGTATTGTCCCACCCACAACATATGTAGCCCATGGGAACCATGCCCTGTCCGCACGGGAGCGTCACAGGGACAATGTGTGGGTTCCCTGAGGCTGGCACATAGGGTAAGAGCCCAACACTGCGCGTTTTATTTGCTGAATAAAAGAATGGACAACAGGGAGTACAGCGACCAACAGCTAGGTAGTGTCACGAAGAAGTTTTAACAAGTGGCAGCTGACTTCTAAGGGCACAGCACCTCCTGGGAACCCGAAATCCGGACGACCCTGGGACCTTTGTTGCAAGCCACCACAGTTACAACTGGGGCGAGAAGACAACCAGATTGAGATTTTAAAGGGCAGATATCAGACCCAATGACAAAAGGAAGCTGTGTTTGCCACAGCCAATACTGAAGACTGAAGGAAGTGACAGTACCGGAAGTACAAGAGACAGCCGGGGAAGTTCTGTAAATATCGACCCTAATCCGTTTTCTTGTATTTGTGAGAAAAATAGATGGCAAAGACGTTGGAGTGAGAAGTTTTAAACATAAGTGTTGGACGTCTAGGGCTTCATACCCAGGGTGTATTTCAGAGCTGTGACCCACGTGGTCTTCCAAAGCTCGCTCTCCTATTGCAACCTTTTAATCTTCTCTCCTGCCTGCCTTCTGCAGGGCGGGGCTTCCACCCCAATCTCCTTCCCCGGGAGGTGGGCTTTCGCTAAACCTTCCCCAGGATACATCCAGTCACAGGCGGGGGCGGGGGGAGGAGCGAGCTTGGAATATTTACCCATTCACCTCCGCTGATTGGGTTTCATAGAATCGTTACCCTGCGGGGAGCGGGGCTCTTCCTGTATTCCCTCGCTACACTTTTCACTTTCAAGAGCCGGACTCTGCTAAGACCCGCCTTCCCTGGGGTTTCTAGCGAATCGTGTTCCTAGAAGGGGTTAAAGTTTGGCCGGAGAGCCCCTCAGCTTCTTTTCCCAACTCTGTTGGGGCAAACCCAATGCTTTGGAGTGGAGGGGGTCTTGGAACGTGGGTATTCAGTGTTTGGAAGAGAGTGAGCTCCCAGGCCGGGTAGTGTGTTGAGTCCAAGACGTTACGATTGACTTCCAGGAGCCCTGGGTTTGAGGCCTAGTTGATGTCCTTTCCTGTGACTCAGTGCCCTCATCTTTGAAACACTTATGCTAGGAATTCAGTCCAGCCTTTCCACACTGCAGCGCACTGCGCAGGACCTCGTGGCCTTGACAGTCCTTTCATCCTGAGCGTCCCACCAGGAGCCATCTATTTCCATAATGCACTGGTAGGTATTTCTGTGTGCCAGGCTCTGCGCTAAGTGCCGTTCCGATCAAATCCTCACAAGTAGACGGGTAATATCCATTCAGATGAGGAAACCAAGGCCCAGAGAGGTTATGTGGAAGAGGCCAGGCTCCTGGCTCCGTAACCCATGCTCCTACTCACTGTGCTACACTGTTTTCCCCTAGTCCTGTCCCCAGGTCCGAATCCTGGCTGTTAACTCATGCTGTGTGACCAAGTGGCTGAAACTTCCAGGACTCAGTTTCCTCCTCTGTAGAATGGGTACATCACTCTCTGGCTCATAGAGATTTTGAAAGCAGTAGAAAGTGCTCTCTGTGGTGCCTGTCACCCAGTAGGTGCTCAAAACACTAAGTGCTTTATTTTCTAATGATCTGATGGAATTATTTTTCATGATCCAAACCCACCTTCCCTATGTCTCCCATTTCAGTCTCCTGTGCAGAAACCTTTCTAAGCACAGCAGCAGGTCTGAGGCTGCCGTCCTTAGAAAGGCCAGCTTACCAAGTTGGACCTTGGCTGGCATCTGGGAACTTGAATTTCAGGATGGCCCCCCCTGAGCTTAAACTGTTTGTACAAACAATGTGGTTCATGCTGAGCACCTGCTCTCCTCCTGGAGTCTACAGTCTTGGTCTATGCTGGGCGGAGGTGCCTGCATAACCAGCCCCCAGTGAGAACTCAGGGTACTAGGTCTCCATGAACTTCTCTAGGAGACAACATTTCACACCTGTAACAACATATTGCTGGGGGATTGAGCATGTCCTGTGTGTCTCCATTGGGAGAAGACTCTGGAAGCTTGCACCTGGTCTTCCTGGACCTGTCCCAGGGGCCTGTTCCCTTTTCTGATTTTCTCTGTAACTCACTGCTGTAACAGATAGTAGCCCTGAGTATGACTATATACTGAGCCCCAGAAGTCCTCCTACCAAATCACTGAACCCATGGGTAGTCTTGGGGACCCTGACACAGCTCCCAAAGTCCCTTCCCTCTACCCCTGGCCTACCTTTGTGTCTGAAAGCAGCTCACCTGACACTTTGCTCCTCCCTGCAGAAATGCTCCCTGCCCCACTGTGACCCATCAAAGATCCCAAGTTCAGACTCCCCAAGTACATGGTGCCATTAGTGGTCCCTTTCAGCATGAGGTGAGTGTCCCTACGTGGCTTCCCACACCAATTGTGACAGACAGACCTGACACCCAGAGTCCACAGAGTGGTTTATTGCCGGCATTGGTTCAGATGTTGACCCAGTGAGTGAGTGGCTGCTCCAGGCCTCACTTTCTCACCATTCAGTACTAATCTCCCTGCCCTCTCGGAGCTCCCAGTCAGTGCCCGCCTCTCGATCTTGATCTTTGGTAGTAACAGAGTGAGCACAGAGAGGGGGCCCTGTACATCTGTTCACCCTTTCCAGCAGCCGTGGTCATTCCTGCCTCAGGGCCTTTGCATAAGCTGTTCCCTCTGCCCCAAACACTCTTCTTTTGCTCTCACATGGCTGGCTCTTCTTCACCTTTGGGGTTTTGGATTACATCTCACCCCCTCAGAGAGCTCCTCCTGGTCCCCATCTAACCCATCCATTATTCCCCTTCACAGTGCTCTTATCTCGTCCTTCACACCGCTTAGAATTACCCGGTCTTACCAGTTCAAGCCTCATAGTTTTTCACATTTCAGCATAATTTGAAATCAGAAATACTTGACAATAAAAGACACCTTTGTTCAGTGAAATTCACTGCGTGTTTACATATTGTTAATCCGTTTATTTTCTCCCTGCTTCCCTCATTCTTTTTCATTCAGCAGTCATTTATTAGGCACTTGCTGTGTGCCCAGGGTTAGTCTGGGTGCCAGGGATGTTGTAGGGATCAAGACTGACAAAGTCCCTGGCCCCGTGCACCCCACACTCTGATGGAGAAAGGAGATAATAAAGAAGTACTCAGGCACATTCACAGTAGGCGTGCATGGGACATGAAAATCGGTCACGAGAGATTGACTGGACAGGCCGCAGGGAAGGGAGAGTGCTCAGCCAGGGTGGTCCAGGAAATGTCAGAAGAAATGCCAGTGGGGCTTGGGTCTGAGAATGAAGGGTGTCATGGGCTGTGGGAACTGCAAGGATGAAGGCCCAGAGGTGGAACCTAACTGGGCCTGTTTGTAGGGACAGCCAGGAGGCCAGCGTGCTGGGTTGGGGAGCACAGGCTAGGCAGGGGGTGCTCAGGCAGAACAGGTGTCGGGAGCTCTGCCTTGTTGTTCCCTGTGGCTTTCCTCCTGGTGCGACCTTCCCTCATGAAGTCCAGGAGCCCCATTTCACCTTGCCCCTGGGAAACAAAGGTTTTGGGGAGGTGCTTGTAGCAGCATTATTTATAAAGACAAAAACAAAAACAAAAAACTGGAAGCAAACTAGATGTACAATAATAGGGGACTTGATGAACAAAGCTATTGCACAGTGGAGTATGAGATAGCCAATAACAGTCACATTTTTCCTTGAATTGTCACCCCAGTGTGGTATTAAGGGTTTGGGGTAAGGACAGGGAGAGCTTATAATTTCTTCTTCGCATACTTCTGTACCATTTAAGCATATTTTTGCTAGGAGCTTTTTTCCTTTGATTAGAAAATCAGATTTGAACCCTGACTGGTGTGGTTCAGTAGGTTGGGTGTCATCCCACAAACTGAAAGGTCAGCTGTTTGAGTCCCAGTCAGGGCACGTGCCTGGGTTGTGGGCCAGGTCCCCGGTTGGGGGCAC
The DNA here is from genome assembly GCA_004027475.1 of Anoura caudifer. Lineage (NCBI taxonomy): Eukaryota > Metazoa > Chordata > Mammalia > Chiroptera > Phyllostomidae > Anoura > Anoura caudifer. The sequence goes on from PVKU01000037.1 coordinate 712,276, forward strand.
GTGAGAGGCAGTCGATTAATGTTTCTCTCACATACCAATGTTTCTCACCCTCACTTTGTCCCTCCCTTCCCCTCTCTCTTTAAATAAATAAATAAATAAAATCTTTTAAAAAAATCAGATTTGATTAAAATAAATAGAAAACCCCTGGCTGGTGTGGCTCAGTGGACTGAGTGTGGGCCTGAATCAAAGGGTCACCGATTTGATTCCCAGTCAGGGCACATGCCTGGGTTGCCAGTAGGGGATGCGTGAGAGGCAACCACACAGTGATGTTTTTCTCCCTTTCTTTCTCCCTCCCTTCCCCTCTCTCTAAAGAGAAATGAATAAATAATCTTAAAAAAATAAAAACAGTAAAAATTTGTATCTTTTGGTTATTTGCTGTTTTAACAACAGCTTTATTGAGCTATGTCTACGTAACATCCAGTTTCCCCTTTTAATGTGTACAATTCAGTGGGTTTTAGTGTATTTGCAATGCGTTAAACTACCACCTCTACCTAATTCCGGAACATTTTCATCACCCAAGACAGAGGCCCTGTCACTGCTAGCAGTCACTCCCCATCCTTCTCCTCCAGCCCTTGTCAACTGGTGACCCACTTTCTGTCTTTGTGAATTGTCTGGACATGTCACATAAATGGAATCATACCCAGCTGGACTTTTGTGTCTTCTTCTCTCGCTGAGAGTCGTGTTTTCAAGGTCCATCCACGTTGTGGCCCATGGCTTGCCTCCTTTTCATGGCTGAGTGGTATTCCAGTGTGTGGGTGGACGTGTTGTTTATCCACTCTCCCACTGATGGGCATTTGGGTTCTTACCAGAGAATGATTTTTTTTACCTGAATTGTAAAGTTACGTATATATTTAGATTTTAAAGACTGGATAAACTTTGGCAAAATATTATAAATTGGCCTTTCTGGTGAAGAATTTCAGGAGAGGCAGTTAGTAAAGCCATTTATATATATATACACACACACACATTTATATATATACATATATACATACATACACACATATGAATGAAATATATATAAATTTGTATATATATTTATTTATATATATATACACACACACGTGGTAAAAACAGGATTCAGACGATACTGCAGGATTAATGCTGGAAAATTGGTCTACTGCTCCTCTCTGTCCTGAGCCCCCCTTGGCACCCTCCCACGAATCCCCAGAGTGGTGCCTCCATTGTCCCTCATTCTCTTAGACACTGTGCTTGAGCACTTACTCTGTGTCAAGAACTGTTTGAGCCCTGGCCGGGTGGCTCAGTTAGTTGGAGCATTGTCCTGTACACCAAAAGGTTGAGGGTTCGTTCCTGCTCAGGATGCACACCTAGGCTTCGGGTTCAATCCTGGTCAGGGCGCATATGGGAGGCAACCAGTCAATGTTTGTCACATTGATCTCTCTCTCTCTTTAAAATCAATAAACATATCCTCAGGTAAGGATTAAAAAAAAAAAAAAAGCCCTGGCCAGTGTGGCTAGTGGGTTGGGTGTTGTCCCACAAAACAAAAGGCCGCCGGTTTGATTTCCAGTCAGTGCACACGCCTGGGTTGTGGGTTCAGTCCCCCATCAGGGTGTGTTCGAGAAGCAGCCAATTGATGTTTCTCTTCCTCTCTATTTTCCTCCCTTACCCTCCCTCTAAATAAATAAATAAATAAATAAATTCTTTTTAAGGAAAAGAAAAAGAACCATTTGAGACACTGAGAGGTGGAGCCACTTGCCCAAAGCCACCCAGCCGTGAGTGAGTGGTGAAGCCAAGCTCTGCCTCTCTTAATCATTGTGGTGTGTGGCTTTGAGCTTAAACTTGGAGCCTGGCACAGGTACCTTTGCCTGCCTGGGTGGGGGTTTCCATCAGCCAGCTTTCAGGAGTGGAGTTGCTGGGTCAAGGAGCGTGCAGGGGAAATTGCAATGGGTCACGCCAGGAGTCTTCCAGAAAGGCTAGGCTGTTCGCATATCCTCTGGGAATAGACAGAAATGACCAGCCCCTCTGACTCTCACTTCTGGAACTGTCCAGAGATGGGCTTTAGTGACAAGGCGTGGTCAGCTAGATCTCACCTCTCCCCAGGTGCCATGAAGAACAGGGTGGTGGCTGACCCTGCACCCTGAACTCCCATCACCTCTCTGAGCCAGGTGTGCATGTACCGGGCACAGAGGACACTGACTGAGCCCCACTCAAGCCTTTCCCCAAGCCCGGGTCCAGCCAGCGATCTGGGGAAGAGGCCTTGGCACCAAGAGTCACAGCCAGACGATCTTGAACATCCTCTGAGGCCGGCAAGGATAGCAAGGGCTTCGGCCACGGGACTCGGTTTCTCTGTCTCCCCACCCACCAGTTCTCCTGACCTTGGGGTCCCCAGTTCACATTGCCACCCTCCTAGCATGGAATTCAGGGGTTCAGTATCACTGGAGCTGCTTCCAGCTGGCTTCACCGTCCTCTCTTGGACAGTCCTTCAAACATCAGACATGTTTTGGGCATGTGGGTGAGCCCACCCACCCGTGGTTGCTTGGCTCCTTCCCTTCTTGCCACAAAACCATCTAGGACCAATGAAAGGAACCCACCCATCTGGCCTGGGCACCTTCTGTCTGCCAGGGTCTGAGGAGTGGGGCACAGAACCATGCAACTCAGCCAGTCCTGGACTCCTGTCTCAGAAACCATGAGATAAATGTGTTTTGTTTAGTATGTGAAGTGGGATGTTTGTTGTACAGCAGTTGATAGCTAAAATGGTCACATGGCCTGTAAGTCTGGTTCCCAAGCTCACGTTCTTTCAAAGTCGCCATTTTCACCTCTGGTATAACCCTCTCCCACTCCGTACTTTCTAGGTGAAGGTTCTGTGTCCTCACCCAACCCCTTCACAGCCTTCTCTTCTCTCTCCAGCCCCATCACCAGGGTAGCTGACATCAACCCTCCACTCGCGCATGTTCTCTCTCTGTCTCTCACCCCCTTTCATTTGGTATATGACACTTTGTGTTTTCCACTGTCAGAGTTTGGGGTCCACTTCCCTACGAGAATTTTCCTGCTTAGGTACAACAGACGAAGAGGCGACCTGGGATCCAGCCAGGGCTTCGGATGAGGACCTGGGGGGCCTCCAATCACTGCTCCGCAGCTGCGGAGGCGGGACCTGTGGTCCCAGTGTGGAAGCGTGGATGGCGGTGGGCCAGCCGCAGCCAGCTCGACCTGGCAGCTGCTGAGAACTGACACGTGGTGCAGAGCCTTTCTCAGCCCTGCACTCAGCAGCATCACATTTGTGCCTGAAAATGAGCCACAACAGGAGTATTTCCACCACGGAAATCGGTGAATGCTACAAGCCACTGACCCAAGCCAGAGATCCTGTTGTGAATTATTGACCAGCACACCAGGCCTACTTCCCCAGATCAACACTGTGAATTGTGCCCTGGCTTCTGCCCAGCCAGAGACTTCTGGTTCAAACAAGTCATTCAGCTTAAGGAGTTGTGAAAAAAGATGGGGGGAGGGGCAGGTGAGGCTTCTCTGGTGCACTTCCATTCATTCTTTCAGACTGTTGCCTGTACTTCTGTCATTCTTTTTATTTTTATTTTTTAAAGATTTTATTTATTTTTTTAGAGAGAGGGGAAGGGAGGGAGAGAGGGAAAGAGACATCAGTTGGTTGCCTCTCCCACATCCCCGACTGGGGGAACCTGGCACACAACCCAGGTAGGTGCTCTGATGGGAATCCAACCAGCTTCCTTTTGCTTTGTGGAGAGATGCCTAATCCACTGAGCCACGCTGGTTGGTCAGGGTACTTCTGTCATTATTGATCCACCACAATTGTTGCTGTTGTGCATGTATCATCTGTTACTATTATTTACTCATTATTATTCATTATTAACCTAACACCATTCTAAAACATTATTTATAAAAACAGTCCATGCCAAACCTGGCCCGTAGCATCTTTTTGTAAATAAAGTTTTATTAACACACTGGCTCTCATATTTGCATGCATAACATGCTTACTTCTTCCACTCTCCAGTGGCAGAGTTGAGCAGTTACATTAGACACTCCATGGCTCACCAAGCAAACGTGCTTATAAAGAATGTTTGCCAGCCCCTGTGTGGGTCACCCAGCTCTGCTTCCCATGGCCTCCAGGGGAAGGTGGCCAAGACAGCTTCATTTCCAGTTTCTAAGCCCACACTGTCCCTGAAGCTCTGCTGGCCACAGTCACCCCTAGGAAAGGGAGCAGCTTCCCTCTCCTCAGTGTGACACAGTGGATGGAATACCCGGGGTCCATTTAACAAGGAATAACACCTGCTAACATTGGTGGAGCACTTAGCATTGGCCATACCTTGTGCTAAGCTCTTTATACAAACTTGCTTGTTTAGTTTCCCAATGCAAGTTTATAGATTCATTTGCTCATTCACAAAAATATTTATTACTTCCAATCAAGATGGCAGTGTAGGCAGACATGGCTCACCTCCTTGCACAACCACATCAAAATTACAACTAAAATATAGAACAACCATCACTCAGAACTGTCAGAAATCAGGTTGAATGGAAGTCTGACAACTATGGAATTAAAGAAACCACATCCATCCAGACTGGGAGGAGATGTGGAAACACAGAACGGACTGGCCCCTCCCCCAAGTATAGTGGATAAAAATTTGAGAGGGATATCTCAGGGGTAAGGAATCCCAGTCCCACACCAGGCCCCCCAGCCCAGGGTTCCAGTGCCAGGAAAATAAGTCCGCGTAACTTCTGGCTTCGAAAACCAGCAGAGATTGAGTCAGGGGAAGAAACTTCTAGAGCCCAAGCAGTTCCTCTTACAGAGCCCACACATGGACTCACCTACTTGGTCTCATTCCATCTGAGCTCCACCACTGGGGTGGCAGCTTGAAAGGCACCCGTGGCATACAGGGAGAAACTGAAGTGTCTGGCATCAAGGTGAGCAGAGGCCATTGTCCCTTTTCTAAACCCTCCCTCCACAGAGCCACAGAGCTGGTAAGTAGGTACCACATCTGAGACTCCATCAACCTGGCTAACACTGTTTTACCCTCCTTGAAGATCCCTAGAGACTCTGCCTGACCCAACTTACAGGCCCATCCAAGCTGCTTCTCATATGAATGGCTGGTTATAGCTCCTGCTTCACAACTTCCTAAATCCTCTCAAACAAGCAACAGCTGGCCTCAGTGAGCCCCAGGCCCTGCACTAGCAGCAGCCAGCCTAGATTCACAGCTTGGCTTCGCCTGGGAATCTCCAAGTCCATCACAATTAGCAGCCATTTCAGATTGCTTTATAGGTCAGGCAGGATGGCCCTGAGCAGAACACAGGTTGGGGCTGAACCTGGCCTGCACCACCCTGGAAACCCCAGAACCTGTACACCCAGTGGGAAGCTACAGAGCACCACCACCCTGCTCCTGCACAGCTGATCCTCCACAGAGGGCAGAGGATGGTGGTCAGCGATCACAGCCAATCCTTGCAGCTGATTGCCCTGGGTAAATCCCTCCATTGACCTGCCAACAGCAACCAAGGCTCCACTACAAGAGGAGGGTATACTCAGCCCACAGGAAGGGCATACACTGAGTACCCAGCTTGGGTAGCAGGGGAGGCTGTGCCACTGGACCCTACAGGACACACCTACTACATTAGGCCACACTACCGAGACACATAGTCAAAGCGGCTCTACCTAATACATAGAAACAAACACAGGGAGGCTGCCAAAACAAGGAGACAAACATGGCCCAAATGAAAGAACAGATCAAAACTCCAGAAAAAGAGCTAAACAAAATGGAGATAAGCAATCTATCAGATGCAGAGTTCAAAATACTGGTTGTAAGGATGTTCAAGGAACTTAGTGAGGACCTCAATGGCATGAGAAAGACCCAGTCAGAAATGAAGGATACGCTAATTGCAGTAAAGAACATTTACAGGAAACAGTAGTAGAGTGGATGAAGCCAAGAATCAAATCAATGATTTGGAACATAAGGAAGCAAAAAACGACTAATCAGAACAAAAAGAAGAACAAAGTAAAAAAAAAAAATGAGGATAGTATAAGAAGCCTCTGGGACAACTTCAAGCAGTCCAACATTCACATCACAGGGGTGCCAAAGGAGAAGAGAAAGAGCAAGAAATTAGAAATCTACTTAAAAAGAAGAAAGAAAGAAAGAAAGAAAGAAAGAAAGAAAGAAAGAAAGAAAGAAAATGTCCCAGACCTTGCAACCCAGGGCCCCAGCGTGGAGAAATAAAACCTAAAAACAAGGATTGAAAACACTTGTGGGGATTGAAGTGGCAGGAGAGACTCCCAGCCTCACAGGAGAGTTTGTTGGAGAGACCCACAGGGTCCTAGAATGAACACAAGCCCACCCACACAGAAATCAGCACTAGAAGGGCCCAATTTGCTTGGGGAAAGTGGCGGAAAGGACTGAAATCCATGAGAGTGGAGCAAGTGCCATTGTTCCCTCTTGGACCCTGCCCCCACATACAGTGTCACGGCCCAGCCACTGGGCTGCCCCGCCCTGGGGAACACCTAAGGCTCCACCCCTCACTACCTAACAGCCGCAACCAGACAAAAACAAAAACAAAAACATCTCAAACGGGAGAATAGATCAAAGCCCCAGAACCAATTCATTGAAGCGACCAAGAGATAGCCAACCTATCAGATGCACAGTTCAAAGCACTGGTGATCAGGATGCTCAGAGAATTGGTTGATTTTGGTCACAAATTAGATGAACAAATGAAGGCTACAATAAGTGAAATGAAGGAAAATGCACAAGGAACCAATAGTGATGGGAGGAAAACTGGAACTCAAATCAATGGAGTGGACCAGAAGGAAGAAACAAACAAACAGAAAAGAATGAAGAAACAAGGATTCAAAAAAATGAGGAGAGGCTTAGGAACCTCCAGGACATCTTTAAATGTTCCAACATCCGAATTATAGGGGTACCAGAGGGGAAGAGGAAGAGCAACAAGTGGAAAACTTATTTGAACAAATAATAAAGGAGAACTTCCCCAATCTGGCAAAGGAAATAGACTTCCAGGAAGTCCAGGAAGCTCAGAGAGTCCTGAAGAAGTTGGACTCAAGGAGGAACACACCAAGGCACATCATAATTACATTAGCCAAGATTAAAATGAAGGAGAGAATTCTAGAAGCAGCAAGGGATAAGGCGACAGTCACCTACAAAGGCGTTCCCATCAGACTGTCAGCTGATTTCTCAAAAGAGACCTTCCAGGCAAGAAGGGACTGGAAAGAAGTATTCCAGGTCATGAAAGTCAAGGACCTACATCCAAGATTGTTCTATCCAGCGAAACTGTCATTTAGAATGGAAGGCAGATAAAGCGATTCTCAGATAAGGTCAAGTTAAAGGAGTTCATCATCACCAAGCCCTTATTATATGAAATGTTAAAGGGACTTATCTAATAAAAAGAAGATAAAAAATAGGACAGTAAAAAGACAGCAAACTCACAGGTATTAACAACCCCACCTAAAACAGAAGCAAACTAAGCAAACAGCTAGAACAGTAACAGAAACACAGAAATGGAGATCACATGGAGGGTTAGCAACAGGGGAGTGGGAGGAGGAGAGAGGGGGAAAAGGTACAGAGAATAAGTAGCATAGACAGTGGGTAGGAAATAGACAGGGGGAGGGCAAGAATAGTTTGGGAAATGTAGAAGCTAAAGAACTTATGACACATGGACATGAACTAAAGGGGAGAGTGTGGGTGGGAGGGTGTGTGCAGGGTGGAGGGGAATGATGGGGGAAAAATGGGACAACTGTTATAGTATAATCAATAAAATATATTTAAAAAAGAAATACTCAAAGTCATGAAAAGCAAGGACCTACAGCCAAGATTGCTCTACCCAGCAAAGCTATCATTTATAATCAAAGGGCCGATAAAGAGCTTCTCAGACAAGAAAAAGCTAAAGAAGTTCATCATCACCAAACTATTACTTTATGAAATGCTAAAGGGACTTACTTAAGAATAAGAAGATCAAAACTATGAACAATAAAATGGCAATAAATTCATATCTGTCAGCAACTGAATCTACAAAACAAACTAAGCAAAGAAGAAGAACAGAGACAGAATCATGGATATGGAAAGCATTTTGATGGTTGCCAGATGGTAGGGGGTTCTGGGGGAATGGGTGAGGAGGTCAGGGGATTAAGAAGTACGAATACATAGTTACAGAATAGCCATGGGGGTGTGAAGTACAGTATGGGAAATGGAGCAGCCAAAGAACTTATTCACATGATCCATGGACATGAACAATGATCGGGGGATTGCCTGAGGGAGTGGGGTGGTGCTGGGTGGAGGGGGGTAAAGGGAGAAAAATCAGACAAGTATAATAGCATAATCAGTAAAATATAATTTTAAAAAGAAAAATATTTATTGAGCACCTACTATGCGCCCAACTCTGTTTTAGGCACTGGGGCTACAGCAGGTGAAGAAAAAGAGACAGTCTCCACTTATAAAGATAACATTCTTGTTGGAACATGGGGGATAATTCAGTAAACATACCTAAATAGAATAATGAAATGTAAACAAAATAATTGGGTACTGGAGGTGGTGATAACAATGATGGAAATAAGGCAGGGTAAGACACTTCCGAGGGGGCGCCTTCAGGCGGTGTGTTTTCCGCCGTTTCTCCCTGAATGAGTTCTCTAGTGCAACATAACAGATTATCCCAAGTTAGCAGCTGAAAACCACAGGAGTCTGCGTGCTTTTGCTGGGTTCTCCGTCAGGGTCTCTCACAGCTGTAATCGAGATGTCAGCCAGGGCTGGGGTCTCCTCTGAAGGCCTAAGCGGAACAACGTCTGCTTTCAAGCTCACCCATGTGGTGACAGAATTCAGCTCCTGACACATGGCCTCTCGGCCAGAGGTTGCCCGATCCCTGCCCGTGGACCTCTCCATAGCTGGCTTTCTAAGACCAGCACAGGAAGAGTCTCCTGGAAGTGACATCGACTTTGCCACACTCCTCTGATTAGAAGCAAGCCTCAGGACCCAGCCACATGCGAGGGGTTGTCCCCACCAGGAGGCTGGGGTCTTTGGGGGCTACCTGAGGGTCTACCTGCCAGGCCCTCCCCGTGATCCACACTGAGCTCTGCAAGGGCGGTGTGACGGTGATGAGCATGTCCCCAGATCAGAAGACCATCCAGACTCTCAATGGGTGTTCAGTAAATGTTTGTGACCTGATGGAGTGGGTGTCTCCGCATCCACAGATGAGGGCACTGAGGCCCAGGGAGGCCCTTGCTTCTGCCAGCGCCCACCACCCTCCCCAGACCTTTACCTGCCTCTGGCAGTGTCCCCTTAATTCTTCTTCCCCTCAGGCTTTTGCACTTCTTCCTCCCACCCCGTGATCTGGGGGCAGTTTTGCTCTTGGCCTCCATTTCCTTATGGGGGATTCCAGGACCAAGTAAGCAGAGGGACAGCAACACATTTCGGGGCTGTTGTGTGTGCAGACTCTCCTGGGTCTCTGCCTGCTCCCCCCGCACCACTGCCCTTCCCTCTCTTCCCCTGGAACACCCCCCCCAACACACACACACTTGCTGTCTGGAGGCTACCCTCCCCCCTTGCTGCTGACAGTCCCCTTTTCCCATGAGCTCCATGTCTGTCATTTGGTCCTCAGGAATTGTCAGGCCTCATCCAGAATCTCCATCAACTCCCCTGGGGACTGCCTGGCTGCTGGAGCGACTCAGAGGGACTGGGGTGGAGGGTGGCTGCCCCTGCTGCTGGAGCCTGCTTGAGCCTGGGCATCACAGAGGAGACGAGGGGCTGCCCTCACCATGGGCCAGGCACTACGCTGAACTCCCCCCACACCAGAGCTCCCTGCCCACTCCCTCGGGCACACACTCCACTGCTGCCCCATTTTACAGAAGAGGGCAGGCTCCAAGGGCTTTGAGCTAGCAAAGGACAGGGACTGGGCTTGAAACTGCAAGGCTCCAAGGCTACACCATTGATCACCAAGCTCTAGGGACCAGGAGTCTCCAGGAGTTGGGCTGTGCCTCCACATCAGGTTGAAGACTCATCACGACAGGGCTATGCCTCTCCCATCAGACTGGGATCCCTAGAGTCAGGCTCATGCCTCTTCCATCAGACCAGTTTCCTGGAAGTCAGAGTTATGTCTTGCGTCTCCTGCATCCACCAGACTGGGCACTTCACAGGGCAGGATGGGTTTATGTCTTCATCAGGGGCAGAGCATGTATCTCCCATCAGATTAGAAGCCCCTGAAGTCAGAGCCGTGCCTCCCCCATCACACAGCATGCTTCAGAGGGTAGGATCATGCCTCCCCTCTCAGACTGAGAGCCTATTAAGGCATGCACGTGGGTCCTTCATCAGACTGGGGCTTCTGAGGGCAAGACCATGTCTCCCCCATCAGACTGTGTGTTAAGAAAGGCATGACTGTGTCTAGGAGCTTCCGAGGGCAGACCGTCTCTCCTATCTGCCCTCAGGAGCTCCTAAGGCAGGGCCATGCCTCCTCCATCAGAACAGCAGCAAGCCGTCCCCGCCTCATCCCCTCTGTCCTGGTACTTTCACTCCCATCCCCACTCCATATTTTATTTTCCAGGGGGGACAGAGAGGTAAGCACAGTCCCAAGCCAGGGTCCCCATCCAGCTCCTTCCTGAGTTCCCATCCACCCTAAAGTATATATAGAGCACCTACTTGCTCTATGCACTGGAATATTATTCAGCCATGAAAAGGATCGAAGCACTGACACTCACTACAGCATGGATGAGCCTTGAACACATGATGCTCAGTGAGAGAAGCCAGGTGCAAAAAGCCTCATAGTGTGTGATTCCATTTATGTAAAATGTCCAGAATAAGCATATCCACAGACACAAAAAGTGGGTTCATGGTTGCCATGGGCTGGAGATTTGGGGAGAATAAAAAATTACTGCTAATTTTGGGGTGATAACATGTTCTGGAGTTAGATAGTGGTGAATGTTACACAATCTTCTGAACATACTAAAACCCACTGAAATGTACACTTTAAGTGGGTAAATTGTAAGGTGAGTGAATTATATCTGAAAAAAAAAAAAAAGTGCCCCAGCCCTGGCTTGTGTGTCTCAGTGGACTGAGCACCAGCATGCAAACCAGGGGGTTGCCAGTTCGATTCCCAGTCAGGGCACATGCCTGGGTTGTGGGCCAGGTCCCCAGTAGGGGTCACGTGAGAGGCAACTACACATTGATGTTTCTCTCCCTCTCTTACTCCCTCCCTACCCCTCTCTAATAATAAATAAATAAAATCTTTTTTTTTTAAGTGCCTCAGACAGTGCCAGGCAGTAAGTGCTCAACAGAGGTTTGCTGTTATGCTCCCACATCAAAGATGGGAGAACCGCCCAAGGTCAGGCAGGAGGAGCCCCTGTTGAACTGCTGGGGGGAAGTGCTGGGGGAAGGGAGGTCGCCTGGGCCCAGGACCCCAGACCACGGACCTCCTCCCTCTGTCCACTCACAACCCCCTCTGGGCATTGTTCCATGGCTCCCTCCACTACAATCAGAAAGCCAAAGCCCACGAGGTTATGTGGCTCTACAGGACACACCTCAAGGTTGCCGGACCCCCAGCCTGGTTCTCTTCAGTCCGTCTCCTCCAGCTCCTTCGCGCACCCCCTCCCCACACCTTGCCTTGCAGTGGAGGGGTAGCCCCAGGAGAAGCCAGCTCAAAAGCGCAGGAAAGTCAAATGCCGTTTGATTCTGCCTCCGGGGCCTCTCATTGCTATTCCTGACACAAACTGTAATTAGAGGGCCCCTTTCAAATATTTATACCTCAGACTCCAGTATTTATCTGACAGGGTGAGGACTCGGATTTGATAAGATCTGTCATCAGCTCATCCCTGAGCCGAGTCCAGAATTACCTGGTGGCTGACAGAAAACAGGACTATTACCTGCCAGGCGGTCCCCAGGGAGGCTGCCTTGTTGTTGAGCGGGGTGGGCAGGGCTTGGCGGGGTGGGGGTGGGGCTGCGGGGGGCGGGGGCAGCCGGGGTTGGTGAACGTGCTTCAGGAGGGAGGACTGAGTTCAACAGGTTTGTGTTGGGTGGCACAGCCAAAGTGAGAAAGGGGATGACATGGAGAAGCAAGTCCCTGCTTTGCCTTGTCAGATCTGGGCCTCAGTTTTCCCATCTGGAAAATAGGGCTAGCAGTGGAGGGGAGATGGAGAACCACTGATTCCATAAAGAGACTCTGGTGGGCCTCTAATGCCACCCCAAGTCAGGCCATATCATAGCGTTCAGGTAGAAAAGAGCTGCAAGGTAGCTCTGAGCAAGCCCTTCCCCTTCGCCGTGCCTCAGTTTCCCCACCAGGAAACTCACTCCCTCTGGCAATCCTTCCTCTAGTTCTTCGGGGATTTCCTATTAGAAGCCCCGTTTTTCAAGCCAGGAAAGCAAGGAACAGAGGGCATAGACATAGCCCCCGCAGGCCCCGCTGTTCTCAGCGCTGTCAGCTGACTTCTGTCTGGTCCTCCCTCCCCTGCAAGCCATGGGCACCTGCCCACACCGCAGGGCTGGGTCCCATCCTTCCTGACCACCTCTCTTTCATTCCAGTATTTGGGGGGGATAAGCAAGCCCCCTCTTATGGGGAAAGAAAATTGTGTTTATTCTGGAGGTGGCTAGAAGCCCCCTTTGCCTCTCTCACTCCCCCACAAACCTCTTCGTGTCCTGGCCCCAGGACAGCAGCAGCTGCCGGCAGGCAGCCTGGTCTGGCGAGACCCCCCTCATTTCTGCTCCCCTCCCTGCCTCCAGCCCCAGAAGCCACAAAGGGACAGATGCTGAGGACACTAGCCAGGCACAGATACCATCTTCCTTCCCCTGGCCAGCTGCCCCAGCCTACAATTAGCCCCTCTGGGGAGCGGGGTACGGAGAAGAGCTCTCTTGGGGGAGGGGAAGCCAAATCCTGTCCCTTCTCTTGCCTCTCTTCAGCTGCGACAATATCGCTGCCGGTGACCTCGGCAACAATTTCCACACCCCCAAGCTCCTAATCAGTTTCGCCCCCCGATCCTGGTTCAATTTCGACCCTCAGTAGTGGTCACTCTCACCCCCTCTGCTGGTCAGTTTGCCCCGTCTGGTGGTCAAGTCCAGCCCCCCATTTCCCGGCCGATTTCCACCTCCCTCCCCGCAGTTCCCCACCCCGCCTCTGCACCTCTCGCACTCCTGAAGGTCAGCCCCTGTCGGCTCCCTCCTCCCGCGCTCCTCGCTCGCTCTCGCCAGCCTCAGCCTGCCGGGTCAGTGTCCAGCTGCCGCGGCCTCTGATCCCCCCTTCCTCTGTGGGCAGCGGGTCCCCGCCCTCCCCAGAACAGCTGAAGGTCTCAGGCACCTCCGAGGGGGACGCAGGAAGAGGGCAGTGGTGGGGAGAGCCGCGGAGGGGGAGGTGGAGGAGCCCTGGCATCGCTGCCCCGGGCACGGCCGGGGCGGGGGTGGTCGGTAGGGTCTGGGCGTCCGCCTGTGTGCCTCCTCTGCACAGTCCCACCCCGGGCAGCGTGCCGGCGGCGGCGGGTCAAGTCTCTTCGAAAACGTGAAGGGGGGTTGCGGGAGGTTTTATTTCCCTTTGTGCCGGTGGCTGGATCGGTGGCTGGATCGCGGCGGCGGGGCTGGGGACCGGAGGGTTGTGGTTCCCCACGGAGCTGCGGAGAGCGCCACGAAGGATGCTCCGCATAGGGGTCGCGGCCCCGGCGGCCCAACTTCGGGCGGGGCGCCCGCGTCCCAGGGTAGCCCGAGCTATGCCCTGAGAACCCAGGGGTCTGGGCTGAGCCAGGGCTGGGGGCGTCCGCAGGCGGCGCTCTCCTCGACCCCTGGACCCCCGGACCCCCGGAAGGGATCCCGGAGCTTCCCGGAGGCTGCTGGTGGTCGAGTCGCACACGGAGACCTCGCTGCCCACGAAACTCCGCGCGCGTCCGCGGCTGCCCTTCGCCCTGGCTGGACGGCCGCGCGAACGTCGTTCTGGAGCCTGCCGGGCCACCCCTTCCCCAGCGGTTCTTCCAGAGCCAGGATAAGGTGGGCTTTTGCGCCTCCTCCCTCCTCCATTCCCCCTTTTCTCTCCTTTTTACCCTCTTCTGAGCCCAGCCAAGGGGCACACCTGATCTTCCTCCTCCTCCTCCTTCTCTTCCCCCTCGGTCTTCTCCTCCTCTCTCTACCCGTCCTCCGCCTCCTCCTTGGGGGCTCTGCGGAGGAAAGGCGCCCGGAAGAGGGCATGTGCGTCCTCCTCTGACAGTAGCCAAGCTTGGGGTGACGCGGGGCCAAATGGCCAAGTGGCTACGGGACTACCTGAGCTTTGGCGGTCGGAGGCCCCCTCCACAGCCACCCACTCCCGACTACACGGAAAGCGACATCCTGCGGGCCTACCTGGAGCAGAAGAATCTGGACTTCGAGGACCCTTATGAGGATGCTGACAGCCGCCTGGAACCGGACCCCGCGGGCCCAGGGGACTCCAAGTACGACTCTCCCAAGCACAGACTCATCAAGGTGGAGGCAGCCGACATGGCAGACATGGCCAGAGCCAAGGTCTTGCTGGGCAGTGCCGGGGCAGAGGTTCGTGGCTAAGTGTGGGAAGCTGGGCAGCCTCAGGAGACTGGGTGGGGAGGGCCAGGCTGGGCCCCTGGACTTTGGGGAGCCTGTTTAATGTGTGGCCCGAGGGACAGGCCAGGGTGCCAGCCAGACACTCCCCAGCCCTTCACCTGCTGGACGAAGTTTGATGCCTGTCCCTTTTCAATGCACAGTGCTGGTCACACCTCCCTCTCTGACTGCCCTGCTTCAGCCTCCCATCCTCCGCTCTCTGATTTTCCTCTCCAGCCCCTTTCCCTCAGCTTCCCTTTCTCTTGGCAGCTGGAGGGACCCTCCTAAAACGGATCTGAGTGATTTGCTCCCCTATGGGGCACTGAAACATCCTTACCACTAGTCTTTGAACTCCCTGTTATTCTTCCCATTTTAGAGAAGTGGACACTGAGGCTCACAGAAAAGAAGAGAAGCGACTTGCCTGAGCTCACATGGCTCTAGCTCCAGACCTGCCTCCAGGGCCCAGGCTTTTTGTAGTATCTTTCTTAGAGGATCTCTACAAACCCTCAGCGGAGACAGAGAAGGATTTGGGGAGGGTTAGGAGAGGCTGTGTTTGCCTGATGGCACATAGAAAGGGAGGAGGAAGCAGGGACTCAAGACAGCCTGGAATCAAAACCTGCCTCTTACTAGCTCTGTGACCCTGAGTAAGTCACTTACCCCCTCTGTGCCTTGGCTTCCTCATCTATGAAATGTAGATAATGTGCTTACTGAGAGCTGATATGACAAGTAAATATATGTAAAGCATTTAAAACAGTGCTGGCAGCTGATAAACATTAAAATTATTGAAGGAGGGCCCTGGCTAGTGTGGGTCAGTGGATTGAGTGCAGGCTGTGAACCAAAGGGTGGCCAGTTCCTTTCCCAGTCAGGGCATAAGCCTGGGTTGCAGGCCAGGTTCCCCAGTAGGGGGCACTCAAGAGGCAACTGCATATTGATGTTTCTCTCTCCCTCCCCTCCCCTCTCTATAAATAGATAAATAAAATCTTTAAAAATATAAAACTATTGAGGGAGGGCAGCGAGAGGGTCTATATCAGGGAGGATCAGAACTGTATGAAGGAGGAGAGCAGGGGAAGCTGGCTTCAGTCTGTAAACATTTGTGGGTGGGGAAAAAACATTTGTGGGTGGTAGACTCCCAACAACCCCCCTCCCGCCTCCCACACACAAAGAGAGCTGCTGGGAGGGGAATGTGTCAGATGACCCAGAGAGGGCAAGGCAGGGGGGTTACCATCCCCCATCAGGGAGTCTCCACAGCCAGGCTTGGTCTCCCTCCACCTGTGCCCCTCCTTTCCTTCTCTCCCCAGTTGGAAGTTGACACCGAGTACTCTGATCCTTTTGATGCCCAGCCTCATCTGCCACCCCCAGATGATGGCTACATGGAACCCTATGATGCCCAGCGGGTCATGAGTGGTGAGTGAGCAGGGCTTGGGGGAGGACTACAGGGTCCCAGTGGGGAGTGGGATCTGACCAGTGCCCTTGGTCTCCCAGAACTGCCTTGCAGGGCAGTGCAGCTGTATGACACTCCCTATGAGGAGCAGGATGGGGAGCCAGGAGACAAGCCTCTTTCAGGACAGAAGCCTCGACAGAGCCGGCTGCCCCAGGAAGATGAACGGCCAGCGGATGAGTATGACCAGCCCTGGGAATGGAAGAAAGACCACATCTCCAAGGCATTTGCAGGTGCTTCTCAAACCTGAACTTCTAAATGCCTGAGTCCCTCTGTTTCCTGCTCTGGCCCCATCCCCTGTTCCAACTTACAAAGTAGACTCCAGTTATCAACCACTTTGGTAGTCTGTTAGTTCGCACTACAGTGTGAATGACTGACAGTCATAAGTTTCTCTTCCCAGAAGAAACTATCTTCCTTGGAAACAGAAACACCTTTTAGAGTGCAATAGGACCTACGCATTCTGCTCAGTATAGTGCAGGGAAAGGCTTTGGTGTCAGACTAGACCTGAGTTTGTATCCTTACTTGGGCAAATCATTTTATCTCCCTGGGTCTCAGTTTCCTTACCTGTAAAATGGGGGTCATTACAATACCTACCAAATGGGCGCTTGGAAATTGAGTGCTATAAAGTGCTTGAATTACATAGGAGCTGTTGGGGACAGGGTAGCATTTCTTAGTAGCTGTCATCAGGTAGATTGGGTAAGCTTGAATCTCTCTGAATCTCAGTTTCCTCTTCTATGAAAGGAGTAACAGTAAGGTCAGCTTTAAGAAATAAAATAGCTTGGACCAGGAGGAGTTGTGCGAACCCAACTTTTCCCCATAAGTTGTATCACTAGGAGGGGAATTTGGGTTATGTGCCTCAGTTTACTTGTCTGTGCATTGGAGGCTGTTTCTTAGTTCTGTGATTTGCCTGGAATGGGGCAGAACTTCCAACCCAACACTCTAGCCATGCCTACTGCTCTCTGATCTGTCACTCATGGAACTGTACTGCCCATCTATGACACCTGACTTACGGATGACCATGTCCCTCCCTTTCTTCTGAAGGCCAATTGGTTGGTCCTGTATCAATTCTGCCTCAACCTTAAGCCCAGCCCCTTCTCTTCTGGATTCCGTTGGCACCTCCTTTCTGCTGAGATTCCATTGGCTTACCCCCACTCCGCCCCTCCCAGGTACGTTGGACTTAAAGATTTACTCTCTAACCCTCCCCCTCCAGTGCAGTTTGACAGTCCAGAGTGGGAAAGGACCCCCAGCTCAGCCAAGGAGCTCCGGAGACCCCAACCCAGAAGTCCCCATCCCGCAGAGCGTGTGGACCCTGCTCTGCCCCTGGAGAAACAGCCGTGAGTGGGGAAACTGAAGATGAAAGAGTTGAATCTCTCCCGGCCCCATCCCAGCTACGGCTTCCCGGGACTGGCCGGAGCTAGAGGAACTTAACCTATTCATTCATTCGTTTCATTCATTTCCTCAAGTAATCTTCATTGGGCACCAGCCCTTGCTGTGTGCTAGGCCAGGCAGTTAGGTGCAAAGCAGAATCAGACAGAGTCCCACTTCCCTCTGGCATCAGATTCTGGGTTCAAATCCCGCTCTGTATTCCCTGGTTGTATGATCTTGAGCAAATCACTTAACTTCTCTGAGCCTTGGTCTTAAAACCCCCAAGTTGGTACCTAGCTCAAACAGAGTAAAAGGGCCTTTCCTTCCTTCCTTCACTGGAGTGGGGCTTATAAGCTTGAAAACAAAGAGGCAGAAATCATTCTCACCCCCAGGACAAGACTGGGATAGAACTTGAAAGAACAGGATTTTAGGATATCCCAACTTTGGGCTGGAGTGAGGTGCACAAGCTGGATGGGTCTGGGTCTTCTCCATGTCCCTCCAGCTCAGGAGTCCTTAAGGGACTCCCTAAGCCCCCAGGTCCCAGCTCTGTGGGTGTATTTATATCACAGTCATTCCCAAACCTCGTAGGTGGGCAACACAGACCTGGCTAATGAACACTGAAGTGCAGGATGAGAAGTTTATGCTCTTCAGTTTGCTTTCAGTACAAACAGCCGCGAAGTCCCTACGCTCATCTGTCTCTGAAACCTTGCTCAAAACTGCTACCTCTCCTTGAGCATGTTAAAGAAAAATATTAAGTAACGAATGGCACCAGTGGGTGGGGATACAGGCTGTGGCAAATCTCGTGAAAGTGATACACAGGTGATTCAAGTTGGGGAGTTAGGGAGGGTGCTGACTTACCCAGCCCAGGGAGGCTGAGATCAGCATCAGGGGTAACTGTCGGATGTTGGGAGCACCTCCACACTGACCCGGGCTCAGCTGCCTCCCTGCGGAAACCAGGCTCCTCTTGAGAAACTCAAGGTCTTTTTTCCTTTGGATTGCCTGGAGGTCAAAATCCTCTAACCAGCCGTGCCTGCACCAGACTCCGGGGTGTATTTGAAGGGGATCGCCCTTCCTGAGACATCTGCTCCCACACCCCAGGTGGTTTCATGGCCCTTTGAGCCGGGCAGATGCCGAGAACCTCCTCTTGCTCTGCAAGGAAGGCAGCTACCTTGTGCGGCTCAGTGAGACCAGCCCCCAAGACTGTTCCCTGTCCCTCAGGTGAGACCTTCAGGGACAGAAGGTCACAGGACTGCATGCATCATGGTTTTGGGTTTATTCAGTGGGAAGAGGGATGTAGCTCCAGCAGCTAATGGGCTGGGCTTTCAGGCCAATGGATGAGACTTATGGGACCTGTGAGTGGGATTTTCAGGGAGACCACAGGCAAGGTTCTTACTGAGAATGAGCTCCCTGTCGTGGTAGGTATGCAAGAAGATGGAGTGGAAGATCTAGGACTTCAGCGAGATGGAGAGCCAGATGCCCCAGTCCAAAAGTTAAAGTATATTCATTTGTGTCTTTCCGGGGCCAGGTTCTGAGTGACCCTGTAGGCATTTGAGTTGGAGACCCTGGTTCTACATGCTTCTCTGCCTAAGATTCTAAGCATGTCTGATCATATAACACTTCAAAGATTCTACCAGGCATCTGACTGTGAGATTTCTAAAAGGCCAAGACTGAAGAGGGCTTTGGAGGCAGCTTCAAGTCTGGCCTCTACCACTTTCTAGCTGTGTGACCGTAGCTAAATTGCTCAACCTCTCTGAGCCTTGGTATCCTCATTTATGAAAAGAGGATAACAGCATCAACTCCATGGCAACGCTGCAATGATTAAATGGGAAAAATACATGAAAAAATGTTGAGAATAGTGTCCCAGAAACAGGAAGTACTGAACTCATATTAATGATGTTGATAAAATGATCCCCGGGTTCTCCATTATTCCACGCACCAGAGACAGAGAGAAAGGAAAGGGACCCCAGACTGGGGGTTCACTAGTAGGGAGGCCAGGTGGGGTCAGGAGGTTTGGAGAGAAAGTATAGTTTGTGTTCCAGGGGAGGGAATGTCCCCTGGCAGGACCCCCACCCTGCCTTGATAGGGAACAAACATAGAAGGCATTCCTGTTGTGGGGAGCAAGCCAACACCTTGATACCAACTGGCTGTTTACCAGAAATATTTGGAGATACCAGCCCCCGGCTGCTAGGGGCCATGAGGGAGTGGCTTCAGGGGTGGAGAGCGTGCTGGGGTCTGCCTGGAGTACTCAAGGCCCCCTGTGACTTTATTCCCCAGAAGCAGCCAGGGCTTTCTGCATCTGAAGTTTGCACGGACCCGAGAGAACCAGTTGGTGCTGGGTCAGCACAGCGGCCCCTTCTCCAGTGTGCCGGAGCTGATACTCCATTACAGCTCACGCCCGCTGCCCGTGCAGGGTGCTGAGCACCTGGCCCTACTGTACCCAGTGGTCACCCAGAACCCCTGCCCTGGAGCCTCTGCTCCTTGCCCGGCTCCATAAGACTGAGATTTACTGGCTGCAAACCCTGGAGGTCTTTCAAGTCCTGGAGGAGGCCCAAGGGAAAGACTTCCTACCCTTCTAGGTCCTGGGTCTTCATTAGGGCTTCCCCCTTGGTCAGTCCCCTTCGGGGTTCTAGGGTCTTGGATTGTGTCTGAAAGTCCTCCTCTGGCCTGGAAAATAAATAAGTTATTGTGTATTTCAAGCGTCCTTTCTGGGAGGCTGGGATCCCAGGCCCTGGGAAGGATGAAAAAGACCGACCCTTGGAGAGAGAAGGGCATCCCCAATTCCTAATTTTGGGGACAGGGCTGGGGCTGGAGCCTGAATTGCTCTCAGGGAGGGACCAAAACTCTGAAAGCTGTAGACAGTGCAGATCTGCAGATAATGATGGAGAAACCCAGAGAGGGCTCTCAGGCCAGCCCCACCCCCATCCAGCCCCTCCTTCCTATTAAGGCGGGCAGCTGAGGCTTGAAGCTGCTGCTGAAAGGACATCTGTCCCCATGGAAACAGCAGAAGAGGGGGAGGGGAGCTGGCCTGGCTGGTGTCACTTCAAGGTGACTGTCGGGCAGGAGACCCCAGACGCTGATAATGCCAGGGAGTCCGTTCTCCCTCCTCACCCCCCATCTCTGCCCCCATCTCCAAGCCTGCTTCCAGGGAGATGCCAGATGGGGAGGGGGCTTCCAGCTCAGGGCACTACTTGGAGGTTGGGGGCATCCCTTCTCTGCTAATCGGACACGTCCCTCCAAGGATAAGAGGGGGGAGCTGGTGAGTTGTCATAGCCCTCTTGCCACAGTGGACCTCTCCAGCCATCCCTGGGGGCCCTGGGACCCCAGGCAACCCCTCAAGTGTCTTTAGCACCCCCAAATTGCCACAAAGCCTGGCTTTGCTTTCTTCATGAGCCTTTATGGGGTATCCTGGGGGCAAAGGAGAGGTCCATAGTCAAAGAAATGAGAACAGGGTCTCAGGGGGCTGCTGGACTCCCTGACACTCCTGGAACCAACCATATCTTTTTTTTTTCTTGATTTTGAGAGTATATTTGTTAAAGCTGGGGATGCTGACACAGGGAAGGGCTTTGGAAAGAAGAAGCAACAAGAGAGCCCAGGCAAGGCTGCTTTGGCTCACTAGAAGTCCGAGAAAAGGGGGCTGTGGAGACAGGTTGAGGGGTTAGCCCAGGATGAGCTGCCACTGCCCATTGCTCCCCTGGCTGCAAGTCTCATGGGGACCCTTGTGTTTAGGAGATGCACGCCTGTTGGGGAAGGAAAGTGGGAAGGGAAAGGTGTGTGGGTGTGCTCCCTGGAGGGAGAGCACCTGACCCAGTCATCTTCATGCAGATACTGGAGGGTCCTTCCTCTCTGCCTCTGGGGGTTCTGACTTCTCTTTTAGATTCAAGGAACCCTCCTGATCTTAGATGCCTAGAACAGCCTGGGCCAGGAGAGATTCTGCCTGTGGAAATGGGGTGACTGGGCCCAGGGCTGAGGCTGGGGCAAGGTTTGGGGACCAGATGCTACTGAGGGGCAGGGGTGGGGTGGGGAACCCAGATGAAATAGAAGCTGTGGCCCTACTGGCCCTCCCTGGGGATGCCCAGATCCTTCCCCTCCACAGGCCATGACTCAGTCTTCTTTGGGGTCTCCTGGGCCGGTACAGGATGTTGCTGTAAAGGGCATTACCTGTTGAGGGGAGATGACAAAGTCAAAGAAGGGACAGTTTCTTAAGAGAGTCTGGCTTTTTTCAGCCCCCCTCTGAGAGCTTTGTCTCTGCTTCTGAAAAGCATGGATGTAGTGGGCAGCTTTCTCCACCTATTCCCCTCTTTTTATGCCCCAGCTCCACCTTCCCTCCCGGAAGTGGTAGGTCTAGACCTAATCCGTCCTTGTCATCAGCTGCAGTTCCTGACTCTGCCACAAGGGGGAGAGGTTCCTTCGTGGATGGCTCCGCCTCAGGAACCACCTGCTGTTACCTGTACCCTTGTGCCCCCGCAGGCTGCGGCTCCACAGCCAGGAACCCAGTTCGATGATGATGCTCCCCAGCCACCAGCAGCATAAAGAATCCTGGGGGTGAAAGAGCGGGAGACAGTGAACAGAGGGGACAGGAGTGGGGCAGGAGGAGGGACAGGGCAAGGCTCACCTGGGAAGCCAGAGATTTGGTTCCATCGGTAGTGGGCCACCTGCAGAGATGAAACCTCTGCCTCACAATGCTCATCTTCCCATCCATCCTCCTGACCCTTCATGGTCAGCGCTTTCCACCCGATGTGGCACCTCAGGGTCCCTGTCCCTGCTGTGCTGTGTGAGTTTGGGCAGGTGCTTGCTCTAAGTCTGTTTCCCTTTCTGAAAAATGAGGCTAACATTCCCATGTTGCTGGGGTTTTGTGGAATAATTGCCAACTGGATTTTTTCTCAATGCTCCATCACCCTGGTCAAGAACTCCAGTCACCTCACCGTGACCTCCTCACCCTAATCACAAGGGGTCAAATACTTGCCCAAGGTCACACAGCAAGTGAATGGCAGGGTGGGAACATGCTTCCAGGTCTATAATTGACATGAACCCCCGCCAAAGCTTCCTTCTGCTGCAACTGAAGCCCAGCACCCGCAACCCTTTCCTCTTCAGTTTCCAGTGCTGGCAGCAATCCCTGGGGGGCTGTGAAGCAGCTGTCTGGGGGTGGGAAAGCCAACTGTGCTGAGCAGCTCCCAAAACTTCAAACAACTCAAAGCCTAGTGCCTCTAATTGGTAATGGGCCCTTCCTCACTGGAGGGGTGGGGCTTGGCGGGACAGCCATAACATACCACCCTGGAGGCAGGCAGTGGGTGGGTCCTGCTGGCTGGAGAGGAGTGGGCATCTCTTGGGGCTGGGAGCCAGGGTGGTGCTCCTCTCAGCCTGACAGGGTCAGGGCATGTGCCCAAGGCCATCAGAAACCACTGAGAGCCCTGACTGGTGTAGCTCAGTGGATTGAGCATGGGCTTTGAACCAAAGGGTTGCCAGTTTGATTCCCAGTCAGGGCACATGCCTGGGTTGCAGGCCAGGACCCCAGTGGGGACCATTGATGTTTCTATCTCTCTTTCTCCCTCCCTTCCCCTCTCTCTAAAAGTAAATAAATAAAATCTTTTAAAAAATTAACGAAAGAAAGAAAGAAAAAGAAACCACTGAAAGTGAGTGGGAGACCTGTCTGAGTCGGCTTGGGTCTCCTGCCCCTGCTCAGGGTTTGACCCATAAAGGGTCAAACATAGAGTGAGGGGGTGTGTGAGCCAGGCTTGAGTGAAAGCGGCCGCATCACTGGCTTGTGTGTGTCATTGACCCTCTCTGGGCCTCAGCTTTCTTGGGGCAGCTGGCTTAGCTGACCTGGAGAGTTCTGTCCAGCTCTGAGAGGCAGTGACTTTCCATTCTGGGTTCTAGAATTCTCTGCTCTTACTCTGCAATTGCAAAGTTCTAAGAGTCTATCTATTTAAAGTGTTTAAGATACTGCAGTTCTAAGATTCTAGAATCATTCATTCCTTTATTTCAGTGTTTCTCAGCCATTTTTTATGTTACTCCATTAAGGAGACCTTTTAAAAATCTTAATTTGTTCCCCCATGACATTTTAATGCCATAGATACAACTGTAAACCTTTTTTGTATTATGCACATCTACACTTTATACATAGAAGGAGTGAGATTTTCTTTTCTCCCCAAGAAATTTTTACCTCCTTAGGAATGGTATGCCCATTGAGACATATGCTATAGCTCTCTTTTTTTGCTTTTTTAAAACTTTTCTATTGAATTGATTGGGGTGATGTTGGTTACTAAAATCATATAGGTTTCAGGTGTACAGTTCTATAACACAGCATCTGTATATGGTATTGTGTGTTCACCACCCCACACTTGCTCTGTTTCTAAGAGCCAAGAATTTTAAGGCTCTAGGATTCTAGAATGGCAAGATTCTATTTTGTGGTTTGTGATTTTAGAATTGCCTAGGCAGAAGAGAAATGTGTACACATGTTGACCAAAAGACAGGTTCTAGATTGTTCACTGCAGCCTTGTTCCTAGTCGTTAAAACCCAGAGCTGCCCAAATGCCCAGGAATAGGAAATGAGGCTGATAAAGGGCAGTGGAGTCACATGTTGGAATGCTCTACCCCAAGGAAAAAGAACAAGCCTCCACCACATGCACTGACATGGGTGAATCTTCCCAACATCATGTGGAGTGAAAGGAGTGAGATGCAAAAGAAAATGTACTCTATGATTCCATTTAAATAAAATGGAAAATCAGCAAAATGGATCTAGGCTGCTATAAGTCAGGATAGTGTCGTGGTGGGGAGGACCAGCAGTGAAGTGCCATGAGGAGAGTATCTAGGAGGCTGGAATGTATTTCTTGAGCTGGGTGGAGGGTGCCAAGGTGGGCTCCGCTATGCAAATCCACTGCTATGGTCTGAATATGTCTCCCCCACCAAGTGCATTGGTTGAATCCTAACCACCAAAGGTGAGGATGTTATGGGTGGGGGCCTTTGGGGTATGAGTAGATCATGAGGGTGGGGCCCCCAGGAATGGGATAGGTGCCCTTATGAAAGAGGCCATGGAGAGCTCGCTCACCCCTCTGCCATGTGAGGACACAGCGAGAAGATGCTGTCTGTGAACCAGGAAGAGGTTTTTTACCAGCACATGATGGTGCTGGCACCCTGATCTTGGACTTCCAGCCTCCAGAATTATGAGAAATACATTTCTTTGTTTATAAACCACCCAGTGTACAGCATTTTGTTATATAAGCTAGAAGAGACTAACACCCACTGAGCTATGCGTTCCTCTGTATGTAGACTATGCTTTAATGATGTGTTTAAAAAAAGATTCAGGAATCGTTTTAAGTAAAAACTCCTGAACTATATGTACTCAAGAGTCTTGATGAGTGTGATACTCTGGAACTGGCTTCAGCAAAATATACAACCTGTGGATCAAATTCAGCCCGCTGTCTCTTTCTTCAAATAAAGTTTTATTGGAACCCAGCCCTATTTACCTACAGCCACTACACAGGCTTTCATGCTCTAAGGGCAGAGTGGAATAGCTGCAAAAGAGACCAGCTGGTTCACAAAAAGAAAATATTTACTACGTGGCCCTTTACAGAAAAAGTTTGCTGGACCCTGGTCTACAGTTGTAAGTTCCAGCATGTCTTTGGTTCTGTGATCTAGAATTTGAGGTTCTTGTGCTTGTAGGATTTCTGTTCCTAAGAATCTGATTTGAATTTAGTTTATGTTTCTAGCTATTTGAGATTCTAGAGTTATAAGATTCTGGAAGTTCCAAGTCCCTGTCTCTTCTCCCCATTTGTTCTCATACCTGTCCCACGAGGAGCTGTGTTCCATTGCCCTTGGCCTCCACCGACTCAGCCATCACCATGGTTGTCCAGCACAAGTAGTTCCCACTGCTGTGGAGGCCCACGCAGTCCAGCTGCAGTGTGAGAATGCCAGGCGGCCACCAGAAGAGCCATCCCTGGAGCCCACCCATCTCCAGGCTGAGGTTGCTGTTGGTGACACAGGGTGGGCAGAAGGCAACGCTGGCCTTGGTCCACTTGACATGAAGCTGCTCCCAGGCCTGAGGCTGCACCACCTGACAGGTCAAGGTCACCTGTCTATCCTGCCTCACCTGCAGCAACTTGAACCCCTGTTGCACATTTAGCCCTGTGGCTCCTTGCAGGGCTGGGACACAGAGCTGGTGAGTGAGGACTTTCTCAGCATGTGTGTGTGTGCCCGCGCGTGTGACTCCCCTCTCAGTGGGGTGAGGCAGCAAGAAGTCAAAAGCTTGCTGTCTGTGTGATCTTTTGCATGCTCACTTCTGCTTGCTGAGGTTCAATGGCCTCATCTGTGAAATGGGTATAACTCTCTCAGCCCTTGTGAAATTTCAAGATGGACTTTATGACATGCCCAGCTCTCAGCCACACAAACATCACTCTGTGTGGCTGGACCCTGTTCTGGACACTGTAGACACAGACTCAGAGCTGATGGTCTGGGGCAGAGAGACACAGGGAGTCATGAAATGGGAATCGTGGTGGAGGAAAGGAACAGGGGATGGCAATGTGGGATGAGGATGAGGTGAGAATCTGCTTATCAAGGGTAGTCAAGGATGGCCTCACCGGGAGGTAACGTTTGTGCAGGGATCTGAGTGGTAAAAAGTAGCCAGTCTCGGGAAGGAAGGTACAGAGGGAGAGGGGTCCATGTAGAGGGAACAGCCTGTGAAAAGGCCCTGAGGCTGGACTGTGCTTGATGAGTTGGAGGAACGGCCACACCAGCCAGGGCCAATTTAAGTTTTAAAAAGATCACCCCAACTGTCCAGTGAGAACAGACTATGGGGTGAGGGGGGCAGTTAGGGGCAACCAGGGCATGAGGATCTAGGTGAACAGTAATGGGGGCCAGACCCTGAAGAGAAGTGGTCAGACTCTGAATAGATTTTGAGGGTAAACCCCAGGAGAACTGCAAGAAGAACTAAATTGGAAGAGAAGCAAAGAGGGATGATGGTGAGTCCCAAGGTCTCAGCCTGAGACACTGTGTGAATAGCCGTGGATAGTGGTAGCTGTTGACCAAGATGTGGGACACTGAGAGGAGAGGAGGGCTGAGTAGGGAAGAAGAGTTTACTTTTGGCACCTTATAGATCCCCCAGAGGGGATGATTTTACGTTAAGCTCCTGACATTGGAAACACAATTGCAGCTGACATTAGAGAAACAATATCCAAGAAAGAGTGTTTCAGGTAGAGGGAACAGCATGTGGGATCAAGCTTGGAGTCCTAGAAAAAAAAGAAAAGAAAGACAAGCCAGCAGGCTAGCCAAGGGAGAGGAGGGAATGCAGAGGGGATGACGTGGAGACAAGAGAGGCCAGGGGGCCAGGCCATGCAAGGCTGATATGCAGGTCATAGTTTGAATTTTATCCTGGGGCCCCCTCTGAGGACCCTTGCTAGGCTTGTTCAACTCTCCTAAGGTTCCAAGAATCAGAGAATGGTGGGCCCTGTTTGGCAGAGCGGACAGACTAAGGTTTAGAGGGGCTCAGGGGGAGGAGTAGGCAGCTGGAGTGACGGACAACAGAAGGAGGTGCAAAAGGGAAAGAGGCTCACCACGGAACTGCACCAGGCAGACCAGCGCCGTGCCCAGGGACCCCATTCTGGCCCATTAGGCCCTCCTCTTGTGGCTGGCACCCTGCCACTCCCTCTACCCCTCCCATTCAACAGAGTTCCTGCCACAGTCTCTACCCCAGGTACGGAGGCAGGTGGGACACCTGGGCTAGACTGCATATGCCTGGTGGTCAATGCTGCTCGGGGCTCCACTTCCAGCCACCTTTTGCCTCAGTTTCCCAAAGGTGTGTGTTTTTTTTTTTTTTAATCTGAAATGCAATATGCACATGTGAGTGGGAATGTGTCCCAGTGAGTGGAGATCTTCCTGGAACACTCTATATGAACACACCTGGCCTGGGGGGATACATTGGAAGGGCAGGTGATGCAGCCATGGGGGAGGGGAGCCCAGGAAGATGGAATAGCAGAAGATGGAGCCCAGGAAGATGGAATAGCAAATAATTGTTAATTATTTTCCCCCAAAATGTCTTCCTTTGAGGGTCCGAAGCAATGATTTCTGCTGACGGCTTTGGCTCCCACAACAGGTGTGGAGGGTTATTCCGACCCTGTGGCCTGGAGAGAAACTTGTCAGCTCAGCTGAGGGGGTTCACAGGCTCTGGACTTCCAGCCCTGCTCCTGTCAACCCAAGGTCC
This sequence comes from Anoura caudifer, assembly GCA_004027475.1. Classification (NCBI taxonomy): domain Eukaryota; kingdom Metazoa; phylum Chordata; class Mammalia; order Chiroptera; family Phyllostomidae; genus Anoura; species Anoura caudifer. The sequence continues at coordinate 739,747 of PVKU01000037.1, forward strand.
AGCAGTACTCCTGGAGAGGAGGGGCCAATCCCTAGACCTCAGCCGCAGCATGACCTCCTCTCACACCCAGAAGGAAACAGGTCCTGTGTTCTTTGCAGAATTGTTTTTTTTTTTTTTTTTTTTTTAATCAGCCACAGGGAGGCCCCTGGGGGTGCTTTTCTGCACACACCTTCCCAGCAAACAAATACAACCTCCCAGCCTACCCCTGCCTAGTCCTTCCCCCTGCTTTGGACTTTTTCAAGTTTCGTCTTCCCCCACCGACGCTGCAGTTCTGGGTAGAGTCAATCCCAGGCCGACGCGGGAAAACGGACCTATTCCCAGCCCTGTGGATTCTGGGTGGGCAGGTAGGTTTCTGGAGGAGATTTGAGAGACTCGGGGCTTTGTGGGATGTTAGTTGTAATGTGGGCCGGGGAAGAAGGCATTGGCGGCTAAATGTCCTCTTGGGCAAAGGCCTCGGCTTTTCAGTAAATGCAAGGCTGTGAGTAGTCAGGGGCCAGATCTAGGGGACAGGGGTTGATGGTAGAATTCCAGTTTGAGCAGCAGTGTGGGTGATCAAGTGGGTAAAGTGAGGCACCAGGAAGATTAGGACCGGTTCTAGGTCACAAGGTAGGGCCCAGTGTCGAACCCAAGCATTCTGTCTCCCAGCTCCGGGGTCTTTCCAGCTCGGCCATCACTAACAAATACCAATGTCGCTTGGTAGGAACCAGACTCCAGGGGTGGGAGTGGGAGGTGTCCCGCCTCTCGGAGACCCCAGAGCGGGACTACATTTCCCAGCCTGCGGCGCGGGAGGCGCACCTGCGCGCAGCGACCAGTGATGGAGCGCTGAAGGGGGGCGCGGTAGCGGTGGCGAGGGCTCGGCGGGCCATTGGCTCCCGGCAGCGGCAAAGGCAGCTCGAGGACTAGAAGAGCAAGCCGGGCCCGCGGGCCGGGCCGGGACGGGACGAGCTGGTCTTGCTGCCATGGAGGACCAGAGGGTAAGACCAGGGCGTGGCGCGGAGGGACCCATCTCGGGGGTACCCAAGGAGAGGGGACCAGATGATGCCGCAGCGACTCCCCGCCCCCAGCTGCTCTGCAGTGGAGGCCCCACCCCTGCCGCAACCTGGCCCAGTATAGCCCCCTCAGTGGGGACGCATCCCCCCACGCTCACCCAGACCCCTCATCATCTTAGCCTGGGTTCAGACGCATCCCTTCCACGCCCCACACCTCTGCCCAGTGTTGTGGACCCAACCTTAATCCCATCCCCCATGCCTTCAGACCAGACTGCGGACCAGGTGTCCCGGCCCCCGCCCCGCGCGCGCCCCACCACACAGGTGACTCCATCGATCCTGCGCCCCCAGAAAACAGACCTGCCCGAGGCCTGGGTCAGAGCTACAGGCCCCAGCAGGGTCCTCCCACGCCTCCTCCTTCCCAAACAGCATTCCCTTCCGGCGTCCCCTCCTCCAGACCATCCCCCTCCCCACTTACCTGGGCTCTCTGGCCTCCCTTCTCTTCAGCTTCCTCCTTTCTCCGTGCTAATACTTTCTCCAAGGGTCTCCCCTTCCCCAGGTTAGCCATTATCTGCAGTCATCATTTTCCTCTGGGGTTTTCTTTCCCAAAGCCAGCCCCTCACCCCGAATTATGCCCCGTCCTCAGGATATAGGTTGAAGGCTTTGTGCTCCAGCCTAGGGTCTGTTCCTTCCTGAGAGGCTCTCTGTGCCTCACTTTCCTTCTCCTGTAAAATGGGCATCTTCATAGTAACCACCTGGTGGGTGAAGGAAGGTAGGGCCAGAGCTTCACCCAGGGCCTGCCTCGTAGTGGGTGCCCAAGTTCATTGGCACCCACATCTCCCTGGACCCCTGAAGATCTGAGTAGGGAGCCCCAGGTGGGGGAGCTGGGCCAGGCTCAGGGGCTTACTGGCCCTGAGTGTGTACACTTCCGGTGGGGGCAGGAGGCTCTGCGGAAGATCATCACCACACTGGCTGTGAAGAATGAAGAGATTCAGAGTTTTATCTACTCCCTCAAGCAGATGCTGCTGAACATGGAGGTGAGGGCAGGTTGATGGGAGGGAGGGGGCAGCCCTATGAACTAGACTATTGCTGTTGATGCCGGTGGAACTCTGGGCCCAACTGTCATGTCCAGGCCTCAGTTTCCCCATCTGAGCATGGGCTTTGGCCAATCCTGGCTATTCAGACCTGCAACGTCTCTCCAAGGCAAACTCAGCCAAGGTGCAGGAGGACCTGGAGGCGGAGTTCCAGTCCCTGTTCTCCCTCCTGGAGGAGCTGAAGGAGGGGATGCTCATGAAGATAAAGCAGGACCGTGCCAGCAGAACCTACGAGCTGCAGGTATGTGTTTCGGGGCGCTCTCCCAGACCCCTGCCCAGACACCATCCCCACTCTGCCCCTCAGATTCAACAGAGCCCAGCTGGCCTCCTTTCTCCAAACTTGTTCCTTTTCCTGTGCGCCTTCTTGGAGATGCCCCCAAGTGTCCCCAGTGTCCAGAGCTAGACACCCTGATGGTGTTGTCCTCACCTCCTCTTGCCCTGGGCTATTGCCTGTCCCCTCCCTGGCCACAGCCCATCAATCCCCCACCCACCTGTTCTCCTTAATCCCTTGTCCTATCCACCCCACTCCTCTCCATTGCCACATCCATACCCACATCTGGCTGTTCCTCCCTCGTGTCTTCACCCAACAACTGCAATTTCACAGCCCTTCCCATGGGTCCCCCAGATCTGATGACCACCCTGCCCCATGGCTCCTGGGGGATCTCATATTCCAAGCTGGGATCCCTGGGGCTACATCGAAACCTCCTGAGCAACTTCCTAACATCCCAGGTCCCTTTCCCCGGGGATGTGGGGCCCTGGGGCTCAGGTGTGGCCTGGGCATGTGAGTTTTTCAGGAAGGGGCCCCCAGGTGATTCTCATGTTCTGCCAGGAGCATCACCCAACCTTTCTCCAGCCTCCCTCTTCCACCTGGAGTTGGGGAAGGATATGGTACCCCGGATCCCAAAGGCGGTGGGGAGGTCTGGGAGTGTTTGATGTGCTGGGGTGAGGTATCTCCTCCCTCAGTGCCATGCCACCCGCAGAACCAGCTGGCTGCCTGCACTCGGGCCCTGGAGAGCTCCGAGGAGCTTCTGGAGACGGCCAACCAGACCCTGCAGGCCACAGACAGCGAGGACTTCCCTCAGGTGGGGCCTCGGGAGCCATAGTGGTAGGGCTGCCAGATAAAATACAGGACGTCCAGTTAAATTTGCATTTCATATCCACCACGAGTAATTTTTCAGTAAAGCATGGCCCATGTGGTATTTAGTGTAAGTATGTCCCATGTGATCATTGGGACATACTTACACTAAAAAAAAAAAAAATGTGTTGTTAATCTGAAATTCAAATTTAACAACGAATAATTTTTTTTTAGCATAAGTATGTCCCATGCAAATGGTTAGTATAAGTATTTGCCAAATGCTGCATGGGACATATGTGTACTAAAAGAATTATTTATTATTCACCTGATGTTTAAATTTAACAATGAATGTTTTTAGTATAATTTATCTCATGCAGTATTTAGTACAGCAGATCCTTGAATAACATTGTTTCATTTGACATCATTTTGTGATGACAGCGTTGAAGAAAAACAGAAGAAAAACAGCCGCTGGTCCCAGGCGGGGGACGCCGTCTGTGCAGTTTGCACGTTCTCCCCAGGTCCGCGTGGGTTTTCTCTGGGGACTCCAGTTTCCTCCCACACCCAGAGCTGTGCACCTGAGGTGCATTAGAGTGTCTACATTGTCTCGGTCTGAGTTCAATGTTTCATATTAGAAGTGTTTGGGGTCCTTATTTAGAAGTTTGATGTTTTTTGTGACCAGAAATAGGCTGTAGGAATGTACCTCTTGTTTATATCAATTAGCCTATGATAAAGTTGATTTTATTACATGTCACTTTACTTAAAGTCGCAGTTTTTAAGAACCTATTGAGGACATTAGGTGAGGACTTAGTTTATACATATGTTGTAAATATAGGCTAGGGCATACTTGTACTAAAAAATTGTTCATTGTTTATCTGAAATGCAAATTCACTGGGTGTCCTGTATTTTTATTTGCTGAATCTCCTAACTGTATGCTGTGGGCACTGGCAGGAGGCGGGGGAGGGGTGGGAGCCTATCTTTGCCCTTCTGTCCTTTCAGGCCACAGCCAAGGGTTTCTGCCCCAGTGCTGAGGGACTTTGGCAAATGGCTGCCACGCTGGGCTTCAGTCTTCCTGTCTGTACAGTGGCTTTCTAGTTCAGCCAAGACAACTCTTTGAATTTTATTCTGTCCCTCTTTCTAGGCTGCCAAGCAACTCAAAGATGGGTAAGATACTGGATCTAGCCCCTAGCCTGGTGTGAAGGTGGGGACACCCAGGTGAGGGTCCCTTGGCCTAAAGCACTAGACCAAAACAAGGGGGAGGGGGTCCCCCCACACCTCCAAGGACCAGGCCTGGGCCCCCTGAGATGCCTGCCTCCAGGCTGCCTCCACCTCCTTCCTTGCAGTGTGACGATGGCCCCTGCCTTCCGGTTGTCATTGAAAGCCAAGGTCAGCGACAACATGAGTCACCTCATGGTGGACTTTGCACAGGAGAGGAGGATGCTGCAGGCACTCAAGTTCCTGCCTGGTGAGAAGGGCACTCGCCAGGGTTTCAGAGAAATGGCTGGAGAGTCTCGGAGGCACTGAGACAAGGCCTGGAGTAGGGCTGACAGGTGTGGGAACCCTAAGAATGCCCTATGGGTGGGGCCATGAGGAAGCCCTGCCCCCATGAAGAGGACACACCCCTGGGTGGACCTAAGGAAGCCCTGCCCCTCCTGGCAGAACCCTGAAAGGCCCCACCCACCAGTGGTGGAGTTCCATGCAGGCCACGCCCCTAGTTGGTAATGAAGTATGGAAATGTTCTACCCCCAAATGCTGGAATCCTGTAAGGCCCAGCCATTTGTTGGTTGAACCCTGAAAAAGCTCTGCCCCACCCACCACCCTTTGGTGGAACCCTGACAAGGCTGCACCCCCAGGCTGCAGAACTTGGAGGGGTCCCCCCATGTGGGGGATACAGGGGCAACTCCACACCCAAGGAGGTGTATCATATAGACAGGGCTCAGCAAGGCCTATCCCTGCACCATGGTGCTGGGCCTTGACCCCACTCTCTCCTTTGTCTTGGTCAGTCCCCAGTGCCCCCATGATTGACCTGGCTGAGTCCCTGGTGGCAGACAACTGTGTGACCCTGGTGTGGCGCATGCCGGAAGAGGATAGCAAGATTGACCATTATGTGCTAGAGTACCGTCGGACAAACTTCGAGGGCCCGCCCCGTCTCAAGGAGGACCAGCCCTGGATGGTTGTGGAGGGCATCCGGCAGACGGAATATACCCTGACCGGTAAGGGTGGCTCAGCTGGGCTGCCAACCCCACCGTGCTGCTTAATCCCTTCTGGCTCCCATCCTCCATCAGCCAACTGGAGGTTGGTGGATGATTCCTAGAACTCATGGAGCATGAGAACAGCCTGGCGGGGCTGATCATGAGTAGCATGAAATAATAATAATGAAAAGAATATTGGTGACAGCCACTACACCATTTATTGAAGGCTCACTGTGTGCTAAGCATTTTACACATGAGTAACAGGCAGGCTCACCACCATTTTACAGATGAGGGAACTAAGGCACGAGGAGAAGCTACCCTCTATCTGCATCTTATCTCTGTTCTCCAGGATTCATTCATTCATTCATTCTAGTTTATTGAGTGACTGCGTTGTCCTTGCTGCATTGTACCACACGCTGTCCTTGCGTTAGTAAGAAAGCAGACAAAAATCCCTCCCTTCATAGAGTTGGTGCTCTGGGGCCACCCTCTCAGTATTTGGGGATTTCCTTGGCAGTTACGAAAGAACAGAAAGCTTGGGGGAATCCACCCAGCTGGTTAGGGGAGGGTCTGATGGAGCAAAGAGTTGGGGGTCCCTAACGAATTTCCGAAGCTATCTCGAGCCCGGGAAACCCTCAAGGGCGGGGAGAGCCTTGCTTACAAGATAACTAGCACCACAGCTCTTGGACTGTAATCAGCCTGTTCCTGGTCTGTAATTAGCATACATGGTTAATAATGAGTGTGCTAATTGCCGGAAAGAAAAGCCACCAGCCTGCAAAAGGGATTGAGAAGCTATTGGCTTATCCTTCGCGTGGGAATCAAAAGAAACACGCCCCATTTTTCCTCAGCCTTTTTTATTATGGTAACATACACATAACATTTACCGTCTTAACCATTTTCGAGTGCACAGTGCAATGGCTTTGAGCACATTCTCAGTGCTGTGCAACCATCACCACTGTCCATCTCCAGAGCTTCCTCATCTTGCAAAACTGAAACTCTGTCCCAGTAAACACTCGTATTTCTCCTCCCCCAGCACCTGGCTCCCACCATTGGACCACCTCTTCCTATGGTTTTACTACTCTCAGTACCTCTTGCGAGTGCAATCAGACCGTGATTATCCTTCTGTGAATGGCTTACTTCATTGAATATGTCTCCCAGGTTCATTCATGTTGTAGCAGGTGTGAGAATTTCCTTCCTTTTTAAAGGCTGAGTAATAGTCCATTGTCTGCATATGTCCCAGTTTCTCTAGTAGTGGTTGCTTACACAGCTGTAGCTCATGCCAGGAAGCTGACATGGCTACATTCTGCAGTGTTGATACATATTTTACCAGTTTCACATGCCCTCATTTGTGTGTGTGTGTGCGCGCGCGCATGTTATCCCACCTGCAGTTTTATTCCACATGTAAATTCCTGTCACTACCACCACAATCAAGGTGTAGGTCTGCTCTGTCACAGGCTTTCTGATACCCCCTTTTTGCAGTCACACCCTCTTGCCTTTACAAAATTCCCAGTGAGTTAGTTCTCTGGGTGGGAAGCTGAATCTGTTAAAGATGTTAACACACAGTCATACCTCACTACTCGTTGGCTTCAGAACTCGTCGAACCTTCTACTTGTTGCATTTTGGTGAGAAAAAATATGTTTCAGCACTTGGCACTTGCTCGGGACTCATGGCACTTGCTAGAATTTGTATGAGTTGGTTTCGTTGTTCGTCAGTTTAGGCAATTGTCACAGGTTCCAGAATGAATTAATGACAAGTACTGAGGTACTGTTATATGAATGTGCTCACCTATGGAAAGAACCTACGTGGTTATTTCCCTACTCTCTCGATTGTTTGGGAAGACTCATTTCATCCTCATGGGAGCTCTGCTCAGCGCGGGAAGTGCAATTGCTGGTTTGCAGAATAGGAGACAGGCACGCAGTGAGTCTAGCCTGCGTTCCATTATTTGAAACCAGGCCTTCAGGGTGGTACTCTTAGCTCTAGGGCAGTAGATGGCGCTGCTGAGCAAGCCACTGGATTCAGAGAAGGGAATCCAAAGAGGTGGCAGTCAAGCTGAGGCTCAAAGAAGGGGGAGGGGGTAGAAGAACAGCCTTTCAGGCAGAGGAGCAGCCTGATTGGGTCTCAGAGGCCAGACTGCTGAGCTTTTGTGTCTGGGACTAGTTAAGTTTGCAGAGAGAACAATTCCTGCAGTGAGGAGGAATGGGGGCCTTTGCCCCAAGGGCAAGGGGGCTGTGGGGGAGACTAGCGAGCGCAGGGTGTGCTGAGTGATGTTTGGGATGCCCAGAGAGTGGGCATCCTGTGGGGGACACTCAGGAGGCAACTGGACTTGTGGCTGGTGCTAGAAGTTGGGCTATGGGGTGGACGGATGGTGCCTGAGGGGCAAGAAAGGGTCAGTGAGCCCAGCAATATGATCAAGAGTCCCGGACTGCACAGGATGAGCCTGGAAAGAAGACCAAGGGGGATCAGCAACCAGAAGGGGCAGCTAGGAGAGGGCAGTGCCATAGCTGCCAAGGAAAGCGTTCCAGGGGGGAAAGAGTGGCCAGCTAGGAGGTCCTGCAAGATGGGGACTCACAAGGCCAGAGGAGGGAGACGGAGTGAAGGAGTAGAGGGAGGGGGTGTTCCTGAGCTTTCTAAAGAGGTTCAATTTCAGGGGGAAGATAGCTTGATAGCTGCTTTTTATTATCCATTATTATTATTTTTAAAGGTTTTATTTTTAGACAGAAGGGAAGGAGGGAGAAAGAGAGAAACATCAATGTGTGGTTGTCTCTCATGGGGCCCCCACTAGAATGAGGGTGGCAGGTGGACTGTGGGACACGGGCTACTAACCTATTGCTCAGAGTCTGTACAATGCTGCAATCCCTCCGTTGTCTCCTAGGTCTCAAGTTTGACATGAAGTACATGAATTTTCGTGTGAAGGCCTGTAACAAGGCAGTTGCAGGCGAGTTCTCCGAGCCAGTGACTCTGGAGACACCAGGTGACTGGCTCCCACACCTACCCTGGCTGTGACTCTACAATCCTTCACTCCTGGGACCCCAGGGCCTGGGGTGAAATAAACATCTTCTAATCAGGGTTTTATAAAACCCTGATTTCCTGCCCTTTTTTCCCTGGCTGCCAGGAACTCAGAGATTAGTCCACAGTAGAATTCCTCAGCCTGATTGTCTAATATAAACCTGCATTTGTCCTTTGCTTCTGTTATTGATCCCTTTATGCCTGGATGGTTTTTACACACGCATGCACACACACACACACACACACACACACATATTCCCTCTCTCTCTTCCAAAAAATAGGTAAGTGCTGTAGAGAGTTGGGGAGGTTGTTATCAGCAGTGAAGACAGATTCTTAGCCTCCCTCAGCGACACTTTTGCATGCCCTGATCAGGGGCCCTTCTCTGAGTTAACTCTGCCATGCTGTGGACCAGCCCCTTTTCTGGGAGTGACCCCCGTGGAAGTGCAGGTCAGCACAAAGTGGTTTGAAAATGGCACCAGACCTGAAAGCATTTAGGCAGCAGGCCCTTGGCCTTGACTCCTCTGGCTCTTTGGGCTGCCCCTCCATTTTTCCCCATCTCGTGTCTTTCTGCCTGTTGTCTCTATGTCTGTCTGTCTCTCTCTCTGTCTTGGCCCATTTCTTTGTCTCTTCCTGTTCTCTGTCCCTGTCACGGTCTGTCTTGGTCACTGTCTGTCTGTCTCTGTGTCTCTCGGGTTTCCCCATCTCTGTGACTCCCACGTCTGCCTGGCCCCAGCGTTCATGTTCCGCCTGGATGCGTCCACATCTCACCAGAACCTGCGGGTGGATGATCTCTCCGTGGAGTGGGACGCCATGGGCGGGAAGGTGCAGGATATCAAGGCTCGCGAGAAAGATGGCAAGGGGCGGACGGCGTCTCCCGTCAACTCCCCAGCCAGGTAGCCTGCCCCCTCCCCTTCCTGGGTGTCTGGTGGAGTAGATTGTGATGGTCATGAACACATAACCCAGTGTGGTCAAGCCTGGGGTGGAACGGGGGACATGGGGCTGGAGCCAAAACAGTGAGTCAAGGGAGAAGAGACTTTGAATTGGGTATTGATGGTTGAATAGGAGTTTTCCAGATGAGAACAGGCACAGACGTGTTCTGACATGAGGGGCCCAGTGTATGAAAAGAACCAAGGACTGTCAAGGACTGAAAAAGTCCACAGTGGCTGGGGTGGACCAGAGAAGTGCTCCTAGAGGGGAGGTGAGGCTGAACTGAACCTCCCTTCCCTGTCACCCACAGAGGTACTCCATCTCCCAAGAGGATGCCTTCTGGTCGTGGGGGACGGGATCGCTTCACAGCTGAGTCCTACACAGTTCTGGGTAAGGAGGGGAGATGTCAGGAGGAAAGTGGGGAACTCTGGTCAGGGCTCTGATGGGGGCTGTGGGAGAGAACACCTTTGGCTGGGGAAACTGAGGCAGCCATCAACGAAGCTGCTGTGGGAATGGTCTCAATAATATGTGTTATTGTGGTGCTGGGGGAATGGGAAGGTTTGGGTTAGGGGAGCAGTGATTGTTAGGGGGAGCCAGAGGTTATGGAGCTGAGGAAAGAGGCTGTGGACTGGGAGTGGCTGCCTGGTCAGAAGCTTCATGGAGGTTTCCTGAGGTCTGTCAAATAGCTGACTGACTTGGGGAGTAGCTGGGATTTGGGAAGTAGCTGGAAAGAATGACTGCCTATAGAGCAGCTGGATTTGTAGAGGAGCTGAAGCAAGGCTAAGGGTGAGTGGAAGAGCCAGAGAGAATAGCTGGTATCAGAGTTGAGAGAAGGGCTAGGATTGGAGAAATGGTTAGCTCACAGGAGTGATTAGATCCTATGAAGGAGAAGCTAGAGTCCATGGAGGAACTGGAGTTCAGGGAAATCACCACTATCCAGAAAAGGACTGGGAAAAAAGGCTGAGGTTTGAAAAAGTCTGTTGTGGTTGGTAATATCGGTGGGTGGAGGGTGAAGGAAGGTAGGGAGTAGCTGGGTACTGGAGATAAGCTAAAGCCTGAGGAGAAGTTAAGGTTCTGTGGAGGATTTGGATTTTCTGGAAAGCATCTGGGATTATCCAGAGTTGGGGTTTGGAGAGGAAGCGGGGGAGGGGTGGAGGTGTCTAGCTGTCTTTTTCCTGGGAGGAGCATAGAATAGTTGTTATTGAGAGAGTAGCTGAGGTCAGGGAAGTGCAGGCCTAGAGAAGAAAGGTATCTGGGGGTTAATCCTGTCTGGGGAAGAGCTGAGTTCTCAGATGGAGATGAGCTGGCATCAGTATGGGGCAGGAGTGTGCGGAGAAGCTGAAACTCAGAAATAGTTGCTTTGGGGAGTAGCTGAGGTAGCAGGAATCTGGATCTGGGGTCTGGAAAGGATGTGGATTCAGAATTCAGCTGACATCTGGAGGGCATCTGAACCCCAGGAAAAGGTGAGGAGTCTCCACCGGGAGTAACTTGGGGCTCTGGGAAGAATCTAGATTCAGAAGCAACAGGAAAGTTTCTGGAATCCTAGGAAGTACCTGGACTCCAGTACGACTTGGGGCCGGTGGGAATACTTGGAGTGTGCAAGGGTTTGGGGCTTACTTAAGTCCCTGGGAAGTATTGAGGGCTGAGGAGTAACTGAACATGGGGAGGAACTGCAGGAAGTTTCTAAGATTTGGAAGTAACTGGAAGGAGTAGCTTAGACTAGTAGAGAATGTGAAAGGACTAGTGGAAGCTTGGAGAGAATCTGGACTTAGTATATCTAGAGGAAGTTGATGAATCCTGGGGAATACCTGGAAGGAATAGCTGGGGACCGAGGAATATCTGGAATATCTGGAGGGAGTAGCTGTGGTCTGGGGAGTACCTACCTAAGTGGCTGCCCCTTTGTGGAAGAGCACCTGAGGCCCTATTCTACCCTGTCCCTACTGCCTGCCCTGCCCCACAGGGGACACGCTGATCGATGGTGGAGAACATTACTGGGAGGTGCACTATGAGCCAGACAGCAAGGCGTTCGGCGTGGGGGTGGCCTACCGCAGTCTTGGCCGCTTTGAGCAACTAGGCAAGACAGCTGCGTCCTGGTGTCTGCACATCAACAACTGGCTGCAGGTCAGCTTCACCGCCAAGCATGCCAACAAGGCCAAGGTGCTGGATGCCCCCGTGCCTGACTGCCTGGGCGTGCACTGCGACTTCCACCAAGGTGACCCTGGGCCCCAGCTGGCATTTCCAGCCACCTCTGCCTGTCTGGTCTCTCTGCCACAAACTCCCTTACTGGCCCCCTGTCCCTCTGCCCTCCACCCAGGCCTCCTGTCCTTCTACAATGCCCGTACCAAACAGCTGCTGCACACCTTCAAGGCCAAGTTCACACAGCCACTGCTGCCTGCTTTCACAGTAAGGTCCCCTCCATGGCCTGGGATAGTTGTGGCTCTGGATGCTGGCTTTGCTGAGCCTCTTCTTTCCCCTCCCTATTCCCCAGGTTTGGTGTGGCAGCTTCCAGGTGATGACAGGCCTACAGGTCCCCAGCTCTGTGCGCTGCCTGCAGAAGCGAGGCAGTGCCACCAGCAGCTCGAACACCAGCCTCACCTAGGCCTCTGCACCCAGCCAGGCTGATTGTGGGGGCCACTGCCAGGTCTCGGCTGTTTCAGCCCGGCACCTTCCTCTAACTTGCTGCTTGGAGCCTTAACTCCTAGCAGGGGTCCCCAACAGGGAGCAGGCAGCAGGGCAGGCCCTCCTCCCCACCTCACTTCCTAATAAAGGTCAGACACTGGCCAGGTTGTGCTGCTGGTTCTTTGGGGCTGGGTGGCACTGGCTGTGCCCTGGCCCTCTCTGGACCTCAGCTTTCTCAGCTGTCAAATGGCTTTTCTGGCAGATGGCAATTTGTGCTGAGCTGAGGATCTTTAGGAGTGAATAGAGCCACCTGTGGGCAGGCATCTGATGGACCCCTCACTCCCCCCCCCCCTTAGCCAAGTCACACTCATGGACCCTGGGGTCACTTGAACTTTTAATTCTAAGAGGACAGATCCACTTGACTGACATGCCCAGCTCCGAGATTGGCCTGCTGATCCCCAGTGAGGCCAGCTGGGTGTTCCCACGCCCGCCGCCTCTGAAGTTTCTCTTCCAGCTCTGCCGTCACACTGGCCAACCCTGGGGGGAGGGTACCCTAGGCTTCAGCTGTGCCAAGAATCCCCAGTCCATGTTGCTCCACCACACCCACCCAGGACTGGGTGCAGAATGCACAGGGCCTGGTGCAAGATGGAAAAGTATTCAAGAAGCAGGAGGAACATTAAACCAAGTTCAGGCCCTTTGGGGGCCAGGTCCTGTGTGGCTGCATTGGTCGCGCACCTGTGAAGTCCCCACCCCTCACATTGGCCTCCCAGGTCCCTTACCTGTTCTGGGGAAGAGAGCCTGTCCTGAGCTGATGGCCAGCTTCTTGGCCAAGCCGCTGATAAGGCCTTTGGGCTCTGGAGGAGAAGGGAGATGAAGGCTGAGAACAGCCTTCCACTGGATGAGGGCAGGGCTGGGGAAGAGGGTCTCCTACCTGGCTTAGGTGTAGTGGGTGGCTTTGAAGGCTTTGCCTGAACCTTTGGGGCTGGGTGACACTTCCTGGGCTTCGGGACCCCTGGCCAACCAGGGGAAACCACTGCGTGGACAAAGATATCGCATGTCATATTTGGCCATGAGCCTGCTCCCTTACCCCCTTCTCTTAGCCATCCCTGGCCCCCCCCACCCACCATCACCATTCACGTAATCGGCAGCTGGGGCATCATCAATTGGGATCACATAGTTCTCATCCGGGTTTGGTAGCGGAGGCAGCTTGTCCTGGCTGGGCACAGGCATGATGGGTGCAGTAGGTGGCTGCTTAGGGCCACAGGTTGGGAATGCAGGATCTGGTAGGAAATGGCAGTCATTTTGGGGACCCACATGGTGCAGGGATACCTCCAGGTGGGTCTGTGTGCCTCTGTGAGCAGGAGTGTGTGTGTGCATGCCTGGATACAGGCATGCGTCCCTGTGCCTGTGCGTGTCTGTACACATGCCCACGTATAAGTCTCACTTGGTGCCCCTGTGTAGCATAAATATGAACCAGGTGATTTCATGTACGTGGAGTATACATAAATGTGTATATGTGTATGACAGTGCATAGGTGCTAAGGTCTGTCTGGGGTACTTGTCTGCATTCATGTGTACACGCATATGTCTATAAGTGTCTGAATTTCTGCTGTGCCCATGTGATTGTGGCTTAAGGTAAGTATGTATGCAGGAAGGGATGGGATCGTGATGCATGTATTCATCACATGTGGAGTCATCTACATAAGATTATTATTGTCTGATTATTCAGGTGGACACAGCCCACGCTGGTGATTGTGGCATTTGTGTATGTATGGGTACATATAGGTACATTGTATACATGGGGTCCCCAGCATCTGCCCAGCCCAGGGCAGACCATAGTGCTTCCAGCCTCTTCCTCCTGCTCCATAAAGCTGCACTGGCACCCATCCCTTTCCTAACACCCACCCTGTTTCCCATCTCTGAGTAGTTCTTACTCCAGGTGCACCTGCTGCCATGGTCTTATTGCCCATCTGTACCAAAATCTTTTGAGAACTTCAGCAAACACCCCTTCCTCTAAGATGGTTTCTCTCTACTCTGCCTCCCTCTTCTCCTCAACTCTAGGTTAGGCACCAGCCCCGGTTCAGCCCCACAGGGCTGGGAGTGTCTGTGTCCAGCTCTGTCAGCCCTTTGTACAACCTGGAAGTCCCCAGAGGGCAGGGTCTGGGTAATTTCTGGGTCCCTGCAACTCTGAGGACAAGATTGAACACAAGGGGCATCATGTGGGTTCTAGGTTTCTACCTCTGCCCCAATGGCTGCCTTGGGGGAAGGGGCATCACCTGGGCAGGGGACCGCTGGTACCGAGGGTGCCACCCACACACTCTCGCCGTTCTCTTTATCCGCATCCACGTAGCCTAGAACAGAGAGGGCTGCCTGGAGGAGGCGCCGGGGGCCCCCGGGGCGGACCTAAGGGTGGCCCCTTTGGGGTGGAGGCGGGAGATGCAGGGGCTGGGCTCCCGAGTCCCCTGAGGCCTCACCCACCTAGCACCTTCTCGTAATCCTCGTCCAGTAGGAAGGGTACCAGTGCCTTCTTGGTTTGCAACACGAAATAGTTGACCACTGCTTGGAGTGAGGTGCAGGAGAACTGGGGGTGGGTAAGGGGTCCGGTTAGCGCCGCGGGGAAAGCAGCGCCAACCCCACCGGTGTACTTCCCAAGACCTCGCCCCAGGGCTCACCGGCTCCTCCACGTCGATCACGTACTTAGGGCCCTCGCGCTTCACTTTGTAGTGACGGACCACCGGTGTCCTGCACGCAGTGAGCAAGTGGGGGGCCTGACTCAGGCCAAAAAAGACCCCACCCCTCATTCTGTCTCTGCCCCCATGGAGACACCCCCGCTCTTCCCGGCACACCGATCACGCCCTTTCCTGCCGGGGCTCTCTCAATTGACCAGGTCCTCCACTGACTCCATCCTCAGGAAAGACTTCGCCCCCAGTCCTGGTTCTATCCCCAGGGAAGACAAGGTGCCGAAGGACTCCACCCCCAAGGAAGGCACCGCCCTTCTCCCTGGCTCCGCCCCCAGGTTCTGACTCCGCCTTAGACATGACTTGCCAATGACCCTACAACCCGGGAGGGCCAGCCTCAGGATTCCACGCTCCTCAACCTCTGGCCACGCCTCCCGAGTGCTCCTCAGTCCCAGTTCAGGCTTTGTACGTAGGCCCACTCGCTCTAGGATACGTCTCCGCCTCTATGTCTGACCACGCCCCCATGCCCTACCCTTCATCAACCCCGCCGAGGCTTCCCCCCAGCTGCGCCTGCGCACCCGTTGAGCGTCTGGCGAGTCGTGACCGACACTCCGTCCGCGCAGTCCCCGCTGGGCCGCAGCAACAGGTTTCCGCATTCTGGGTAGCGCTCCAGGAGCAGTTGGGCCTCTAGCCGGCTCACCTTCAAGAAGCACCTGGCGAGGGTTGCAGTCACTCACACTGGAAAGACCCTGTCCCATGGGAGACCCGGAACGCCCTCCCATGCGTAATCCCGTCCCCGACCCCAATATCCAGTCACGCCTTCCTGCTTATTACTCAGTCCTGGGGCAATCAGCCTCACTTTCTAGGCACCTAGAGGCCCCCCTGGAGAACCTGCACGGCCCTTCAAGCAACCAGACCCTCCTCCAGAGATCTTGACCCACCCCATGGCACCTACAGCCACCTCCGGAGACCTAACCTCATCTCCTAGACCCAGACTCGACTCCAGAAGACCCTGGCTCACCCCCCAGGCCCAGGTTTCATTTCCAGAGGCTCACAGTAGGGTCTTCCAGGCACCTATACCCTCTGCTTGAGGTTCAGACCTGCCTCCAAACGCCAAGTCCAGCTCCAGCAGGGAAACTAATCCCCGCCCCATCCAGATGCAGCCCTGTATTCAACTTAAGACCCCGCTCGCAGCACCCCCTCCTGGAACCCCTCAGGCCATGTGGCACTCACGAGGGCATCTCGAGCGTGCGGCGCACCTCTTCTTTGGCCAGGACCTCGGCCATCATGTACAGGTGTCCAGGCAGCAGGGTCAAATTGTATGGGACACGGAGCTGAGGGGCGATGGGGGCAGCTGTGGAACGGGCAGCTGTGCCCATGTCACACAGGGGCTAACTGAAGCCAGAGTGCAGACAGAGCCAAGATGGGAACCTGGGTCTGGGGGCTCCAGAGCTGCCCTACACCCTCAGGGGCAAAGAGGTTTTGGAGAGGATGTGAAGAGAGAGAGAGACCGGTGATGGGGAGGATGACACAGCAGATGCTAGAATATAGAGTCACAAACTCTACAGGCTGCAGGGGTCAGGCAGGGAACAAATGAGTAAAATAGAAACCAGGAGCCCCTGGCTTGTAGCTCAGTGGAGGGAGCGTGGGCCTGCGAACCAGGGTCGCCGGTTGGATTCCCAGTCAGGGCACATGCCTGGGTTGCTAGCCAGGCCCCCGGTAGGGGACCCACAAGAGGTACCCACACATTGATCTTTCCTCTCTTTCTCCCTCCCTTCCCTGTCTCTAAAAATAAATAAATAAAATATTTAGAAAAAAAGAAATCAGGAATGTTGACTAAAATCCTGTTTTTTTTTTTTTAAGTGATAGCAGCTGTCTTAAATTTTTAGCACTTGTTGGCAAAACAATAGATGTTTATGGACTATGTTTCGTTTGTAGGCTGCCTGCTTGAGACCAGTGTGCTGTATACTCTAGGGCTGGGCGTCAAACTCGTTTTCACCAGGGGCCACATCAGCCTCGTGGTTGCCTTCAAAGGGCTGAAATAATTTTAGGATTGTATAAATGTAAATACTCCTTAACTGTTAAGGAGATGAAATTACATTCGGCCCTTTAAAGGCAACCAAGAAGCCAATGTGGCTCCTGGTGAAAACGAGTTTGACACCCCTGCTCTAGGGGCTTATTTGGAGGAATGAAAGATGGGGAAAAAAAAAAAGAGGATTTCTGAGAAGGACTACTGGGCAATGGGAGAGAGGCACAGAGGACAACCACCATTCTGACCTCCACTACTGTCAAGATGAAGCCTTTCCACATTTCCCTGGACTCCAGG
Organism: Anoura caudifer; assembly: GCA_004027475.1. Classification (NCBI taxonomy): domain Eukaryota; kingdom Metazoa; phylum Chordata; class Mammalia; order Chiroptera; family Phyllostomidae; genus Anoura; species Anoura caudifer. The sequence goes on from PVKU01000037.1 coordinate 756,643, forward strand.
CTTTCCACCTAGGGAGGGAAAGAAAAAGACTGTATTGATTAGGCTCAGTCTGTTCATCTGTGAAATGGGTGTCAGGAATAACAGTTCACGTTTCCAAGGGCTATTTTGAAGATTAAATGAATTAGGACAAATTAATTTAGAATGATGTCTGAATATAAATCCTTAGTAATGTAGAATATTATTCCTTAATGTTATTATACCAACATTAAAAAAAAAAAGTAAGTCATGTATCTTATCCTTTAAACCCTCCCAGGCTTCCCACCTCCCTCAGGGTAAAGGCCCAGGTCCTCTCCATAGTTCACAAGGCCCTGCCCCGTCCCCCACCGCCCACACACACAGCCCTTACCTCCTCCCTCTGTCCCCCTCTCTCACTGTGCTCCAGCCACTTCCTCTAACACACCAGGCAGAGTCCTATCTCAGGACCTTTGCATATGCTATTCCCTCTTCTGAAAAGCTGGTTCCCAGATATTTATACTGTTGGGTCCCTCACCTCCTTCAGATCCTCAGTAAGGCCTTCCTTAATCACACCATTTACTGTTGCATCCCCTTTTCCTAGCATCAGCTGCAATCTGACACTTCCTATATTTTACATATTATATTATTTATGGCATGCTTCCACCACTAGACTGTAAACTCCACAAAGGATTTTGAACTGTCTGCTCACTGCTGTGCAACTAGAAGAGAATCTGGTACACAGTAGGTGCTCACTAAAGTTTGTTGAAGGGTTGAATGATAGCAGTGATGATCCTTGTGGATCAGATCTTGTTCTAGGCACTTTACGCATATTATCCCATTTTGCAGTTGAGGAAACTGAGGCCCAGAGAGGTCTAGTGACTTGCCCATTGCTACCAATCCGGTGTTAGACTTCGCATGACTCCATATTAGTTTGTGTTAATGGCGAGTGCAGTGGGGAGGCAGGGTCTCCCACCAACCCTCCCCACTCCAAGGGAACCTACCTTGAACTTGATCTCCTGGTTCCGGAAGACCAGGTTGAAATAGATACCAGGGTCACCAGAACTCCCCCGAGGACCTTCATCTGTGAATTTCACAAATGCTCCAAGGTCCAGCTTCTCCACATGCTGAGGACACAAAAGTGGACATCTGAGTACTAGGTCTGTGGTACCCCATGGTTTGGCCACATCACCCATACTTCCTGCTTGATCCCTGGGGTCAAGGATGGGCCAGCTCTTGTGCACTCACTCCCATCCTTACCTGGGAGTCCCGATTGCTATTGTAGAAATAGAGAGTGAGGCCCTGGAGGCCAGCCCAGAACTTCTTGTAATTCTAGAGAACAGAGAAGGAGAAAGAAGGATGTGAGTGAGCAAACTGGGTATCTTCAACACACGCATTTCTGCCTCAGGACCTTGCACTGGCTGTTCTCTCTGCCTGGACCCTCTTCCCCCAGATCTTCACATACTTTCCTTCATTACCTGCTTTGGGTCTTTGAACAAATGTGGCCTTTTTAGGGAGGCCCTCCTCATTCATGGCGCAGCCTCTGGGGATCTATTATTCTCCGAGAAGTGACCAAAGGGAACCTTGATGGGATGGGGGACCCAGAGCAATCCCCTAGTCTATGGAAGGAGTAGTTCTAGGAGTCAGTCAAGCTAACTAAATTTATGATGATCCATTCATTCATCTACCCATATGTCTGTTGCCCCCATCCACCCATCCATGTACCCACCCATCCACACATCCACACACATTTTCCTGTCCCTTTGTCCACTTCATACATATTTTGGCATCTCCTAGGGGCCAGGTCCTCAGATAGGTGCTGAGTCTGTAGTTTCAGAATTTCACAAGGTTCTGGACTCTAGGAAGTCCACAAATTCAATATTTACCCCCAGGATCCTGAACTCCAAATGCTATAACTCTCTGGAGGCCTAAGGGGCTGATATATCTCAGATTATAAGATTCTATGTCTTTTCTGCCAAAAATTCCCTGAGCAACTATTCTGCAACCAGCTCTATTGTGAGCAAAATAATAAGTGGGATGTGACTTCTGTTTCTAAGTATATCATGTTCCAGAGGATAGAGAAAGCACAGATAATAAAATCTTCCAGGGAAGAAAAGTTAGGACCCCTGGAGAGGGACAGACCCTGGACCATTAGATCACAGAGGAGGAGAGTGGCCCTCCAACTGAAAAATCTGGGAAGACTTCCTGCAGGAGGAAGCACTTAAAAAAAAGATTTTATTTATTTTTGGAGAGAGGGGATGGGAGGGAGAAGGAGAGGGAGAGAAACATCAATGTGTGATTGCTTCTCACATGCCTCAAACTGGGAACCTGGCCCACAACCCAGGCATGTGCCCTGTCTGGGAATCAAACTGGCGACCCTTGGTTTGCAGGCCCATGCTCAGTCCACTGAGCTACACCAGCTGGAGCAGAAGCACTTTAATTAATCTGTAATGATAATGAGGATAGTGCTTATAATGACAGCTATCATTCGCTCAGCCATCGTCCATCCATCCACCCATCCACAGATGCATCCATATGTTTAACTAACATCGACTGAGGACCTAATCTGTGCCAAGCACTGTTCCAGGCACTTGGCATAAGTGCACTTCCAAGTGCCTGAACAGTAATAAGTGATTATATAAGGAATAAGTGATTGAACTCGGTATAGTGAAACCTGCTTTGTCATGTGCCAGCTATGTGCCATTGAACAAATTATATAAGCTCTCTGTGCCTCAGTTTACCCACCTATAAAATGTTGATAATGCCCTGGCTAGTGTGGCTCAGTAGATTGGATACCGGCATTTGAACAAAAGGGTCGCCAGTTCAATTCCCAGTCAGGGCACATGCCTGGGTTGCAGCCAGGTCTCCAGTAGGGGGTGCTTGAGAGGCAACCACATATTGATGTTTCCCTCTCTCCCTCCCTTCCCCTCTCTCTAAAAATAAATAAACACAAATCTTAAAATAAAACAGTGATACTAATGTTACTCATCTCAGTGGCCATTGTGAAAATTGGGCAAATTAATGTAAAGCGCCAATGCTTACCCTGAGCCAACTTCCTGGCCTGCTAAGGGCTACCCCTCTCTTGTAATTGTGACTATGGCCCTGTCCTACCCATTTTATAACAGAAAACTGAGAACAAAAATGGAGAGTCACTTGTATAAGGCCTGGGAATCAGAAAAGCATGAACCAGGTGTGTGTACCTGAGTCTCGCACTATGGGGCCCATGGTCTTTCTTAACCACTGTGATCTGCTGCCTCTTCATACTTTCTAGGCTGGAGGGGATTTTGGCACATGAAGACACAAGGAGAAGAGGAGGGAACTGCAATGACAAAGGCAGGGAGGTGCAAAGGCAGGAAAGCAGTAGGTGATTGGTTTGGGTTATAGTAGAAGATGAATGTATATAGGGAGTGGGGAGGGAGAGATGGGGCCTTAGTAGGAACTGGGGGGCTGGGCTTTATTCTGAGTAAGACACACAAAAACATGGATGCGCTCCTAGCCGGGTGGCTCAGTTGGTTGTAGCATCGTCCCGTACACCAAAAGGTCAAGGGTTCGTTTCCCAGTCAGAGCACATACCTATGTTGCAGGTTCAATCCTCAGTTGGGTTCATAGGGAGGCAACTGACACATGGTTTTGTTTTGTTTTTTTTTTTTTCTCTCTGTCTCCTTTCCTCTCTCTAAAATAAATGAACATATCCTCAGGTGGGGATTTAAAAAACAAAACATTCAAACAAACAGAAACACACACCATAGTGTGTACATTGGTCCTGTGGCCAGTATCTGGTCCTGCTGAATGTGGCCCTCAGTTCTTACTGTCCCCACATGCAGCCTTCCTGACCTTGTCCCCTGCAGCTGAGGTTCACAAAGTTAGTTTAGGACTGGAGAAAGGGGAACTAATTAATTTAATTCCTCATTTCTTGGAGGAAGTCCTGATCCTGTTTGTATCCAACAGAGAGATACAGACTGATACAGTCAGGAAGAGACAAAGAGAAAGAGAAAGAGATCAAATAAGAGACAGAGAAAAACAGAGACAGACAGATGAACAGAAGCCTTCCCAGCCACCAGCCCATACCCTGCCCCATCAGCACCCACCCTGTCCTCCTTGGATACGTGGGGAGATTGAGGCTCAGATAGGTGCCTCACCTGCCAGGCTGCCCAGCAGTGCCAGGCTCCCTGCCCTTTCTTACCTGGTCACGGGGTCCCTTCTTCTCCAGATAGCTCTCATGGTAGTGTGAAGGCAGGGCACACTTGGGTTTTGGGACCCGGGGTGGGCTCAGGGCCGAGGCCATGGCCGGCCGGTCTTTGGCCTGGCCTCTCCCTCCAGCAGCCAGGCTTGGCCAGGAAGCAGAGAAACAGGTTCCAGGGGAATTTCCTCTCTATCGTCAGCTCTGCAGCTCCCTCCCCTGCCAGTGTTGGGCGGAGACTGGGCCTAGACAGGTCCAGGAATCCTAGGGGAATCCCATCCCTCTGGTCTTCCCTAGAGGTCAGGAAGCAGGGAAGCTATGCTGGAGTCACGGAATGGAGGAGGAAGCGACAGGAGCAGACAGAGTACCAGGAGGAGAGACCTGCTTCAGCAAAGACCTGGAAGTGAGAAAGGCCTGGTAGTGCCCAAGTGGTCTGGGGATACAACTAGAGAGGACATAACAGGAGCATAACATGAAGGCCTGAAATGCCTGTTAGGCTGTTTGGACATTAGAATGATCTTGCCTAGATCTACCCCCAAATCTTGCTGGTGTCATGATAGGGATTGCACTAAACTTGTATCAGCTGGTGGATATGTGACATCTTTATTATGTCGAGTCTTCCAGTCCATTGACATGGTCTATCTTTTCATTTATTTAACTCTTTCTTTAGTGTTGTATGGTTTTCAGTATACAAGTCCTGTGCCTATTTTGCCAAATTTACAGAAAGAAAAAGAAGCATTTCTCTTTTTATTCGAGCAATTCTTAATGGCCTTGTATTTTTAATTCCAATTTTCATGTATTCATTGCTAGTATACAGACATGCAGCTGGTTTTTGTTTGTTAATCTTGAATCCTACAATCTTGCTGAACGAGCTCATTTATTAATTTAGGGGCATTCATTGTAGGTTTCTTCGGGTTTTTTACATAGACCATCATATAAATCAGGCTAGTTTTATTTCTTCTTTTCCAATCTGTACTCCTTTTATTTCCTTTTCATGCCTTATTGCACTGGTTAGAACTTTCAGTACTTGTTGAATAAGAATGACAAGAGGATATTTTTGCCATATTTCCAGTGCTAAGGGGAAAGCATTTTGTCTTTAACCATTAGGTACATATTTTTTAAAAATATATTTTATTGATTATGCTATTACAGTTGTCCCAATTTTTCCCCCTTTTCCTCCCACCACCCAGCACCCCAATTCCCTCCATCAATCCCTCCCATTAGTTCATGTCCATGGTCATGCATATAAGTTCTTTGGCTACTCTATTACCTATACTGTTCTTAACATCCTCCTGTCTATTTTGTACTTACCAATTTGTGCTTCTTAATCCCTGCATCGTTTCCCCCATTCTTTCCCTTTCCCCTCCCAACTGATAACCCTCCAGATGATCTCTGTATCTATGATTCTGTTTCTATTTTGCTTGTTTGCTTAGTTTGTTATTTGGATTCAATTATTGATACTTATGAATTTATTTTCATTTTAATGTTCATCATTTATTTTCTTTTTCTTATATAATTCCCTTTAGAATTTTGTATAATAATGTCTGGGAAGCACTTTATCTGTCTTTCCATTCTAAATGATAGCTTTGCTGAATAGAGTAATCTAGGTTGTAGATCCTTGATTTTCATCACTTTGAATACTTCTTCCCAATCCCTTCTAGCCTGCAAAATTTCTTTTGAGAAATCATATGACAGTCTTATGGGAATCCTTTGTAGGAAACTATCTACTTTTCTCTTGCTGCTTTTAAGATTCTCTCTTTATCTTTAAACTTTGGCATTTTAATTATGATGTATCTTGGTGTGGTCCTCTTTGGGTCCAACTTGTTTGGGACTCTCTGTGTTTCCTGGACTTGTATGTCTATTTCCTTCACCAAATAAGGGAAGTTTTCTTTCATTATTTGATCAGATAAGTTTTCAATTTCTTGCTCTTCCTCTTCTCCTTCTGGCATCCTTATGATTCAGATGTTGGTACATTTGGGGATGTCCCAGAGTCTTCTTATTCTCTCCTCATTTTTTTTTTTTTTTGAATTCTTGTTTCTTCATTTGATGCAGACACCAGCCAGCAGTGTCTGTGTCATTATGGATAAAATAAAACATTCACATAGACTACCGAGTCTGGTGGAGGAAAAAGGACAGCATGGCTTTTCTCTCAAGGGGAGCAAAAACTGTGGCCTCCTCCATGACAGACCTTTATTTTATTTCTGGTCACATTACATGAAGGTCCTCATAAACTATGCACAGGTTCACTATAGGTGGTTACCTTTTACAGACAACAAAGGGCCAATGTCACTAATCACATCGCAGAAGAAGGATATTTGCAAATGAAAAGGGAAAAGTGGTTGAGCCGGTTACACTCCATACTGGGGAGTTTTAGCATGGATTTTAGGAAGTTACAGTAAGCACTTGTTATCCCAATCCAGGGTGAGGGAGTTTTTACAAAAGCAAGACTCAAAGCGGCTTAGGCACATTGCAAACCTGATTTCCCACGAGGGAACCTATCTGTGGGCATGGGTCCTGTGCATCTCCGAGTGGGAGCTGGGCCCACACCATGCAGAAGGGTCTCCCACATTCATTCTACACTGGTTGACTGTTTATTTCTTCTTTATGTTCCAAACTGTTGATTTGAACACTGGATTCCTTCCCTTCACTGTTGGTTCCCTGTGTATTTTTCTTTATTGCGCTTATTATAGCCTTCATTTCTTCCCTTATGCATTTGCTGAACTCAGTGAGTTCTCTGAGCATCCTTATCACCAGTGTTTTCAACTCTGCATTTGATAGGTTGGCTATCTCTGTTTCATGTAGTTCTTTTTCTGGGGTTTTGTTGTGTTCTTTCTTTTGGGCCATATTTCTTTGTCCCCTCAATTTGGCAGCCTCCCTGTGTTTGTTTCTGTGTATTAGGTAGAACTGCTTTGACTCCCAGTCTTGGCGCACATGTTATGTTGTAAGGAGCAGAGCCTTAGGTATTTGCCCTGTGGGGCAACCTGCCTCACTGCTTTGTGGCACTGTGTGTGGGGGAGGGGTTGGAGAGGAACAATTCCACTTTCTCAGCTCCTGTCCCGTTTCTAGTCACTTCCCCCATTTCCTGTGTGCGACTGGTGTCCTAGCTGATGCTCTGGTGCTGAGTCCCAGAGTTTGTGGGTTTGCCTACGTTCTAGGACCATTGGGGTTCTTTAAACAGACTTTCCTGAGAGCCCAGCAGTTTCTTTCACCACCCCAACCCCCACTGATTTTTAAAGCCAGAAGTTATGAGGCTTTATTTTTCCGGCACTGGAACCCCAGGCTGCCTGGGGCTGGGCTCACTTACTCCCCAGGTGTCCCTCTTGGTTTTTATCCACCACATGTAAATGTGGGACCACCTGTCCTGCCGGTCAATGCCTTACTGCTCCTGCCTCGCTGCCACCACACTGCATCCTCTCCACCCTGGCTCCCCGTCTCTGCCCTTCCTACCCAACTGGATGAATATTTTTTCTTTAAATCCATGTTTGAAAGACTTCCATACAATATACAATTCCATTTTCTGGCAGTTCTGGGTGCTTTTTGTTTTGAGTTTCGTTGTGATCCTTCTTATGGTTGTGCAAGGAGGTGTAGCGTGTGTACCCACTCCTCCATTTTTGCTGGAAGTCCAACCAACTGATGTATCTGTCACACATCAATGTTTCTCTCCCTCTTTTTCCCTCCCTCCCCCACTCTCTGAAAATAAATAAATAAATAAATAAATAAATCTTTTTAAAAAATCAAATAAGTTTTCAATTTCTTGCTATTCCTCTTCTCCTTCTGACACCCATATGATTCAGATGTTGGTATCTGAAGATACCAGTGGTTAAAGATGTCCCAGAGGTTCCTAAAACTGTCCCTTTTTTTTTTTTAATTCTTTTTTCTTCCTGCTGTTCTGGTTGAATGCTTTTTCCTTCCTTGTGTTCCAAACTGTTGATTTGATTCTCTGTGTCATCCCCTCCACTGTTGGTTCCCTGTAGATTTTTTTTTTATTCCACCTAATGCAAACTTCATTTCTGCCTGGGTCTTTGTTATGCCTTTGAAGTACTCGGTGAGTTCCTGGAGCATCCTCATAACCAGCATTTTCAACTATGCATCTGACAGGTTCCTTATCTCCATTTCATTTAGTTCTTTTTCTGGAGTTTTGGTCTATTCTTTCATTTGGGCCATACTTCTTTTTCTCCTCAGTTAGGCAACCTCCCTGTGTTTGTTTCTGTGTGTTAATTAGGTAGAGCTGCTTTGACTCCCTGTCTTAGTGGTGTGGCCTATTGTAGAAAAGCACTCCCTACTAAGTTGTATGGGTGGAGCCTTAGGTGCTAGCCAGGGCAGGGCAACCTGTGTCACCGATCTGTTGCTGTCTGTGGGGGAGGGTTCAGAGAGGGAACAATGCTGCTGCCGGGCCTCTGGAGTTTTGCCCAGGAGGAATCTATCTCCCGGTGCTCACCCTGATGCCAGTCACTTAACTTTCTCCCCATATGCCCCTGGTGCCCTTCTAGCTGTTGCCGTGGTGCTGAATCCCGGAGGGGGTGGGTCTGCATGAGTCCTAAGTCCGTTTTGGGCCCTTTAAGAGGAGTCTCTTGAGAATCCTGCAGTTTCTTCCACTACCCCAGCCCCCACTGGTTTTATAGCCAGAAGTTATGGGGACTGATCTTCCTGGCACTGGAACCCTGAGCTAAGTGGTCTGGTCTAGGGCTGGGATCCCTCATTCTCAAAGTATCCCTCCTGATTTTTATCCATCACACATGGATGTGAAATATCCCCTTTCTGTCTCCGCACCTCTCCACGCCTTTCCCCTCTCCACTTATCTCTGTGCGTCTCGGTCCCTCCTACCCATCTGGATGAATGTGGCATCTTTAAATCCTTGGTTGTCAGCCTTCCACACAGCTCAATTTTCTTACATTCTGGGTGATATTTGTTGTGTAGTCTAGTTGTACTTTTTGCTATAGTTGTGCTTGGAGGTGAGGCATGTTTATCTACACCTCCATCTTTACTGGACATTCCATTAAGCACAATGTTAACTGAAGGTTTGTAGATGTTCTCCACCAAGTTGAGATGGTTTCCCTCTGTCCTAGTTTATGGAGAGCAACATCAATGTGAAAGAGAAACATCAATTGTTACACGCCCCTACCAGGGACTGAAATTGCAACCCAGGCATGTGCCCTACCAGGAATCTAATTGGCTACCTTTCACTCTGCGGAATGACGCCCAACCAACTGAGCCACAGCAGTCAGGGTTAATCTCCCTATTTTACAGTCACCTAGTCAGTGCTCTGGCTGGGTAGTTCAGCTGGTTAGAGCATTATTTGGATATGCCAAGGTTGCAGGTTTAATCCATGGCCCAAGCACATACAGGAATCAACCAATGAATGCATGAATGAGTGGAGCAACAAGTTGTTGTCTCTCTCCACCTCCTCTCACTGAAATCAATAAATACAAATTTAACAAAATAAAAAATGAAGTCAGCTGATCAGCAACTTTAATTTCATCAGCAACTTTAAATTCCTTTCACCATGTAACCTCACATATTCACAGGTTCTGAGGATTAGGACAGGGAATCTTTAGAGAACCATTATTCTGCCCACAACAGCCTGGTAAATATGGTGGATAACCTTGATTTTTTTAAAAAAGATGCATATTTATTTATTTTTAGAGAGAAATGATGAAAGGGAGAAAGAGAGGGAATGAAATATTGTGAGAAACATCAATCAGTTGCCTCTCGAATGTGCCCCAACCAGGGACCAAACCCGAAACCCAGACATGTGCCCTGTCTGGGAATCGAACCCACGACCTTTTGGTTTGCAGGATGACACTCAACCAACTGAGCCACACCAGTCAGGACCTGTAGCCTTGATTTTTGAATACTGAACCCACCTTGCATTCCTGGAATAAACACCACTTGGTCATGGTATATAATTATTTCCATATATTGCTGAGTTCTATTTCCTAATATTTTGTTCAAGATTTTTCTGTCCCTATTCATGAAGGGTATGGTCTGTAGTTTTCTTTCTCTGGATCGCCCTTTTCTGGTTTGCATATCTTGGAGCTAATGCTAGTTTCGTCTGATGAATTGAGAAGTGTTCCCTCCTCTTTAATAAAAGTGGTGTTACTTCTTCTTTGAGCCTTTGGTAGAATTCTTCATCTGGACCTGGACATTTCTTTTTGGGAGTTTTAAAATTGCATATTCAATGTCCTTAATAGTTATAGGGTGAGGCTGCTTGCTTGGACTTTATGCAAATAGCCAAAAATAGCTGTTGGAATCCCCTGGAGGCCTGTGTAACTCTGAGCAACCTGTTTATCTCGAATTGTCTAGTAAAGTTGGTAACAATACCTGCCATAAAGGAGTGCCATAAATGGTTAATAATGTCACAGCATTTAGTTTTAATTTTATTTATCAAAAGTAATGGGGAGCCATTAAAGGAGTTAGAACAGGGGAGGGAGGTGATCATAGAGGCATAGTTGGCTTCTGAGGCCAGGGTGCAAGATGGATGGAGGGGTGGGGGTGGGGGGGTGATATGGAAACCTGAGGCCCAAAGAGATGGCAAGGGTCCAGGTGGGAGAGGTCTGGCGGTGCTAGGTTTTGGAAGGTTGTTGAAGGGAAAGTGGGCAAGGACATGAGGGAATAAACTGAAGCTAGGGTTTGGGGAGCAGGGGGTTGCCAAACTGGTGGATGGACCTGTGGTAGGCAGTGGAGGGCCCTCCAAAAGGAGGCCAGGGCAGGACAAAAAGAATAATTCACATTTATCCAGCTCTTACTGTATGTGAAGCCCTGATCCTTAACCCTGAAATGGAATTATTATTATCCCCACGGGAAAAACAGAGAGGTGGCAGGCAGAGGCTGCAGCCACAAAGCTTCGCAATGGTGCAGCAGGAACTGGAGTCTGATTCCATACCATCCTGGCTGGACACCCGGGCCCCCATGTCCTGTCCCCTCTTCCAGGCTGGGGTCCGGGTAAACCTAACCGCAGCTGAACCCAGTCAGTGGCTCCCCGAAGCTTGTGGGGATTCCACCCCGGCTTTTAGCCTTGATCCGGTGCACTGCGGCTATGGAGCAAAGGTCCCTGGAGGGAGAACTGGGACAAAGAACAGGGATGCAGCCAACAGACGCACACCCAGCCAGGCTCCGCCCACGTGTCCCCCCCGCCCCCCACCCCCGGCGTGAAGGGTGGGACCGCCCCAGGGCCAAGGTGCGGGTTTTGATCCCGGAGCTGATGGGCTCGCTGAGAACCAAATCCTACAGCTGATTGGATAAGTGAGGCCAGGGGCTCCTGACGATTGGCCGAGGGCGATGGCTGCCCCTTGCCTCAGTCGGAGTAGGGCGGAGGCAGGTTTAACATTGATTGGCTAGAGGGAATCAAATGACTACTGTTTATTGGTTGAGATGAAATAAACCTCCCATAATTGATTGGTGTACAGTGTGGCCCAATAGTGATATCAATCAGTTGAGGGCCCATTGGAAGAGTGGAAATTAACCCTTAAGAGATTGTACCGGGCTTGGGTGAATTAGACCCGCGGAATGGAGTGGATTCTCCATTCTGCCCCGCAGCCCCAGGACTTAGTGGTTTGTTATCCCGGGCTTCAGTTTTTCCGTCCCTGCAGCCGAGACCTCTGTCTCCCTCAAGAAAGGTGGCCGCGGACCTCTGTTTTTCCCTTCGTTCTAGCGGACTGAACCCCTGCGCCCCCTAGGCCCAGGCCTCAATCCTGACAGGGGTGTCCGACCCGCAGCCCGCAGGTTGCATCGGGCCCAGGATAACTATGAGTGTGGTCCAACACAAAATCGTAAATTTACTTAAAACCTTTTTTTCCTCTCTCATCAGCTTTCCTTAATGTTTGTGTACTTAATGTGTAGCCCAAGACAACTATTCTTCCAGTGTGGCCCAGAGAAGCCAAAAGCTTGAACAGCCCTGCAAGGTAGCCTCGGGTGGAGCCATTAGTTCCCTCAAAGCAGAAGCCTGCACCTCAGTTTCTCCATTTGAACCTGTGAGATCTCGGTTACCATCCCTCTCCCATGGAGAGTGGCCTCAGGCCTCAGTATCCTGAATGGTCCTGGGGTGGGGCTGAGCCCCCGACTCCCACTCCCAAATGTGCAGTCCCGGGCCTCAGTTTCCCCGCTTGCACCAGCAGGCCGAGCCTCCAACCCGCCCACCCACGGCGGCCAATGGCTGGGGCATTCCCCGATTTGAGGCGGAGCCGAGTCACGTGCCTGGAAGAAAGAACAAGCGGGGAGAGGGGTTGGAGCAGCCATGGCAGGTACCGCGGGGCTGTCCGAGAGTTGGCAGGGCGCTGGGCGGGGTGACTGGACCAACTAGGGGCGCGCGGCCCTGCTGCAGCCTGTCGCTGTCCACAGCTCCAGAGTCGCTCTCCCCGGGGGGCGGCGCGGGTGAGGAGGCGCTGGATGAGGACGAGGATGAGGCGGAGGCCGAAGACCCCGAGCGGCTGGCGGGAGGGAGCGGAGCGCGCAGCGGCAGCGGCAGTGGCAGCGGCAGCGGCGGAGCTGGAGCTGGGGGCTCCTTGGGGCCGGGGGGCGCGCTCACTAGGCGCTCGGTAACACTGAGGGTGCTCCTCAAAGACGCGCAGCTGGAGCCCGGCGCTGGGGTGCTGTCTATCTACTACCTGGTGAGCATTCCCCACCTCCCTTCCCATCCTGGCTGGGGCAAGAAGGGAAAACTGAAGCCCAGAGCTTCCTTGCAGCAAGCGGAGCCTGGGAATGGGGAGGGGAAACCGAGGCACAGAGCATCCAGACACAGCACGAGCCCAGAAGGGCTCGAGGACATCGTTCACCAAATACCCAATTCTACAAAGAAGAAACAGGCTCAGAGGTTACCACTGCTTTCTTGGCTGTGTGACCTCGCTTAACCTTTCAGTATCCTACTATCCTAGTTTCCTCGTTTGGAAAATAGGATTTTTTTTTTTTCTCCCATGGGGTTGTATGAAGATTAAATGAATAATGCGCTCAGCAAGGTGCCTGCTACACAGTAAGTGCTTTGTGTTTGCTGTTATTACTATTATTGTTACTGTCGTTGTTCAGTTCCTGAATGGTGTAGTTTGTGAATTGAGCACCTTGTGTGTACCAGGCTCTATAATGGGTATTAGGGACAGAGCAGTGATCAAGAGAGTCCCTGTCCCTACCCTTTAGGGGCTCACAGTCCAGTGAGGGGGAAGGGAGGATAGACATAATTGGGCGGGTTTGTTCCAAGCTGATCAGGACTGTGACAGTGGACATACAGGTACTGGGAGGCACCTAAGATGGAAGGCTTCCTGGAAGGGGTGCTGAAGTGGGAAGTGTATGCTAAGCCCTGGAAACAGCATGGGATCAGGGAGGACTTCCTGGAGGTGGGTGTGGTGGGTACCAGGTCCTGGGCCCAGCCAGCTCACTGTCACTGCAGGGGAAGAAGTTCATGGGGGACCTGCAGCCAGATGGGAGGATTGTGTGGCAGGAAACCGGGCAGGTGTTCAACTCACCCAGCGCCTGGGCCACCCACTGCAAGAAGCTGGTGAACCCAGCCAAGAAGTCAGGCTGTGGCTGGGCCTCCGTCAAGTACAAGGGCCAGAAACTGGACAAATACAAGGCCGCCTGGCTCCGGCGACACCAGCTCCATGTGCCTGCAGCTACTGCCGATGAGGTGCGTCCTTCAGCCTCCTGGATTAAGTCCCCTGTAACTAATTGTCAGAGAGGAGTGCCCACAGAGAGGACATTGGAGCTGGGGCCTTGAGGAATGTGTAGGAGTTTGTGAGATGAAGGGAAAAGCTTTTCAGAGGGAGGGAATGGCAAATGCCAAGCCACGCAGGCAGGAAGCAACACATGCTGCTTAGGGAACTGTGATTAGTGGATGCAGCCAGGGGTTCAGATGTGTTGGGTAGCTGAGGGGGTTGGACCATATCTGGAAAGGTCTTGATACTAACAGATGTTCCTTGAATGGTCACCAGCTGGGTGAACTTGGCCACGGACCCTCTCTGGGTCCTTAGTCTTCATCATCTGTAAAGTGGAAATGATAACAGTGCCATATGTATTATACATATTTAGATAGATTAAATATATGTGTATATGTCTAGCTGGCAAGTCTGAAATCTGTAGGGCCACTGGCAGATGGAGACTCAGGAGTTGGTGCTGCACTCTTGAGGCAGAATTCCTTCTTTTCTGGGAAACCTCGGATTTTGCTGTCAAGGGCTTTCAACTGATGGGATGATGTCCACCACATTATCCTTCACTGAAGGTCAATTTATTATAAATATGAACCGCATCTACCAAATGTCTTCACTGCAACACCTAGATTAGTCTTAGATTAAATAAATGGGTAGTAGAGCCTAGCCAAGATGACATACAGAACTAACCTTCACATTATATCATAGGGGCATTTACTCAGCAAACATTTAGTAAATACCACCTCTAGGTGCTGGAGATAAAGGAGAGAGTGAAGAAAAAATAACTGCCCTCAGGGGGAGACAAACAAAATAAGTCCATCCTATAGTATTTCCGAAGAATGGATAGGCATTGGGGGTGGGGAAATGGAGTGGTAAAGTGAGGTTCACTGAGAAGGTGACATCTGAGCAGAGAACCAAAGGTGGGGAAGGAGAGAGCCTGAGGGCATCTGGAAAACAGCATGTGCAGAGTCCCCGAGACTGGACTGTCTGTGGCTGTTGGAGGAGCTGCGAGGAGGCCGGGCCCCATGGCTGGAGAAGAAGTGAACCAGGGGGTGAGAGGGAGGAGGTGAGGGCAGGGCGGGGATGAGGCAGGTGAGCCGGGCCTGTGAGCTGCTGGGAGGATATTGCCTTTTACCAGAGGGAGGTGGGAGACCTGGAGGCTTGTCGGCCCGGGGGATAGGCACTCCCTTGGATGCTCACAGGCGCCCTCTTCTGGCTGCTTTGGAGAAGACTGACTGAGGAAGGATAGTGCAGGACCAGACTGGGCTGGTCCAGGTTGGCAATGATGGGGAGAACCAGGCCTGCCATTGAGGTGGAGGAGAACTGCTTAGATTCTGGCTAAGTTTGAAAGTAGGATCTTATGGGATTTGCTGATAGATTAGATGTTAGTGTTAAGAGTTTTGTTCTGAGCAGGTTGATGGATAGGGTTGCTCTCATCAGAGATGTGGGGATTTGGGAGAAGAAGGTTGGAGGGGATAGCGGGGTGCATCGTGGCTATATTGTGAGCCCTACAAGTGGGGACATTGAGGGGCAGCTGGACCCCAAGTCTGGAGTTCAGGAGCGCCTAAGGATGAGATAAGACTGTAGTTTCATTGGGGTATAGGTGGGGTTGGAGCCCCAAATGTAGACTGTTCTATCCTGACGGAAGAAGCCCTAGGATATAGCCCTAGGCCACAAGAGAGAGATGGGGAGGCTGAAGGGACCCTAGAGGGAGTCAGGGAAGCTGGGTGAGTTCAGGCCCCTGAGGAGTTGCCAAGAGGTCAGGGTACCAGCTGGGTCAAATGCTGCTGGGAGGGGAAGGAGGACAGAGACTGGGATGTGAATGTTGGGTTTAGATAGAGAGAGAAGTTTAGGAGAGAGCAGGGGGAGAGGTTGTTGAGAGAATTTAGTAAAATAATTCATGCAAAGTACATGCTTGCTCAGTGGATGGAGCAACAGGGCATAGGCAAATTCTTTGTATGTATTAACCTATTTCACCCTGACACCAACTCTGTTGGGCTAGAGGTCATTGTGGCATTTCATAGGTGACCATAGAGCTTAGAGAGGTTAGGGTGCTTGCCTAAAGTCACACGGCTTGTCCAGGATTCGAACATGAGAATCAGCCACCAGAGGGAGTTCAGACCTGAGCTGTGCCAGAGCCTTAGGCTGCTTCTCCTCGCTCCTTCCTCTAGCGGACACCCAGGGCAACATGACCTAAGTAAGACTCAGGTGGGCCAGGGCAGAACTTGGGAGGGTAGGGTGCAGCCAGCTGAGGGTCCCGCCACTGTCCTCACTCCTACCCTGCCAGAGCCCAGCCAGCGAAGGGGAGGAGGAGGATCTGCTGATGGAGGAAGAGGAGGAGGAGGTTCTGGCAGGGGTCTCTGCGGAGGACAAAAGTCGAAGACCACCTGCGAAGGGCCCCTCAGAGCCTGCCCACCCTGGTGAGAGGCATGAGGGAGGGGAGGAGGCAGGGCAGGAGGCATGCAGAATTCAGGAGTCTGGGGCAGGTCTGGCCTTTTCCTCAGCACCCCCAAGATGCATGGCTGACTTCCTAGCCCCCAATTCACTGCCTGACTTCTTCAGCTCTAATGCTGGATCTCTTGCTCCCATTGCCCAATTTCTTAATGTGCTGCCTGATTTCTCCACCATGCTGCCTGATTTCCTTGCTCCCCAATGGGATTTCTTTGCCCTGTTGCCTGATTTCTGAACTTGCTAATCCCTCTCCTCCCCACCCCATGCCCCACTCTCTCCCCACCTGGTTTTCTGAGATCCTCACCCGATTTCCTGAATCCTTCATCTGGCTTTAAATCTCAGTCCAACTTGTCAGCCTGCTGCCTTATTTCCCAGACCTGCTGTCTTATTTTTCTTTCTTGGTTCTTCCTCCCCCCCACCCCCCATTCTCGGGTTGCCCTGTCTTTGCTTTCCAGTTCCAGGCTGGGGAGGGACTGACGCTAGCCTTTTTCCCTTATTCTCACGGGGCAGAGGCCACACCCCTGGGGAAGCGAGTGGAAAACCACAAGACCCGGGTGCCGGTGCGGTACTGCATGTTGGGCAGTCGCGACTCTGCCAGGTCAGGCGGGCCCCTGCCCACCACACCAACCCCCGTTTACAGGAGCTCTTGCCAGGGTGGAGAGGGGAGAAAGGGCAGGAGTAGGGTGGGGACAAGGCCTCACACCCTCAGAGCTGGCTGGAGGCAGGGTGGGCTGAGGAGCCAGCCTGGGTGTTCCGGAAGCTGTGGGACCCTCTGGCTCCTCCAGGAACCCCCACACCCTGGTGGAAGTAACATCATTCGCAGCTGTCAACAAGTTCCAGCCGTTCAACGTGGCTATCTCCAGCAACGCTCTGTTCCTGCTGGTGTGTCCACCCCCTACCTTGTCTCTTGTGGGCAGGGGCTCCCATGCCTGGGCAGAGGGCTGGGGTGCTCTGGGGAGGGGCGTCCCTGGAATGTCAGCTCCGTGTGGGTGGGGACCTTGTCTCCCCATAGGTACTCAGTCGATGTTTGCATGGAGAAGGAGGTGGGAGAGCTGGCTGCTGCCCATTGTAAGGGCCCTGGGTCTCCAGGGTGGAGTTGGGGCCGGCCGCAGCCTGAGCATGTCTTCTGACACCCCTCTTCCCCAGGACTTCCACAGCCACCTAACTCGCAGCGAGGTCGTTGGGTACCTAGGGGGACGCTGGGACATCAACAGCCAGAGTGGGTATTTGGGGCTGGGGTGGGCAGAGGGATGTTGGGGGCCAGGGTCGATGTCCATGCCTTCTCCCCTCTCTGCGCAGTGCTCACAGTGTTGAGAGCCTTCCCCTGTCGCAGCCGGCTGGGGGATGCGGATACGGCAGCCGCCATGGAGGAGGAGGTGAGGGGACACACTGAGTGGGCTAGGGTGGACACAGCTGTCCTGGCTACTGTGTGTCCTGGCAGCTAGCAGAGTCGGTGCTTGGAACATGTACAAATGAGTGTGTATGAGCCCCTGTCCCCTCCTGGCACCTAGTAAAGGCTGCATAATAATTGCCATTCTTAAACGTACTTTCATAATGGTTCTTATTGTGCACCTGGCACTGTGCTCAGCATTCCACCTCCTCGTGGCCCCATCTGTGTCCCTCGGGGATGGGTGAGTGGACTATGTTCAGTGAGAAAGGTCCTTTTTCTGCCCTCGCTTGCCTCCACTTGCTGTAGTGATGCACTCCACATCTGAGAATGCCTGTGCCGGCTCACCTGCACGCAGCCCACCTAGCTCTTTAACTGTTTACTGAGCATCTGCTGTGTGCCAGGCATTGTTCCATGAGCTGGGGACACAGCAGGGAGCAAAAGTTTTTGCCTTTGCTACATGACAGGCCCATCTTTTTAAATGTTTGTTGGCTCTCCCCCCACTGGACTCTGTTAGGGTGGGGGCAGGGTTGGTCTGGGTCACTGCTGCGTCCCCAGGCCTGGTACACAGCAGGTGCTCATTATGTGTTGCCGTACACGGAGCTGGGTAGGTACCAGGAGTGCTGGCTGCAGGGAGTGGTGGGAGCACCCCAAGGCTGGTAGGGTCCCTAGCTCCCCATCTGCCCCAGCCCTGCCTCTGCTCCCCAGATCTACCAGAGCCTGCTCCTGCGTGGCCTGTCCCTGGTGGGCTGGTACCACAGCCACCCGCACAGCCCGGCACTGCCGTCGCTGCAGGACATCGACACACAAATGGACTACCAGCTGCGGCTGCAGGGTTCCAGCAATGGCTTCCAGCCCTGCCTCGCCCTGCTCTGCTGTGAGGCCCTGGCCGGGAGGCTGGGGGGCTGGGGGGTATGGGTGGGCCTGCCTGTGTGTCTTACTCCTGGAGCACGAGCTCCCCAGGCCCAGCCCCCTCTCGCACTCTCCTCCTGCAGCCCCTTACTACTCTGGCAACCCAGGACCCGAGTCTAAGATCTCCCCCTTCTGGGTGATGCCGCCCCCTGAGGTAGGCAGGGCTCCTGGGGGGGTCGAGGGCCAATGTGTGGGGCATGAGTCATGGGATGGGAGGCTTGGGGTGGCTCGTGGTGACTGGCTGGTATCCCTCTCAGCAAAGGCCCAGTGACTACGGCATCCCCATGGACGTGGATATGGCCTATGTCCAGGACAGCTTCCTGACTAATGATATCCTTCATGAGATGGTGAGCTCACTCCCGGGTGGGGTGGGTGCCCCTCCTCCCCAAGGACAGGTGGGAGCTGAAAGCCCTTAGCTGGATGCACAAGCTCAGACTCAGGAAGCCCACAGTTGAACGTGCCACACCAGGGCCCTGGTCAGCTTCTTATTCTGAAGAAAATCACCTGTGGCTCTTAGGATCAAGTCCCAGGTCCTGTGGTGGCTCCTCCCTCGTCCATCTCCTCACCCACCTGGCCACCTAGTTGTTCTGGAACATGCTAGGGATGCTTCCACCTCAGGCCTCTGCACCTGCCACTGCTTCTCCAAGTGGAGACACATGGAGGACTTCAGGTGTTATCTGGACGGTTTATAACGCGTGTGGCTCAACAGGCATTTAAAAAACTGAGCTAGTTCATTATACCTGTGATTTCACGGGTATCGCCAGATGAGGCTGAAGCAGGGAGCTCACATCAGGCCTGTGCGTTAAAGAATCACATTCGGCATGACTTCCTGGGGGGCGTTCCCTCTCCGGAGGCCTCTTGCTGAGCTCCCTTCTCTCTGCTGGGTCACACTGCTTGGTGGTCTTTCTTGGTGATAGTCGACTTGATGCATTTGCCTGGAAGCTGTCATGACAGG
Source organism: Anoura caudifer (assembly GCA_004027475.1). NCBI lineage: Eukaryota > Metazoa > Chordata > Mammalia > Chiroptera > Phyllostomidae > Anoura > Anoura caudifer. The sequence continues at coordinate 776,112 of PVKU01000037.1, forward strand.
TGGTGGCAGTGCCTGTCCTGCTGGACCCCCAGAGTCCGGCGCAGGGAGGCCAGGGTCCCAACCACATCTTGCCCCGTAGACACTGCTGGTGGAGTTCTACAAGGGCGCCCCTGATGCGGTGCGGTTCCAGGAGCCCTGGGACCCGGAGCACACCTGCCTCGACAAGCTGAAGGTGAGACCTCTGCCCCAAGTCCTGTCCGAGCCCCTCCTATAGGACAGTTCTTGGGGAGCCCCCAAATGTACCCACGGGTAGCCTGAGAAACAGTATTCCCTAACTTGTTCTGTACAAAATATTTCAGTTGGAAATTAACACTTCCAAAAACCTTGTTTTATCACACGGAGATGGGGGTGGGAAAAAAAATCGCCATCACAGCCGGAGAAGCTGATCTGGAGCCCACCTCATTCCACTGCTGCCAGCAGAGGGCGTAGGAGGGGCCTCGCCTGGTTCACAGCCATGAGAGCAGCTGGGGGCGTGATGTGTGCACTGGCCCCGCAGGTAGAGGGACATTTAAAATGAGGCTTTGGTGGCCTCCCATGTGTCTGATTTATCTCCTGTTTGCAAGTCATTCTCCTAAGACACTCTCAGCTCTGCTTTGCAGTTTCACACGTTTGCTTGTTTTGGTGAAACTTTCAAAGAAAACCGTGACCAGGGCCTCAGGTTGCCCCTGGCCACCGCCCACTTAGGCACTGGGCTGCTGGGTGGAGGGGGGGTACCCGCTGTCTTTGGATGCCCTGGAGTTGGGTGGTGTGTGTGTGTGAGATCTGGGCTGGGGTGACAGCAGGACCTGGAAAATGCAGGTAACCCCTTCACCCCAAACACTAGTCAGCTGGGCCTCAAATTACTCAATGCTCTTGGTAAAGAGAAAGCACCGCTTCAGACACCACCACGGACCTCGGTCAGGCAAGCCCTCTGCCAGTGGTAGCACCGGGGCCTTGAGGTCAGGAGTCAGGCAGGGGCGGCACAAGGCTGGGCTAGGACTGCTGGGCAGGGTCCTGAGGCGCTGGCGCTGCCCGTTTCAGATCTCCCTGGCCGGCAGGATGCCCAAGGACCAGGGCTTGTGCCACGTGCTGGAGCAGGTGTGCAGCGTCCTCAAGCAAGGCCTCTGAGGGCATCGGCCGCTGAGGACCTGGAAGGCCTCCTGGTCAGACTCAGGCCCTCACCCTATTCTCGGCAGCTCTGGGTGAGGGCTTCGTCTGAGACTGCGTTGCTCCATTCCTATGACTGACTTGTGCAGTGGCAGGGGCTTATACAATAAAGGAGAGAAACAACCCAGGCATGGGTCTCGCCCTGAGGTGGGGGTCCCCCCAGCGCTTGCTGCTGGGCACAGAGACTGCTGCCCAGACAATGGGGCCCAAGCCCAGCTCCACCCCTTCTGGGGCTTTGGGAAGGGGACTCCTAGGGACATACCTCCTGTGCTAGTGAGTAGGTGAGTCACCCTTCCTGGGCTCACTGTGAGGCCTGTGCCTACTCCAGGAGTGGCTCTGGGTGGGGGTCTGGGGGTGGGCAACCACATGGGCCCTGTCCTGACCAGGGTCCCCTCGGGAGGGCTGTGGGTGTCTGATGAGCAGAAGGCCTGCTCTGCACTACAACCAGGCAAGAGACTGTAGAAAGAGACGTTTAATACTTTTTCTTTTAAAAATCAAGATTACATTTCCATCCGCCCTAGACTGTGACCAAGGCCGTACTGCCTGTCTTGGTCCGGATGCCTGGGTCTCTCCCACTCATGGTGGTGAGGGGCATTGGGGAGGAGCAGAGCCTTGTGTACTGGGGGCTGTGCAGGGTCACTGAAGGAAGGGAATGTGAACCAGGCCAGAAGTTTCCCCATTAAGCCAATTTCAGATCAGGCAAGAGGGGAAATGGATGCAGGTCTGGGGCCTGCTGGTCTGGGCAGTCGCCTACCTTGGCCTAAAGGAGACAGCTGGGGACACTGTCAACCGGGGTGGTGGTGGTGGCCAGCTTGGGGTGTGGGAGGGCCTGTGACCCCCCAGGATGACCCCAGCAGCCAGGGGTCTGGAAACATTCACTCATCAAAACCTTTGTGCTTGACCTTCAGCAGAGAGGAAGCTGGGGGCTCCCATGGTCCCATGTGTGGCGAGTTAGGAGTGTGTGCGCGTAGCTGGTGGTAGCAGCTTGTGCCAGAGAGAAACGTTCCATGTGCTTGGCTGGGGGGTAGGGCACCCTACAGGTGGGCACTGAGGGGACCTGGGATGGGGTGGTGGGCCTGGTACGTGGGGCTCAGCACCCTGCAGCTGAGGAGAGGACCTGCCTATCCTTAAGGGCGAGGCCCTCCTGCGGAGGTGGCATCTGGGGGTATGCAGGGGCCTGAGAAGGAGTACATTAGGGGGATTTAAAAGCAGGGTGGCGAGCGTCAGCCAGGGGTCCTGCTTGGACCACCCCATCTCACAGACTTTCAATCTGCTCCCAGCAAGGGCAGGTCAGGGTGGGCCAAGCCCCAGTGTGGAGGGGACAGAGGGTGTGTGCATGTCTTCGTGAGTGGGAGGGCCCACCCAGAGTTGCCAGTCCTGGGGGGAGTGGGAGGAAGTTAGTGTTTCTAAGAGCACCTTAGTGTTAGCCCCGCAGGGCAGCGGAGCCCCAGACAGCTGTGTGGAGAGGGGAGGCCCCCCAACCACTGTGGGTGAGCACTAGTGTAAACAGGGCCCCGGCCCCCCCCTGGACTTGCTGCCCCAGGTCCCTGGTGCCCCGGGAGGAGCACCGCCCTGGAACGTTGGGCCACACGGAACACAGGTGATCTGGACAGAGGGGTGGGCAGGCCGCTGCTGTCACTGAGGCAGGGGCACCAGCACTTCCACATAGCTGAGGGGGAAGAAGCCCGACTGGCCATGGAGCATGCCCTCGTACCAGTTCTCATCAATCTGGTTGGTCAGCGTGATGATGTCACCCTCGTGGAAGCCCAGCTCCCCATCATTCTCGGGCTCAAAGTCGTATAGTGCTTTGCAGCTCGGCTGGTCCAGGGGCGCTGCAGGTGGGCAGGGGATGGGTGTAAGATCTGGGTGTCCAGCTGAGACCCCACCAGCTCCTGCCGCCTCGTTGTGCTTCAGTTTCCCCTAAGGGGAGCTGCTCCTTCCTCTTGCTCCCCAGGGATATTGGGAACAAGAAGTGACAAGGATGGAAAGGGTTTGTGAGTGGGAAGAGCTGGAAACGCTCAGTGGCATAAAGATGACAGGATGACCAGAGCCCACTGCCCTCAGGGTGCCACTCAGGGAGCCCAGAGCCAGTGGTTGCCCCAGACGCTCACAGCAACCCCACTTTAGCATGGGGAGTCAGAGGCCGCAGAGGCAGGGACTTGCCACCCAGCTCCTTCCCTGCTTAAGAGCCTGAGAAGACCAACCACAGGGGGTGCCCACTTCTACCAGAGAAAGGGAGTTTGCAAGACCTTTCCAGAATAGACTGGAAGGCACTGTTATAAACCAAGGCAGGGGGACACTCACGCATGCTCCTGCTGGGGGTCCGGATGGGCTTGTCGGAGGATCGGAAAGATGATGAAGCTGCTTGTAGACAAAACACACGGTGCACTTAGAGTGTTGGGGTGGGGCATGGGTCCCATCTCTGGGGGCCCCTTTTGCAGAGGGGGAGTGGGTAGGCAGGAGGCACCAGGCTGTACCATTTAGATGGAGCAGGGGGCCGGGGACTGCTGCAGAAGGGGCCCGTTTCTGAGGCCCTGGGACAGCAGAGACACCTCCTGCTCCTTACCTGTGATCTTGGGGGCCGGCGCGCAGGGGAAGCCCCCATTGGACTGCTCAGCCTCTCCGAGGTCGAAGGTCTCCCGAGGCTTGGGCTTGTACTCGCGCTTGGGGCGCGAAGAGGCTTCCCGCATCCTGTGCACAAAGGGAGAGACATGAGCAACCACAGAGCCTGTGTCATGAGCCAGGGTGTCAAGGCCAGGGAACAACCCCCCTGCCCCGCTGTTTATGCTGCTTCCCTGTGAGCAGTGGGGCCCTAGGGAGGCTGTGAGGTGGACACAACACACAGGGGAACCCTGCGGGGGCACCCTGGCCCCAATCCCCAGACTTGAGAGCATTTTTCAGGTTGTCAGTAATGGGCTGGATGCTGCTAAAGCTCCTTCGGTCCCACCAGGGAAGCACTGCCATCCAAGGAGGCTGGCAATGGAGGATAGGTCCCAGGGGTTACCCCTAGGTAAGCTGCTTCTGGTCCTCAGGCTATTCCATTCCTGTCCTTCAGAGACCAGGATGAGCCCTCACTCCCACCCTCACAGCCTGGAGCTTGTTTAGGAAAAGCCAGCCCCCAGGCTCTGGATAGGGCTGGCTATTGGGTGGAGGTGCGTGGGGCTTCTCAGGGGCCAACCCAGGAATCCTCAGCAGGGACTCTAGGTTTCCAGGGACCCCCACAGCCACGAGGCATTTCTTGGTCAGCACAGAGCGAGAAGGGGCTCACCTTCGTTTGAGCTTGCTGGCCAGCTCATCCAGGATCTGTACGGCCTGCCGGTGGTACTCCAGCTGGGCATCCACCAGGGCAGAGAGCTGGCTCACCTGCTCAATCTGCAACAACCAGTCAGAGCTGAAGAGGGCACTCCCGTCTCGTCCCCATCTCCAGGCTACCTCCTGTAAGGAGCCTTCCCATACTGCTCCAGGCAGGGGCCTGGCCGATCTGTGAGCTGCAGCAACGGTGAAGGGCCCAGAGAGATCCAAAGCCTCAGTAGGCCCCTCTCTGGTCATTGTTCGACCTTCATTTCCTTCACCGTGAACTGGCCCTGAGCCTCTGGAAGCTAGCACCCCTGCTGGGCCCATTTTAGGAGTTCCCCAAGTGTGGCCCCCAGGCCCCCGGACATACGTCAGTCTCCAGGAGGTTGTGCATGCTGGTCTCAGCCACCTCCTTGGACTCTTCAAACTTCTCCAGGGCCTGGCGCAGCTCCTCATCGGGGATCTTGCCCTGCCTCTTCTTCTTGTAGTCAAAGTCCAGGCGACGGCCCTCCAGCTTCTTCAGGTGGTGCTGGGGGCAGGGACGATGGTCACACTGCAGGGCCACCCCAACACCCTGCGGCCCTTCTTGCTGCAACTATGTGCAGAGGTGGGCCAAGGTGGAGCCCAGGATGGGGAGGGGCTCACTGTACTGAGAAGTGGGCGTACGGGACAGGCCATCAAGACATACCTGGATCTCCTTCAGGTCTTTGTCGCACAGGTTCTGGAGGGGATCAATGAAGTTCTGCTTGACCTCTATATCCAGGGCATCCTTCACCTCAGCCAGGCACTTCATGGACTCACCTGCGTCCAGCAGGGCGTCACCTGTGGAAGGGGCGGGGAGGGGAAGAAGCTACCACAGGACGCCTTGGCCTGAGATGCCAAAACACCCCCAACTTTTAAACTGACCCCACAGGCAGGACCTGGACCACAATTCAGAGCAACAGACCATCAAGTCTGAATCTGAGCTGCAGTGACCTGGGGCTGGTAACCACAGGTGTCAAAACAACACACCCTTCCACTCTTAGAAGGGAGCAAATTTGCCCTGAACCAGCTGTGGCGTGAGCAGGGCCTGACCTTGGCCTTGACACTGCCGGCAGTGCTGGGACCCTCCCTCACCCCTGGGGGGTGTGCACGAGGGGCACAGAGGGGCTCTCAGGAGCTGCTGTTGCCTTTATCCAGGGACCAGCCAGCACCAGAGAAGATTCTAGAGCTATGGGAGCAAAGCACCTTCCTGCTCGCCAGTGTGGGGAAGCTCTGGCTTTCCTTCCCTCAGCCTGGCCATGTGCCCATGCCACCCTGCCAAGGCCCGAGGCCCCCATGGCAGCCTCACCGAAGTTGGACTCGCCACCCAGCTCCTTCCCGTGGCGGATCATGCACTCGCCCAGCAGGCCCTCCGACTGCGGGTAGCCAGGGTTCTTCACCTGCCCGCGGATCTTGGACACTGTGTTGAGCATCGTCAGCTTGGCCCTTGAGGCTGGGACAGAATGGGCTGGTGGGCACGTGGGTAGGCACTCCTTGAGCCACGGGGCCTGCACTTGGCCAGTGCTGCTGGCTGCCTCCCTCTGCCCTAGGTGCCCCCTCCCCCGAAGTCCACTTACTTCACCCACGTGGGTGTGTCCCTGGCACAGGCATTGAATGGACATGCCTTGGTTTGCTGCCTGTCCCATGTCCACAGCCTCCCATGATGCGACCTAGCATTTGGATCTTCCTTGAGGGAAGGTCCCTACTTGCCTCTCTTCCTAGGGGACCCCCCACCTCATGCTCCAAAGGTTGGGGTGTGGCTGGGGCCTGACCAACGAGGGATGAGCACCCAATTCAAGTTGGCCTGGTCAGTCGGGTGGGAGAAGATGCTCTTTTCTGCTGGGACTGTCAGCTGCAAAGATGACTTAAGGCAAGGACTGACACAAGGGGTGGAGCTGCCAGATGAGGGAGAAAGGAAATGCACGACCCCAAGGACACCCTTCAGATGCCTGCGTCCAGCCACACCCACCCATGGCATTTTCGCTTTACCAGAAGACTCCGACTGACACACAGGGGAGTCAGGGGCAGATCCCGTGCCGCTGGCTGGCGCTCCTACCTGGGTTGGGCTGCAGGTATTCAATGGTTCTGGCCAGCACTTCCACCACAGCCTTGCTGGTAACGTCCACCTTCTGTAAAGAGAAGCAGCGTGTATGGTTTCAAAACCCCTGGGACACTCAAGGTCCAACCGAGGCCTCGGGACAGCCCTTGCCCTGCCCTCCAGTTCCTGCCTGTCTCAGAGCCCTCCTAAGGGCTGCTCTGAGGGCTGCAGGATGCCTGCTACTACCCATCTACTCTCTAGGCCACCCTGATAGCCCCGCCTCATCGGTGCCCACCCCCTACCAGCTGGGCCTCAGGGGGGACGCGGTTAATAGCGCTGGGCATTTGACAGGGCATACCACCTCTCCCATTACCTTTTCCATCTCTTTGAAGTCATCGTCAAGCTTGGTCCCTTCAGCCCCTCCAACCTTCTCACTGACCAACTGGGGAACAGGAGGTAAAAGAGTGAGTCTTCTGGGAAGACTTCCTGCCATGCCACACTCACTACCCGTGGGAGTTGAGGGGTCAGGACATGTGCAATGGCTTCCCAGGGACACTGGACACAGCAACCAATGGCAAGGCAGGTGGCCGGGTGAGGCCCTGCCTCAAAATCCACATACTCCTTCAACAAGGGTGGGGGCACCTTCTCTCAGAATGAATCTCAGGGACCCTTGGGTGCAGTACTTCCCCCAAAATGCATCCTCCGGGGGGCACCTGAGAGGGAAGCAAGTTTGCAGTGCAGAGGAATTCCCATGGCTTAGAGAACATGAAAGTGCGCATTTGACAAGCCCAGCGGGGGGCACAGGGGTAGACTTGCCCCACTTGGGCCAAATGTCATAGTGCCTGGAACTTCTTTCCCACGAACATGCGTGTGCATGCAACCACATCTGAACAGTGGTTTGGCATGTTTAGTCACATACACACAATGCTGAACAGCGGAGCGTGACAGGTTTCGTTTCTCCTGTTTAATCACAGACACTCATGGACCCATATATATGCGCGTGCGCGCGCACACACACACACACACACTCAGTTTCCTGACACCAGCAGCAGTCTCCGCCCACCCATGAAAACCCCTCCTGGGGCCCCTGAGGATGCCGGGTGGCTGCCAGCCTGCAGGAGCAGCCAGATCACTGGCACACAAGGATGGGTCTGCCAGCTTGTACCTGTGTGGTCTTGGATAATCCACTTCACTGGGCCTCAGCTTTTCCCTTTGAGAAATGGGGTGATAGGTACGCACTCGCAGCACCGTATCCTGCCTTCCATGGCCTGCTGCTGCCCAGGGTGCCTCAGGGGCATGCCTGGCATACAGTAAGCACCAGGTACTCATAACTGCCCACATCTCTGACTACTATTACTTTCTCCATGTATCTTGTCCCTCCAAGGGGACTGAGCAGAGCTCTAGGGCCAGCTTAGCCTGTCTGTATTTAGCTGCTGCCCCTACCCCACCCCAACGGGAGTCGAGAGGGAAGGGGGTTTCAAGTCCCTGAAGGTCAGGGGTTCTCAACTTGGCTGCACCCGGGGAGCCCAGGAGGAAACTGGGCACAAGTGAGAGAGGGAATCACTGCAGTGAGGGGGCCAGGAAGGCAGCAGGGCCGGTAGGGGGCTGCCCCGGGGAACACCACCCCCGGGCCCGCTGGGCTGTGTTCTGTGCGGCACCATCCTCTAGGGCAGCGATTTTCAACCTTTCATCTCATGGCACAAATAAACTAATAACTAAAATTCTGTGGCACACCAAAAATATGTTTTTGCTGATCTGACCAAAATGTGTGTGTGTATATATATAAAATATATTATATATATAAACATAATACATATATAAAAATTTTATTTCATTCACATGGGACAGCTATTGTTGAGTTAGCAGCTATTTTTAAGTTTAACAATCTGGGGGAAAAGGGGTCAGTGCCCCTGACTGAACAGTCAGGTAGTGTGTGTTTTAACACTTTTTTGTGGTGCATCATGTGCCACAGCACGCTGGTGGAACATCGCTGCTCTAGGCGACCTCACGTCCTCATAAGGAAAAAATCCTGCCTGTCTAGGTGTTTTGGGGGCGTTCCACTTTATTTCACGGGACAGTTTCACTTCTTTTGATTACGGGAAAATAGGACGTTCTCAAATTCAGTGGTTGCCGGAGAGGGAAGTGAGTGAGCCGACTGCCATGAGACAGCCCCCTGGTGCACGGGGAGGGGAGCTGAGGCGCTGGTGCTCGAAACCACACCTTCCGGGGTGAGGGCACTGGGGCCAGATGCCCCCTCAGTGCAGTGCTGAAGGCAGCAGCTCCCCCAGGGAGGAGACCCTGCAGCCTCTTCCAGGTCCCCTGAGGAGTGTCACCTCCCTGCCTTTCCTGGGATTCTGGGACTCAGCTTTTCCAAACCCTCCAAAGAGTTCCCTTGCCACCCCCCCGCCCTCGGACTCAGGGCCACATTTACCTGGCCACCCTTGTGTTTGGGTACCTGGCAGGCCTTGGAGGAACTACCAGGCTCCCACCAGTAACCCCACTGGCACCCCATCTGGAGCTCTGAGCTCAAGTGCCCTAGGCAGTGGTTGGTTGTCCCCCACCTCCCTGTTCTCCAAGGCGCAGTCTTCGAACCAGCATGAACAGATGAGGATATGACAAGAAGGTCAAGAGGAAAAGGGAAAACCAAAGAAACCACATGCCCACCCAGCCACAGAGACAAAGAAGGGTGCAGTGCTGGGTGTGGAGCTCCCCAGTAGGCATGACCGTGGGCCAGCAGACAGGGAACCTGAGTGACCACAGGCAGAGCCGAGGGCCATGTGTGGGGTACAAGGAAGCACCTTTGGGCGTAAGAAGCAGCCTTTTCTAGGGGCTGCCTGGGGTGAGTAGCCAACCCTGGATGCTCAGGGGTCAGGTCGCTGTCTGGGTAGAGGGGCCATCGGCCCAGAAGCACCCTGTCCATTGGGGAGGCCACCACCCTGACACTTCAGTCTTGCTCAAGTTTAGACACGCATCCTTGGGCCCAGCGAGAGTGGTAGATGTGGCTGTGGAAATAACACCCATGTGTAGAATCTGCACCCCAAATTAATAGAGCATGCCTCCCACTCTCTCACCTGGTGGTCCCTACAACCTCACTGTGTTCTCACACTGCAAGAGGAAACTGAGGCACAGCACCTGGAGGAGTCCAAGAGGCCGAGGACTGAAGCCCGCTCTTCCCCTCACATGTACTAAGGAGCCAGGGGCCCCCCAAGTTCAGTGTGTGGAGGGACTGTGCCTCCCTGTTTGAAACCTGTGTGGCCACAGCACCTCCCAGGGGAAACCAGGGCAAATGGATGACCGCTGCCCCTTCTCCCGAAGAGCCGTGACCTTGGTGGCGTGGGGAAAGCAATGCCTCCTAGGCTCCATCTGGCTGGCTCAGAGCCTGAGTCACCAACAGGGAGCCCTACCATGGCTGCCATCGTAAAATCCATGCCGGTGCCAACACAGGTCCCAGCCCAAGCCGAATGCCCTCCGAAACTCTGCCGCAGCCAAGTGGGGCTCAGGGCTGAGAAGTCATTGTGGGAGAGGCTGCCACTCGGTCAGACATGGCAGCGGCCTCTTGCCCACTGGACGATTCTTGGGTCTTTGCAAGCCTGGCTCCTGCTCCCTCAGATCCCAGGCCCACCCAGGCCTGGCTCCACCCTTTCCTGCGTGCACTCTCCCAGCGGTGCCTGCACCCCGCATTTCACTTTTCACAGGCAGCTGTCTGTTCCTTGTCTGTCTAGTGCCTGATGGGAGCCTGTGAGGGGAGGCCACACCTGCCTGGGTGGTGGCTGTAACTCCTCCTGTGCTGGGACGTTGTGGGTCTTGGGCAAGCACTCAATGACACTGTGCTCCACAAGGGTCTGGAGCAGGGTCCCTCCTGGGAGGAGGCCAGCCAGGGGACTCCCAGTGCTGCTCTGTGACACCTCTGAGCATTCGCCTGCCTGTCTGTCTCTTAAATGGCTTCATGGAGCTTTTTCTTTATTAAGTGGCCTAATCACGCGACCAACCGACCCACCGACTCACTGTGAGCGCACACCTTGATGAGGTGCGGTGACAGCACCTCCATCACAGGAAGTCCCTCAGGCCACCATCAATCCTCCTGCTCCAGCCCCATGCAACCCCTGCTTTGCTGTCACCGTCTCTGTCTTGCAGTACTGTTCCAGAATTGCCAGGTGGACTCGCACCCTATGTTCGTAGCTTTAACCTTTGGGAAGAGCATGCCCTGCTCCCAACCCAGGCTGCAGGCCCTCTCAGGGCAGGACAGGGTCCCCAGCTCCATATTCTAAGTTCACACGGTGCTTAGAGCACACAGGCGGCTACTGCTGTGAGAAAGCAGGAGAGCCCACAGCCCTGCTCACGTTCCCAAGTGCCCGAGCCACTTGGGCTGCTCTCCTGGGAGCCTCCAGGCCCTGGCCCACCTGGGGGACTCAGAACAGTTGTATTTACAGCATGTCCACAAGCACTGCAAAGGGCAGACCTCTGCAGGCCTATTTCAGGCTCTTGCGTTGTCTGACAGTGACACCTGCGAACCTGGGAAGTGAGCAGGCCTGGACCGGAGGTGGGGCCTCAACCCACGGCACCTATGTGATTTCTGTGCTCATGCTGGCCCATGGGCACTTAAAATGAAAACCAATTGGGGAAGGGGGCCGCTTTTTCAAAGACTGGTGCTCTTCAGCACTCAGGCCTTTGGCCGTCCTTGGGGAGGAGCAAGGACGCGGAAGGAGGCAGAGAAAGAGCGTGTGTGGTGCACAGTCCACAAAAGGAGCTGAGAAGATGCTGTGTGCCAAGACCGTCAGGGTGGCCGCTGCAGGGGGAGAGCAGGGAGCAAAGGCAGGAGAAGCTTTTACCCGGGGGGTGCCGGATGATGACCGCCCCTCTGTGGACAGGCACATTTGTGGTGGCCACTTGGTGGCAGCTGGAGGAACAATTTGAATCCTGCCAAGTGGGACGATGGCACCAACCACAGGCCTCGTAACAGAGTTATCTCAGAAGGAGAAACTTGATCAGTGCCACATGGAAAATAAGCAGGCTGACCTGCAGGCTCCGTGACCTGGGCAGACAATTCACTTTGATGAATTAAGAGTTTAAGGGAGGAGGAGGAGGAGGAGGAGGAGGAAGAGGAGGAGGAGGAGGGAGTAGGCATGGAGGAGCTGGGAGAAAGGGAGACAAGCAGGGCTGCTCAGGCAGGGCCTTGCTGTCCAGATGGGTGCCCCTCATTCCCACTCAGAGTCCTCACGCCTGGCCCAGACATCATGCTCTGCGTGGCCATGGGCAACACTCCTTGACCCGGTAACACCGGGCCTCCTGTTTTCTCCGGGCATGGCCAGAGTCTGGGGGCTTCCTGCCTCTGCCTGGCTGGCTTCTCCCCGACCGTCTGTGAGTGCACAAGTGTGACACTTCCCGCTGGGCTAGGGAGCAGCCCCTTCATTAGCCAGGGCAACAGACATGGAGACAGTGGCCTGAGGGTGAGCCAGCCATGAGGGTCCAGGCCCAGTAACACTCCTACGTGACCCTGCGAGAGCTGTCTATCGCCAGGTGTGGGTCAGCCAGCGGCCCCCTCACCAAGGCACTCTGACTCTCGGCTCTCAGGCGTGAGTGCTTCTGACTCTGGTCAGGGACTGCTCGGGCAGGGGGGTTGGGGCAACAGGTCCGCACTAACCACCCGCCATGTAACTGTCTGAAGAGGGAGAGGGGTATGGGAGGCTTTGGAGACTGTGCTGGCCTCAAGGAGCACCCCTCTGGTGAGAGAGACAAGAATGTCAGACGTAACAGCAACACAGAGGAAACGTGATGGGAGCTGCAGAGAGGTGTAAACACACTAACGTGGCAGAGGGGTGTGTTCCTGGCTGGGTGGGCTGTAGAGACCATTGCTGTCCGCACTGGACCTCCAAGGGCCAGGTCCCAGCGGGCAGCCTGGCTAGGCTGGCAGGAGGTATTCTGGGTGGAGGCAGGTTCAGGGGCACAAGGGCTGCATTCTTGGTCCACCACGTGTTCATGATCCCACATGGCATCACTGTCACATTCACTCAATGATGATATGGGCACCAGCACACCCATTTTACAGATGAGGAAACTGAGGGATGAGAGAAGAATTTAAAGGCCACGGAGCTGTAAATGGAAGAGCTGAGAGCTGAGCCCAGACCTGCCAAACTGGATGGTCCATCACATGCCATGTCCTGAACAGGAAAACTGGTCAGCGATGGAATGGGGTGAGGCCTGTGGCCCAAGCAGGGCCTGACCGGAAGGGCATGGTACCTCCACGGGCAGCACCCCGTGTGCAGAGTGCCGGACCTGGGAGGCCCAAGAGGCAACTGTGATGATCCTGGGCAGGGCCGAGAAATTCCTGAGCTGTGATGACAGCAAAAGGATGGGAAGGGAGGGAGGACCCGTTTGCCTCTAAATCCAACTGTGACCGCCCTCCCCTCTTGGCCTCCTAACATATGAAGAGACGTGTGCCAAACACCTCTGAGCAACCTCTCTCTGGTTTCCATTACAGTGTCCCGTCTCGTGACTCAGAGTCCATGACAGGGGCAGGGCCCCGGCTGGTCTACTGCCCGGCCGACGCGCAAAGCCACTGGCCTTCTCGATTTCCTTTCTCTGCTTGCGCTGCTGGACCCCCAACTCAGAGACGCTGGCTCAGACACAAGACGGTGCACTCTGTGTAACCAGACCCTTTCTAGAAAGGTGAGCCAAGCATGCTTCTTGGGAAGGTAATACGCGCAGTGCACTGCCACCCTGAACCTTGCTGTTCTCGACATGTCTATCCCTGCCCAGAAAACCTGAGTGGCCCCCAGTGCCACCAAGATACTCAGAATGATTTCCAAAGGTGAGGCCCTTGTGAATGGTTCAATTATGAAATGTTTGCTGATGGGGGTGGCGCTCTGATTCCAGGCAGCTTGTAGCGCCCGTGTGGTTCTGAGAGTGAAGGCTATGAAGCATGGGGGTGTGCTGCCACCCTTTGGGGCAAGGGAGAGGTGCCACACAAGCACCATGTGTGCCCAAGTGAACCTTCATACCCCAACTGGGAGAAATCAGAGGGTAGAAACCAACCCCTCACCCCAAGGAATTGGGTGAGCAGGAAGGCTGAGGCTCTGGCAGCCAGTGAGGGACCTCATCCCACACACGGTCCTAGTAAATAATACTTGTGAGCTGACTGACACAGAGCGTCACCACCCCTTTGTTAACCCCATGGAAGGAGGTGTTTGACAAGTCAGAAATTACTCTGGCCTACTGGGAACTCTGAAATCACCCCAGATTTGCCTCTGGGCAACACATTTCCTCTCCACCCAGGGGTCAAAGCTAAATAAGAGTGTATTTTTTAAAAGCATCTTTGTGAATGGGAGTGGTGGAAATGACCAACCAGGAAAAAGCTTCTAAAGTTACTCTGCATGTGGGAACCCCAAACTCGGCACCACGACCTCTGGATCAGGTCCCAAGGGGCAGCCACATGCCCACAGACACACCTCCATGTATAGTGTGGGCCGGTTTGCTGGAAACCTCCTCCTGGAAGGAGTGGCTTTTGAAGCCCGATCAGCCGAAGGGGCGGTCCCTCGAGCCTGGGGATGGTGGCTAAGATACCAGCTCAGCAGCAGAATCCTCAGGTCCACCAGGCTGGGGACAAGCCACCACTGGGTCTCCCAGCCAGAGGGGGTGGAGTGCTGGCTATCGCTGCAGAGAGGAGCCTGGCACAGGGGCCTTGGTCAGACCTGGCCTCTCAGAGTCTAGGTAGTCTTCTGCCACCGGCGGTGATGGCCATTTATACCACATGTCAGGGTGGCTCGAGCTCCCCACCTCTCAGCACACACACATTTCAGAACAGCCTGGCTCCTACTCCTCCAGTTTAACAGGACTCTGGGCTGGCACGGGAAGATAAACTTTGCTATCTGGAAGGCAGTGAGCTGTCACATGAGCCTTAGCTGTGGCTTCCCTGCCTGGCAGATGCTGCTAAAATGGAGGGGAATCCTAAAGCAAGAAAAATCCTCTCCAAGTCTTCTGTCTGGCTTAATACGAGTGTTTGAGTGAGACACGGCGCAGGCACTGGCAGCAAAGCAGGAACTGGCTGTTGGAAAGATCTGACTTTAGAGGAAGTGGCAACAGCACATGGAAGACAATCACAAAGTGACTGTTAACATGGAGTGGCGAGCCCTAGCTGGTGTGGCTCAGGGGACTGAGCACTAGCCTGCAAACCAAGAAAAAGGTCACCGGTTCAATTCCCAGGCAGGGCACATGCCTGGACTGAGGCCATGGGCCAGGTCCCCAGTGGGGGGTGTGTAAGAAGCAACCAATCGATGTATCTCTCACACACTGATGTTTCTCCTTCCCTTCTTCTCTAAAAGTAAATAAAATAAAAAAAATAATAAAAAAAAATAGATGGGGCAGTGAGCCAGATGACAAAGCTCCTTGAGATACAACCAGGATGCAGCTGAATCTTCATCTTAAAGCACTGGCCTCCTGGCACAGATCCCAGTGCCCACAGCCAGAGATTCCTCCAGGGCGTACACCGAGACCTGCCCCTTCAACTCCAGGACGAAAAGAACTTTTCTTTGCTGACAGCAAGGTTGCCAGACCTCCACAAATGCCTACCCCACTCCTCATACCGCTGTCACATGGCTTTTCTGCTGGGGCCTCACACTGTGCCACTGGTTTTAAACACCCAGGAACCCTTCATGAGGACCCCGGTGAGCCCCTGGAAGCCCCTCCACTTGCCTGAACCAGGCCCGCTCCCACCCTGGCTTGGACTTGCATCATTTTACTCCACAAGACCCTGGGCAGCCGCCTTGCTGGTCTCCCCTCCCAACTGGCCCTGGCCTCCTATCCAGGTGCAGTAGCCCTCAGACTGCCCCCTTCTCCCCGCCTGCCAGTTCTGTCCCAGCCACTCTTGCTTTGTGAGCTCAGAGGCCTCAGCTTGGGCTCAACTTCCCATTAGAGCTCCCCACGCCATTATTCAGAGAGCTGAGTTCTAACTCTGCATGCAGTGCATCCCACGCTCATCCCCAGCAGCCAATGGCAAGCTCCTGAGGCAGCCCGTGTGCTGCCTCCTGCTGTCAGCTAGCACATTGCCAGGCACCATGCACAGGTGGGGCAGAAACCATCAGAGAGACTGGCCGGCCCAGTGCTCCAACACAATCACCCCAAAGGGCCAACTCTTGCTGGCGTCTCAGCCCCTACAAAGGGCATGCTCTTGGACATGGTCAGAGAGGAGTAGGGGCTGTGCCTGCACCCCTTCCTTTGTGGGCAGCCCTTTCCTTGTCTCCCAAAGGAGGCTAACAACAGGGGGCAGTAGCACAGGAGGACGTGAAGGCTGGGAGATCTGTGACCAGGGGCCAACAAAGGAGGAGTATGGGGCTGGGCATGCACTGGTGGTTGTGAAGTGCCTTGGCCCCTGCCCTCTGTGTTTGAGGGAAATGCCTCCCTCCCTTCCCACAGGTGACTCAGTGGTCCTTGGAGACGGGAAGACAAGGAACCCACACCCTGCCTGGCCTGACCTCCAGGTGGACAGGGCAGGGAGGGCAGGCTGAGTAAGTATGGGCTCACATGGGGCTGAGGAGTTTTCCCTCAAAGCCAGTCTGGCCAGAGGCCAGGCCCTGAGCAACCTCCCGACCCACTATGGTGGGTGGTGGCCTGGGGTCAGGGCACCAGGGCTCCAAGGCCCAGCTCTTCTGGGGATCCTCCCAATTTCCTCATTTATTAACAAGAGCACAGGCCCAAGCTCAACTCTAATGACAGGCTGTCCTGGGGCTTCCATTAAGACACTGCCAAGTTTCTTCAAAAGGAAACAGAAGCACTGAACAAAACCTGCTCCCCACTGTCACTCATGGTTAACCAGCTCCTTGGTTAGTCTTAGAGTCTGAGGGGGGGAAGAGGTCCCCACTGGGTGCGGGGAAGGCCACAGAGTGTCTTGGGTGAGGAAAGTAGGCCCTTATGGACACCGTTATGGCTTGCAGCGGGAGGCAGGCCTGCTGGGGCTGAGAAGGGGTCACAGAATTTGTATTTAGTAATACTTCTATGAAACATGGCAGCTACTACATAGTTCCTTGGACCTGCTGTGTTGCTGGCCCTTTTGTCCTCCTTAAAAACCCCAGGAGGAAGGGAGAGAGTCACCAGGACCTCCAGTGCCCACCTGGCCCAGCTGTAGCCTCTGGGCAAGTGTCTCCACACCTTATAAATGGGACAACTAAGGCCCCAGGAGGTGATGTGCTTTGGCCACGGCCAGGAAGTGAAGTGTGTGTGTGTGTGTGTGTGTGTGTGTGTGTGTGTGTGTGTCTGGTGTGTACGCACGTGCATGTGACACCAAGCCGGACAGGAGGGTAACTGGGCCCCCAAAATCTTAGATCACCCACACCAGGGGATATCCTGCACCTTTCTTGATCTGTTTCCTCTGAGACTGGCCAGGCCTGTCAGGGTGCTGGGGCTGAAGGAGCTGACAACAATGAGCAGGAGGCTGTGGGGGACTGAGAGCCAGGGCCTGGGACCGGACTCCAAGCCAGCGCCCCAGCTGTGCGGAGGGTTTCTGCCCCCAAGTGGGATGCCAGCAGTCCCTGGAGGCTCATCTCCCAGAGACAAGTCACATCCGAACCTCTCACCAGAGCTAAAATGCCTGGATATACATCAGCCTTGTGTATTTTAATTTCTTATCTCGGGTAAGGCAGGAGGGCTACATGCCACACAACCGAGAAAATCAATTTCAGATGAAAACATAAAAAGAAACACCCAGCCCACAAACAAATGAAGCAATACGTCCCCCGGGACCTGGCTGGCAGTGCAGCGCCAGCCCCATACCACTGAGAGTGAGCTGGGCTCACTGTGGGCAGCTGCTGGCCACTGGTCTAAGGGCCAGCTGGCAGAGCATAATTCTGCTACCCTTATGCACAGAAACGATAAGGTATTTTTGCAAGCTAATCTGTTATCAGTGGCAAAGTTGACGTAAGACTAGCTCTTTAAGAAGGGATAGGAAATAGGGCTTGGAAATCCAGCGAGGCACAGAAGGCACTGGAACAGACTCTGTGTCAGACATTGTGAGCACAGCCCACTCACTGCACACGAGGCTGTGGGTATTCAACACAAGTCTCAGTGAGGGGCCCCGGGTACCCCCAAAATGACAAAGTAGGGTGAACAACTGACTGACCTAAAAGCCCAGAGTCCCTGCGTCCTGGAACACAAATGCTATCTCCCTGTCTCTAAGACCCCTTCCATTTTAAAGGTCTAACAAACAAGAAGCCTCCCCTCTCAGGAAGCCCTCCTGATTCTCCATCACCCACCTCCTTACCCAGGCAGGAGTGACCTGGCTGCTGGCTGCCTCTCCTATCACAGTAGCCACCTCCTCTCTCAAGCCGCTGCCCGTTTGGACCTCACCTTTGACCAGGCTTGTCCAGGCTGAGTTTTCTCCTCCACAAAGGCACCCACCTCATTCCCACCTTTTTACGGCCCTCTTCCCACTGGAGTATGAGCTTGAAGTGAGCAGCTGGTCACTGCTGTATCCCTGCTCAAAATGGCACCACAGACTCAAGAAGCGCTTAGCTACTACAACCTCATCCCACTGCTCCACGGTGGCCGAGCTCTGGGAGGGCAGTGGGCTAGGAAGATGTCTGGATGAAAGCCCACCCCCAACTTCCCTTTAGGAAGTTCAAGTTAGGCTGGCTCTCTGGCCAGAGGTTGCCAATCATTCCCCATTCTCCACCCAAGGTCTGCCCACAGCTGACTCCCACACCGGAGAGAAAGGTTCAGGAAAATTTGCAAAGATGAAAAATCTGAGCAAGCCAGGCCCAGGCTGGCTCGAATCCAGAGGACCTCATTCCCAGGACAGGCTGGTTTGTTCTCAGTAAGAGCCCCGGTGAAAGCAAAGGGTCTGAGGTTTGAGAGGGCAGGACACAGGAAAGGAAGGCTGAGGGTCAAACAGGCCTTGAAGGCCAAGCTGAAACGTCCCGAAAACACACACCAGGCAGGAGCAGGGAGGGGTGTGCGCAGGAGCACACTTACTCCCCCGAGGATTGGCAGGTAGAGCACAGCATGGCCTTGAATCTCGTCCACCTGACAGCCCCAGGCAGAAGCTCTGAGTGGGCACTGAGGAACGTGTTTTCACGTGGCTCCACTACTCACCTGCCATACCAAGGTGGTGACAACAGGCTCAGGTGCGAGGTGACTCACAGGCACCAAGACCAGATTTTTTAGGTGTGGCTACCAGCAGCACCTGGGCAGGACATGAATCTGGGACAGCCCTTGGCACTGCAGACGAGCCCCTATCATGGGTCAGTGATGGGCACTGCAAGCCAGGGCCACGAATTGGATGCCAACATCCCGTCACCCTTCATGGCCACACTGTCATCTGTACCCCATCCTATTTGTCCAGGGACACTCGCCCTTCCTAATTGCAAGGTCAGTCTTGGAGACCCGAAGGGAGAAGGACTCTCGGAATCACTGTCCACCCTCAGCACACAGAGGAGGGAACCAATGGGGCCGAGGAGGAGGAGCTGCCAGGGCCAGGTGGTCACCAGGCAAACCGCTCCTGTCCCATAGCTGCCATCACCCTGCAGCGGACAGAGCAGGTGGGTCTTTCTTCCTAAGGATGCACATTCAGGCCTGGCACACACACACTCACTGACACCACTTCTTGTGCCTCAGCGATGGGTGAGCACTGGGACTTCGAGGTGCCTGGGACCCGCCTCAGGCCACAGACAGAGAAGAGCAGTTCTCAGGGGTCCTTTCTCCTTCCTGAGGCTCAGATTCATTCTGCCTCGCCTCCCCATTCCAAACACACCCTGTCCCCGAACACTAACTTGCCGTCACATCAGCGCTCGCTGGTTTCGGTGACCAAGCTAGTAGAGCAGCAGCAGCCTGGCGTCCATAGGAGCTCAGGCAATCACTATTTGTTGTGATGAGTAAGTGTGCAGACCCCACCCCCACCAGGTCACCTCCCCAGGTGTATTAGGAACAAGCCAAAACAAGGCTGTGCCCTTGGCCCCAAAGCAATGCAGGGGACGAGAGGAGAAGTGGAGGGGCTTGGGCAGAGGAACGGGGTCGGGATCCAGCTCTGTCCACCAGGCTATGACTTGAAGTAAGAATGTGGATGCTCTGAGCCTCAGCTTCCTCACTGGAAAACGGGGGTAAGGGCAATGAGGAGTTGTGGCACAAGCTTTAAGAACCATAAACTGCCCCATAAACATGAGCCTGCTCTTAGCTGTGTGATGCTGTCAGGAGGAAGGAGTGAAGCGAGGAAGGCCTTGGGCAGACAGCTTGTTTGAGGTGGGATTCAGGATGAGAGGAATATTCAGAAGCAGGGTCTGCTGAGTGGTGGGGGCAGGAAGATGCTGGGGTTTCTAGAGTGAAAGGTTTGGTGTGGACTCTTTAGGAAGAGGGGACACACATCCTGGGTGGTCCTCCTATGAAGGGTTTGTACTTCCACACATACATCACCCCACACACCAGGACATGTATGAAAACTGTCAACAGCAGGCTGATTACTCGCTCTTCCATTGTCCCAAAGGCCCTAGAGATCAGTAACGGGGTCTAACCCAAACTCCAGGAAGCTCACGGCACCAAGTACATTTGCTGATGGGCAACCAAGATACACAATTGTGAAGCTCTATTTGTGGGAAAAAGTGGGAACAAAGTGTCAGGTTTGAAGGACGATGGGTAGGGAGTCCCCCCATATTCCACTGAGAGCAGCACTTGGTGCAGAAATGCTACCATGTCTGACCTGGGCACCAGTCCCCAGGCCACCCCTCCTCTTCCAAACCATCTGGCCTTGCTGGCCATCCCTACTGATCACCCTAAGTGGCTTTCTGCCCTTCATCCTTGCTGACATGCTTCTTGCCCCTGGGACACCCCTGCCCTCTTTCCTTCCAGATGGTGTGCATCACTTCCAGGAATCCACATTTTCACTCCAGGTGTGAGTGAAGGTCCCCCCACTGTCTGAAGTTCTTGATTCATTTGCCAAGACGGTTGTACAGTGCTGACTCAAGGCACCCTCCGCAGAGATGGCTCTTCATCTTTCATGTTTACTTTCCGCAGGAGAAAAGCTGCCCTGCCCCCCTCCCCAGGCCTTGCTTCCTGCTGTCATAGTGTAATGTGTGTCTGGTGTGGCCACTTTCTGATCTAGGAGCCATAAGAGCATTTGAATCTCTCTCCACTCGAGGATGATGGTTTAGGAGCCAGGGCCTCCTCCAGACACCCAGCATCTGTGGCAGCTGCTGGGTCCCTGGAGGATTGACCCTACAGACAGAGAGTGTCTGGGCTCCTGTACGAGGATGAGAACACAACAGGACAGACCAGTGGCCCAGAGGCCCCAGCTCCAGTGCCTGCCAGGAAGCCCCGTGTCCCATCCTCCTTTCCTTCCTCCTTCCTACGTCCAAATTCAAAACTAATATCCCAGTCAACTCCCTGTGAATGAATCATCCCTGGTTCTTTCCTACGAGGCACTTGTCATAGGACCCTGTGTCACCGTACTGGCCCTATTTGAATCACTTAGCCACCATATGTGTTTGGGACTCTGTCCTGCCCTAAGCTGAACATCTGGGGTCAAAATCAGATGATCAGATCTCCCCCTCTGAGAAGTTTGCTCTCACTCATTCAACCAATATTTTCTATTTATATGTGTCAGGTATAGAGAGGGGAAAAAGATTACTAACAAAAGCACACAAAGAATGATAACATAAGGACCTTTGAGAAGGAACCTACAGGGAGGATTCACAAGGAGATGACCTGGACTTGGCTTTGAAGGACGGGCTGACATTGGAGGCAGGAGGATAAGGGACGTGATGCGAGAAAAGGCAGAGACAAGGGCACACCGGGTCTACACCAACACATAGGACAGAGGAGCGCAGCCGCCTTGCAAAGGCACCGGACACCTGTAACTGACGACAGCTTAGGGCAGACCTGCTCTTAGCACTGGGCCTCTAAGTCAGCTTGGCCCTATTGTTTTGCTGGCTTCAGCCACTAAGCTGGAGAAGAAAGCTAATAAAGAATAACACACACGCGTGCGCACACACCCTTAAAGGCTACGCCGAAAACCTTTAGCAGGACAAGGCATTAAAACAGTTTGGACCTATGTGAGTTTCCCACAGCTGCTGTGGCAAATTACCACAAGTTTAGTGACTTAAAATACAAATTTCCTAAAAGATACAATAAATGAGAAGATATACCTTGTTCATGGACTGGAAGGATTAATATTGTTCGAATGTCCTTACTATCCAAAACAATCTACAGATTTAATGCAATCCCCATTAAATTACCAGTGGTATTTTTCCAGAATTAGAACAAACCCTAAAATTCATAAAAGCTCCACAAAGCCAAAGGAATTTTGAGAAAAAACAAAGTAGGAAGTAACATGCTCCCTGACATCCCTGTACTACAAAGCTACAATAACCGAAACAGCACGGTGCTGGCATGAAGACAGACACACAGGGGAATGGAATGGAGAGGCCAGAAGTAAACCCTCACTTATAGGATCAATTATTCTGTGACAAAGGAGGCAAGGATACATAGGGTGGGGCAAAAGTAGGTTTACAGTTGCTTATACAGAAAAATAGTACAATAATGAATAAGTAATGATACAAGAATAGACTGTTTCGTGTACTCACAACTGTAAGTCTGCCTTTGCCCCGCCCTGTATAATGGGGTAAAGAGTCTCTTTGAAAAATGGTGTTGGGAAAACTGGACAGATACATGCGAGAAAGAAAGAAACAAACAAACAAACTGGACCATCTTCTTACAGCACATATAAAAAGAAACTCAAAATGAATTAAAGACTTTAAGTATAAGACCTGAAACCATAAAGCTCCTAGAAGAAAACACAGGCAGTAAACATTCTGACAGTGCCCTTAGCAATATCCTTTTGGATACATTTCCTTAGGCAAGAGCAACAAAAGAAAAATTAAAAAATGGGACTATACCCTGGCTGGTGTGGCTCAGCAGATTGAGCACCAGTCTGTGAACCAAAGGGTCACTGGTTCGATTCCCAGTCAGGGCACATGCCTGGGTTGCAGGCCAGGTCCCCAGTGGGGGTGCTTGACAGGCAACCACACACTGATGTTTCTCTTCCTCTTTCTCCCTCCCTTCCTCTCAGTCTACAAGTAAATGAAATCTAAGAAATAAAAATGGGACTACATCAAGCCAAAAAGATTTTCCACAGGAAAGAAAATCATCTACAAAACAAAAACACAACCCATTGAATGGGAGAAGATATTTGCAAATGATAAGGAATTAATATCCAAAATATATAAGGAACTCATACAGCTTAACACCAAAACCACCCAAATAATCAATTAAAAAATGGGCAGAGGGCCTAAAAAATAGACAATTCTGCCAAGAAGACACAGAGACAGCTAATACATACAAAAAGATGCTTGGCATCAGTAATCATCAGAGAAACCCAAATTAAAACTACAATGAGACCCCATCTCACACCTGTCAGAATGGCTATCATCAATAAGCCAACAAATAACAAGTGTTAGCAAGGATGTGGAGAAAAGGGGACCCCCATGCACTGTGGGTAGGACTGTAAATGGGTGCAGCCACTATGGAAAACACTATGGAGGTTCCTCAGAAAATTAAAAATAGAACTGTCATAAAGTCCAGCAATTCCACTTCTGGGCATATATCCAAAGAAACCAGAAACATTAAGCTGATAAGATATATGTGCCTCTGTGTCACTGCAGCATTCCTGGCAATAGCCAAGATACGGAATCAACCCAGACGTCCACCGGTAGACGATGGATAAAGGCGATGTGGTATACACGAGGAACTATTGCTGGGCCGTAAAAACGCAATCTTGTCATTTGTGACAACATGGATGGACACAAAGGGTACTATGCTAAGTAAAATAAGGTGGACAGAGAAAGACAAATACCATGGGATTTCATTTACATGTGCAGTCTAAAAAACAAAACAAATTAGAGACAGACCCATAGTTGTAGAAAATAGGCTGACAGTTGTCAAAGGGGAGGAAAGGTGGGGAAGGGAATAATTTTTAAAAAAGAAAACAGTAAAACAACACAAAACATCAAACAACACAACATTAAAACAATACAAAAATCTTAAAGAGGTCAGAAGTCTGACATGGATCTCACCAGCTAACACCAGGGTGTTAGCTGGCTATGTTCATTTCTGGGCTTTCTTTTTTTTCTTTTTCTTTTTTTTTTTTTTTTTTAAGATTTTATTTACTTATTTTTAGAGAGAGGGTAAGGGAGGGAGAGGGAGAGAAACATCGAGGAGTGAGCACTAATCAGTTGCCTCTCCCACACCTCCAACCAGGGGCCCAGCCCCCAACCCTGGCAAGTGCCCTGATGGGGAACCGAACCAGCAGCGACTTTTCTGGTCGCAGGCTGGCACTCAAGCCGCTCAGCCACGCCTGCCAGGGCCATTTTTGGGGCTTGTAGGGATCCCCATGCCTTTTCTGGATTCTAGAGATCACACGCATTCCTTGTCTGATGGCCCTTTCCTCTTTCTTGAAAGCCAGTGAAGCTTTGTGCCTCCTCCCCTCTGCTTCTCTCTTCCAGTCACATCTCCCTCTGACCACAGCAAGGTAAGGTTCGCACTTTAGGGGCCCTGTGGTCAGGCCCAGAGAGCTCTCTCCATCTCCGGTTCACACTCTTAAGCCCACCGGTGAAGTCCCTTATGCTCAATAAGGTAACACATCCACAGGTTCCACAGGGACAGGGACACCCTTGGCAGGAAACGGGAGTGGTATTCTACCTGCCGCAGGAACCATGGTGACTCTGGTTATTCATAGTGGTTCTGTTCTATGAAGGCACCACAAACACCGAACAATTGCTCTGTGGAGATTACTGGGTTAAGTTATGTAACCTTGTGTTATGTGTATTTCTATTCAGAGACAGGTTATTTAATATACATTGTTGCTTCATTAACATTGCACTGTAACTCATACTTGAATAAAGCTTCTCTAATACATGTATCTTCCCTGCAAGGAAAAGCACAGCCTTCTTGCACTTAGAAACCCTAGAAAGCACTTCAGTTCTACGCTAGGGGCCAATTTAAACAGTGAAAACACCCATAAAAAGCACAAAAGTACAAAAATGCACCACTAAATAAACAGTGAAAAGGACTGGTTTACAGTACAAGAGCTGAAACAAGAAGGCAGAGCTTGTTAGGAAACTTTTTCTCCTGCTCTGCACACGTCTGTGAAAGTGCCACAAGTATTGATTTGGGGTACGAAAAAAAATTCAACAAGTAGGTGAAACTGCAAATACACAATCTACAAACAAGAACCAACTGTATATCCCAGTCTGAGAAGATGCCAGGTGCTGCTATCCATGAGCTCAGTCTCACTGCCAAGACCAAAACAGAAAACACAGGTTCCGGAGGAGCTGATGGGCTGGTGAGGAAATTAATTCCACAAGGAGGGCGTGGGGCAGAAACAGGGTTCGGGTGCTGGCCGCAGCTGCAGGCTTCCCTGGGCTGACCTACAGTCCATGCTCCCTCACTGAGGCACTGAGCTGACACCAAGCCCCCGCTCCACACACGCCACTTCCTAGCCGAGGCCCCTGGGCACAGGCAGCCCAGCGGAGCACAGTTGAAATATCAACCTTTAAGAGGGCTCAAACACATGACCCCTGTCAGCTCTGAGTCCACGCAAGCTGAAGAGTTGTTTTTTTCCTGGCTGGTACGCTGAAAACCTATATGGTTACATTAAACAAGGTTTGACTCAAGGGACATCTACAAGATTGCTCACTGCCACACTGTTTGAAGAGTAAAGGCTTGGAAAGACTCTAAATTCCCCTGGCAGGAAGATGGAGGAAAGCGCTGTGGAACATCGGCACCAAGGGAGCCATACGCCTATGGAAATAAACCACAGTTGCAGGCACTGATGTGAACGAAGCACAAACAGTACTGAGCAAAGAAAGCAGATTATACACAAAAAACAACCACGTGATACCATTTACTGTGACACATAAACTTGCAAAACAATATTGTGCATCTTTTAGCGATAATTCCAAATGCAGTGAAGAGATGAAGTACTGTATTGCTGTTTAAACTCTGGTAGGCACTTGGCTACAGCTGATCGTTCTTCGTATCTCTTTCCGCACCTAAGACATTTCATAATGCAAATTTAAGGTGCCCAGAAAGGGATAGGCCCCTAATTGCTGATGACTGGCTGGTGGGCCCGCTGCACATACTGTGAACTAGCTCAGTGGAATCTCCTCTGGGGAGGACATCTCCTCTCCTGCAGATTCTCCTGGGAGGACTCCTGGACTCAGACCCGGAGAAAGGCCCTCCTCATTGCCACTCTCCTGAATGAGCATACTTTCCTCCTGCGCCCCACACATTCCCCTGTCTCTGCACTTCCCACTTAGGACTCCCAGACCCTCCCTTCCAGAGGTGGTGGAGGCACTCTATTAAACAAAAGGGCCCAATGGTGCCTTCTGCCCACCCAGTGCTGAGGGGTATGGGGTGCTCTGGGACAAAGTAGGGGGAGCCTGCCATGGGATCTGGGGCTTGAAGAGAACAGTTGGCTGCCCTTGAGTCCCCTGGGAAGAAAGGAATTGATTAAGAACCTCCCAGACAGAAGCACATAAGACTTCTCTACTGTGAAGTAAACGTATCAGAGCTGGAAGAGAAAGATGACCTCTATTTCAATGTCCTGAACCTCAAAGCCAGTCTCTGTGGGGGCATCACATACATACCTGTAGGGCCCATGCCCACACACCCAGTGCGCAAGCAGAGAGGGGCTGCAGCAGCTCAAAGACTCCTCAAGGGTGAAATGCTGACCATATGGACATAAGAAGCAAGAGACTAATGCATAACAAGGGGTGCCCACCTCTGCGGAGGTAGGAAACAGTACGAGGCCAGGCGGTGGGTCAAAGGATGGAAAAGTCCTGCCCTCACTCCCTCACTGCCTCTTCTGAACCACAAAGGCTGGCCTGAGGCCAGGGCTGTCCACCCGCCTGTCATCACATAACCAGGCTCTGAGGAGCTGGGGCTGTCAGGGTGACAGACACCTCCCCACCCACCCGCGACGGCCAAGGGCATCATCCTGGGGAGGTGAGTGGCAGGGGACAATGAGGGGTCTTTGAGGTGAAAGGGGGCAGGAAGCTCCCAGGTTTCTTCCCAAGGGGCTTCCTAAGGACAGAAGTCTCCTCTCACTCCTGGGGCCAAGGCCCAAAATGAGAGCAGAAAAAAAAAATCACCGATCGACTGTTCCACTTTACCGAAAAAGGCTAAACTGAGGGGTAATGATAAAAGGTATTTGAATTATCAGCCACAGTGGCTTCTGGGGACTAAGAACGTCAGCTGAACTGTGCCACTCACTGTCACGCCTCTTCCCAGACACTTGGGAACCCACCCTGATCCCACAGCTCTCTTTTCAGAGCCCAATTCAAATCTGCAGGATTTCCTGGTTCTCCATGAAGACTATGAGGGGAATGGTTGTGGGTGCCACGAGAAGAAAGGTACAACCCCCCAGGCTGGTGTGGCTCAGGGGACTGAGCTCTGGTCTGCAGACCAAAAGGTCGCTGGTTGGATTCCCTGTCAGGGCACACACCTGGGCTGCCGGCCAGGTCCCCAGTGTGGGGCACGTGAGGGGCAACCACACATTGACGTTTCTCTCCCTTTCTCTTTCCCTTCCCCCTCTTTAAAAATACATAAAATCTTTAAAAAAATAAAAATCCTATTTAAGAAAGGTACACAGATGATACAGATGATGTATTAGAGTTGTACACCTGAAACCTATATAATTTTATTAACCAATGGCACCCCAATAAACACAATAACCAAGTAAAAAAGAAAGATAAATACTGATTGTATGAATGACTGTAGGTGTCAGAAAAGGATGGCTCTTCTGGAACATAAGTCCGTATGCAGAGAGATCTACAGCAATAGAACTTGAACTCCTAACTTAATTACCATGGCAACAATGCAACTGCATTCTGATTATTCTTCTAAAAAAGAAGATGGAAGGTAATGTTTACAGAGAATCATACTCTCCAAAGCTCCTTCGAAACTTCGTGTTCTAGTTTCAACAACTCTTTAACAAGCGGGAACAGACCCCAGGCTCGGAGGTAAGGTACCCAGTGAAACTGATTACCCTGCTTTATTTCAGTTGTATTTGGTGGTTCGTTATTGTAATGTTATAACAAGGAATAACATCAAGATCCCTTTAAAATACATTTGAAAACCGAGTCAATATAGAAGGGGAAAGGTGCGGAGAAGGTGGCAGAGTGAGTCGGGGTCCTTGTGTGGAGTGAGGGTGAAGACAGGGAAGGGTAGAAGGAGGCTAGCTTCTGGTGCCCTGAGCCTAGGAGCGTTTTGCATTACGGGTACCTCTGGCATGGTCACTGGTTTAGGGTGTAGTTGGGAGTGACTGGAGATGTAGATCTGGAGGACAAGATGCAGGACGGGTGGCGGGGAGGTGAGAAGGGAGGGAGGAGAGAGAGTGAAAAGGCCACACAGAGAGCCAACTGAGACAAGAAGGGAAGGTGGGAGAGAAGGGAATGAAAAGAGTAAGGGGAAGCAGCAGGCAGGGATTGAGGCCAGGGCTGGTAAACATAACCAAGGCTCAGTCTAAGAAGCCCAGTGGGCCGGGGGGACAGGCTTCTGGAGGCCAGGGAGTGGTTTAGCAGAAGGGAGAGCCCAGCAAACTCCATCTCTCAGCAGGCTGGGCACCTCCAAGTAAGTTTGGATTTGGTCTTAGGGGCTGGGTAATAGAGACTGCCTGAGATACAAGTCCCTCTCAACCGCAGCCCCTGGAGGCAGGCAGATCCTAAGCCACAGGAAAATCCTCTGAGCTTTGATTTCTTATTTTTTATCTTTTTAAAAACATTTTATTTATTTATCTTTAGAGGGGAAGGGAAGGAAAGAGGGAGAGAGGGAGAGAAATATCAATGTATGGTTGCCTCTTGTGCGACCCTTGCTGGGAACTGGCCTGCAACCCAGGCATGTGCCCTGACTGGGAATCGAACCGTGATCCTTTGGTTCACAGGCCCGCGCTCAATCCACTGAGCTACACCAGCTAGGGATGATTTCTTATTTTTTAAACAAGTTGGACATTTTCCCAATGGAGCCCTCCAAGGCCTCACAGGCCTCACCAGCCACCCCACTTCCCTGGGGTTCTGCCAGGGCCAGGAGGGAGCTGGCACTGCCAGGGGGACACTGCTGGAAACTCCCACTCTAAGAAGGAGCCCAACATTCATTCATTCGTTCATTTATTTACTTAAGATTTTATTTATTTTTAGAGAAAGGGGAAGGAAGGAGAGAGGGAGAGAAACATCGATTGGGTGCCTCTTGCACGCCCCTAAACGGGGACCTGGCCTGCAGACATGTGCCCTGACTAGGAATCAAACCGGCAACCTTTTGGTGTGCAGGTCAGTGCCCAATCCACTGAGCCACGCCAGCTAGAGTGCATGATGCCCACCATTTCTGATGACACAGTCAGCAAGCCATAACCCAGGGGACTGGGGTTTGTCACAACCCCCTAGACAGCCCTGCTCATTCAGGAGCTGGCCTCTGACTAGAAGGAAAGTGCATTTGATGCCAGAATGTACCTGACATGTGGATGGTGGATGGGAGGCCACCGCAGCGGATGCTCAGAGGGTAGAGAAGTGCTGGTCAGGGAGATGGCAAGGATAAAGGAAGATGCACAGAGGGCTTTAAAGGGCAACTAGGAAGTGAACAGAGAGACCCAAGTGGGCTGGGAAAGGTGAGAGGAGCACTGCCTTCAAAAGACGGAAGGGGAAAGGTACGGGCAGCTGGGCAGGGCCTGAGCAGACTGGTAGGACTGGATTGTGGCCCTAAAAGGGGAGAGGGTGGAACTGAAGCCAGGACCAGAGTGAGAGCTCTGGAAAGTCCTGAACGCCAGGTTAAAGCTTCAACTGCAACCAGGTCAGCTGGGGACATCCTGCTTACCTTGCGTCCCAGCACCAGCACTCTGCTTTCTCCAGGCCCGCTGACTCTACCACTCCCGCTCCTGCACTCTCCCAACCCATGCCACGGCATCATGTGAGGGGCAGGCATCTCTCCAGCTACTGAGTTCCTGCACCAGGCAGGGCCAGGCTCAACACTGGGCACAGAGCAGTGAGCAGAAAACACAGTCCCTGCCCGCAAAGAGCTTACAATCCAGAAACAAACACACCAGAATAGTCACTCAAGTCAACCTCAGTCCTCTACTGAGAAGCTGCTACACAGGAGTCCGTGCAACTGGGAGATGGGGGATCTCAGGGATCAGAGGTCTTGGAAGATGCCACGTGAAAGACTGGACACATGAAGGATGAACTTACGTTCACCAGGCCAAGGGCAAGCAGAGCTGCCCGGCACAGGGATGGCATCTCACATTGTTGAGCTGTGACAGCATCTCCTGTGACAGCGAACACTGCCAAGACGTTGGCCACTGCTGAGCCAGGCTGGCTGTCTAATACACTGGGCATGATGCCCACCAGAGGCATTTATGCCCAGGTGTGAAAATCCCAGCAGCCAGGCAGCAGCCCTTTCCAAAGCAGGCAGGGGACGGATGCTGAGTCAGGTCCTCCAGAGGAAATTGCACTATTCGGAGGAAATGGCACAGCTATTTTCCTGCTGCGGCTGGGAGTCTCCACTTGACCCCACTCTCGGAGCCCAGTCAGCAGGTTTTTCTAGGAGCAGAGCGGAAAAAGGAAGATGAAGCTGTCTTCTGGGAAGTGGCTGCCAAATGCAGCCTTGTGAAAGGCCAGGGAGGGAGAGGGAGAGGGGTGGGGAGTGAAAAAGAGTGAGGGAGGGAAGAAGGGGAGGTGACAGAGAAGAGGGAAGCCAGCTGCTGCCACATTCTGACACATTCTTCCATCCAGCTTTCCAGGGACAGCCCTGAAAAAGAACCCACAGACCGCCCCTAACACTCCACCAGGCACATTAAAAAGCCATTAGGGCTTGAGTACAAGGGTAGAATCGCCTCAATGGGCTAGACCCCTGGGACAAAAAGGCCCGTGGCTTGAAAGTTTCAGCATCCAACCCTCTCTCTAAAACTTAGAAACCTCACCCCACCTTGGAACTCAGAAACAGAAACAATTTGACTTTCCTCCCTGCCACTCCCTCACCCAGCCTCCCACCACAGTGCCAAAACTCGCAGTTGCCCCTGAAATCCTGAAGAGGAAGTTGGCTGCATGACCTAAAATTAAAAACCAAGTTTCTCCAGATTGGATTAATTCCAAAATATCAGCAGCTCAGGAAAGAATGGCTGAGGTATGGGCCAGGACAGAGCTAATTGGCTATGCCCTTGAACCTAAGGCCAGAGACACATGTGCCAGAGGCAAAAGGCAGGACAGGTTGCAACCTGCAAGTTCTTTCTCTGAGGAAAAAAGCAAACAGATGCACATGTGGACAGCTGTGCAGACGGATGAGCTCAGTCTCCAAACTGCACTAAGTGCTCAGATGTTGGTTTGGTAAAAGGAAGCTGGGTAGATAGGTGGGTGGGCGAACAGCAGAACTTTATTGGCTCATTGCTATGTCTTTGATAATTCTGGGGTCTTACAAATATAACAGCCCCCAGTTTCTGAAACTGAACATGGAGAGACTGTGAAACCCCTAACCTCACATGCTATATTAAGTGGCACACAGAATATAACTATGGTTTTGCCTTAAACACACCCAGATAAGCAGGGCAATTACATTGCACTGCACTTGAACTGCTTTTTGTTTTTTGTCTTTAATCTTTTGAACTGGTCTTTAATACACAGTATTCTGAGTCAGAGGTGAACTTTTGGCCTCATACTCAGCAGTCACAGTGAAGAAATCAGAATGTGATGATCCCTTAGTCCTGGTCTGTTAATAATAAGAATGCACAGGATGCTGCATGGTGACAGAGTGCCCCTGACTGTGAACAGTGGGTCCTGTGAAGGAGGTTAGGTTAACCTGCTTTTGCAGACAGACCTGCAAAGTGGGGGTTGTAGGGCGGGGGGTACGGTTTAAAGAGCCCCCACTACCGCCCTCCCCAGATCCTTTAGGGAAAAAGAGCCTCAAACCTCTTCTACAGCTAAAACACAGGCTGGTTACTCCACCCAGGGAGTGGGGGAAGTGGCCCAGCATGTCCAATGATGGAGCGAGATAAGAACGTCTCCACCCAGGGTCCCACAGGGACAAGGCTAATTCAAGGGTTTTCTTACAGGTCAAGTCAGCAGGGTGGCTTCCTGTGAGGGCAGAATTAACCCAGTTCCAATCACATGTGGACATCCCAACAGCCAGAGCCTTTTCCACACCTCCTGCCCTGGGAAAGGTAGTCTTCCGGAGTTGAGCTGCAGCTGCTGAGCTCAAGGACCCTGCTCTCCAGACCTTGTCTGTCACCTGTCATTTGCAGTGTGCAGGTTCCACACTTTTATTCATGCTGAAGTGAAGGGGTTACAAGTTCCAGATTTTTCTATATTAAGATCACTCCATGTTCATTACTTATAAGCCAAGCACTTTGCTAGGAAATCGAAAGCATGATTCCACAAACTAAGGTTTAAAAAAATAGGTCAGTGCAGATGGTATCCATGGACATGCCAAATACTAGCCACATCACCGAACACCCTAATAGTTTGGGGTTCTAGGCCCTCCAACCCTCCTGCTACCCCATGCATCTCACAGGAAGCTCGATGTTTCCTCCGAGACATAAATGGCACAAACAGGGATGGGAGGGCTACAGGACATGGTGGTCATGAATTTTTCTCCTAGCTCAGATGGGACCAATCTTTCAGTTCAAACTCTCTCCTTCTTCAGGCAAAAAAAAATAAAATAAAATAAAGTAAGTAAGGCCAGCATTCCAGCCAGCTGCCAGCTCTATCCCTAGTTACACTCTCAAATCTCCACACCACCCGCCACAAGAGCTATCAGAAAACCAGTTAGCAGTTTAAGTCTGGAAATTAAAAACACATGACAATGAGAAGTGAACTTTCAAGTCTGGTTCTCACCAGTAAGGTCCCTTTACCTCCTAGTTCCCCAGGAACATGCATATAAAAGCACCTTCCCCAATTCTAGCCTTGCCTAAGTACCAGACAGCTAGGGAGGGAGTGTGTGTTACACAGGGAAGCCAGAGGGATCAAAACGATGGCCCAAGACAGTCACCTATTTGTTTCACTACTTTCCTCTATGGATTCTTCAATTTTCCTCAGCCCAGGCACCAAAACCCAGGCAGTGACCGGTTCATACTAAGAAGTAAAAGCTCACAAACCTCCCACTCAAGCCCAACATGATTTTATGCAAGACCTGAAAGTTTTCACCTGAGATGAAGTGGTGTGGAATTTGCCAACATATTGGCAGATACAGGAGGCCCTTGGAATGATGCAAGTTCAGTTCCAGACCAACCCAATGAACCCAGCACCATAATGGCAAGTTGTAATGTTTCTGCTTGGGGGCGGGGTGGGGAGAACAGACTTGTCTTCAATTTGTAAAAAACCCAACACCTGTGAAGTGCAATAACACTGCTATGCCTATACTGGTAACCGGTTTGATGATACTTGTAAGTATCATCCATGAATTAAATCTTTTAAAAAATATTTTATTGATTTATTTCCAAACAGAGGAGAAGGGAAGGAGAAAGAGAGGGAGAGAAACATCAATGTGTGCTTGCCTCCTGCGTACTCCCCACAGGGGACCCGGCCTGCAACCCAGGCGTGTGCCCTAGACCAGGCACCAAAACGGTGACCACTGGTCTGTAGGCCCGCGCTCAAGCCACTGAGCCACACCAGACAGGGGTGAAATTAGAAATTTTTAATTAACATCACAGCCTCACCTGCTAGAAACCAAGTATCTCTCTATTCCTGGTGCCCACTCTAGCACTTTCTCATACATCCACCTGGATTCTCTTTCTCAACTTAGAAATGACACTGTTGCAAGTCTTTAAAATGAAGACTCTGTTTCAAGCCCTGACTGATGTGGTTCAGTGGGTTGAGTGCTGGCCTGTGAAAAAAACAGTGTCTCGTTGGATTCCCAGTCAGGGCACATGCCTGGGTTGCAGGCCAGGTCCCCAGCTGGGGGTGCATGAGAGGCAAATGATTGATGTATTTCCTGCACACTGATGCTGCTCTCCCTTTCTTTCTTCCTCCCTTCTCCTCTCTCTTAAAAACAAAAACAAAAACCTGTTTCAAGCCCTGGTCAGGTAGTTCAGTTGGTTAGAGTGTCATCTGGATACACCACAGTCAGGGCACATACAATAATCAACCAACAAATGCATAAATAAGTGGAACAATACATTGATTATTTCTCTCTCTTTCTTGAAAAATAAAGGAACCTGTGTCAAAGCAGGATTTCTCAACCTGGGTGCTACTGACATTTGGGGCCAGATAATTTTCTGTTGTGGGAAGGGCTGTCTTGTGCATTGCAGGGTATTTAGCAACCACCCCTGACCTCTACCTACTCGATGCCAGTAGCATTCTCTTCCCAAGGAGTGACAATGAAAACCTGTCTCAGACACTGCAAATGTCCCCAGGACGGTGCATGGGAGGAGATGAAAGAAAGCAGGGTTAGTCACTCCTGGCCGATACCAGATGCCAAAAGATACTCTGGGGTTCTAAAGATTTGGGAACTGGATGCTGAGTTTTATGTACATGTCCATCTGTGTATATATGGTTATTGTGTTTTTTCTTAAGTTATTTATTTTTAGAGAGTGGAAGGGAAGGAGAAAGAGAGGGAGAGAAACATCAATGTGTAGTTGCTTCTCATGTGCCCTGACCGGGAATCAAACTGGTGACCTTTGGTTCGCAGGCCAGCACTCAATCCACTGAGTTACACCTGCCAGGGCTGGTTGGGAAAAGGCCCTGGCTGGTGTGGCTCAATGAGTTGAGTACTGGCCTGTGAAGGAAAGGTCACTAGTTCAATTCCTAGTCAGGGCACATGCCTGGGCTGTGGGCCAGGCCCCCATTTGGGGGCATGCGAGAGGCAACTGATTGCTGTATCTCCTGCACACTGATGTTTCTCTTCCTCTTTTTCTCCCTCCCTTCCCCCCTCTCTAAAAGTAAATAAATAAAATCTTAAAAATAAATAAACAAACACACATCCTGGGAAAAGTAGAAGGCTACCACAAGAATGGCCCAAATGGGATTTTTCTGGTATAACTGTCCTCACTTTTCTCAAACTTCAAGCAGGGTTTCTTAACTTTGCCACCACTACAGGACATCTGAGGCCAGGGAATTCTTGGTCCTGGGGGCTGCCCAGCACATTGTACAGTGTTGAGCAGCACCTCTGGCCTCCACCCACTAGATACCATTAGCAATCCAAGTTGTGACAATTAAAATGTTTCCTGATGTCCCCTGAAGGGTGGAAGTGACCCTGCTTAAAAAGCATTGTTCTATAGGAAGATAAATGTCCTCAAACTTTTTTGTCTAAAAAGGGGGCTACATTTACCCTTAGGCCAGATAAATGAGGCCAGTTGAGATCAATTGGTTTAAAGCATATTGCCTGTTCACACTGATAATTCAATAAATATTACTACATTAACAAAAGATGTTACTCTTCAACAAGCAACCCTGTTCTGAGGGCACAGAAGAGAATGAAAAGGGGTGTTCCTAAGAGCAAGAAAAAGAAACACACAGAGATGGACACGGCCAGATGAACAATGGAAATGCTGGAGGACTGTGGACGCTACTGCCGAAAAGATGGGGACATAGCCATGGTGACTCTTGAGAGCACAACTCAACGTGGAATTGACCAGGTTGCCAAGATGACTACTCTCAGATGAGGATGTGGCCACTGCAGCAATTCTTTGGGGTTGGGCCTCAAATAATAAATTGCTTTCTAGATTTCAAAGTGCTTCGCACACAGGTCTGAACGCAGGCCATCCTGTTTCCCCCCGAGAGAAAAAGCTCTGGTGGCTGGCCTGAGAGGCCCCGTTAGTTCAGGATGGAATGTACCACCAGCATGGGCCCTGGCAGCTGGGAATGGGGAAGAGAGGGCTTCCAGAGACACCTGTCTACGTGAGGGAACAAAGCAGTTCTGGAATCCTTCCAAGACCTATGGACACATCAGTCCTGCAGGAGGGACTACATCAGGGCCCCAGACAGTGAGCAGCTTTCGCAGGTGCTCCGGCCAAGCACATGGAGGTCCAATGCCCTCTTGAGCAGGGTCTAGCCTCAGGCCAGGTCATGAAATTCCATCCTGTTAGGGCAAAAGGCTGTTCTCTCAGCAACAATCCTAGAATCCCTCTAGATTGTTTCTTTTCCTCTAGGGTTCAGCCATCATGTGAAGTCTACAGACAACCCCAAATGTATGTCTTTAGCCCTAGACAACCACTAGGGTTGTGCTTTTCCATTTAAGGGATAAAAGATATCAGCTGTGTTACTGGAGACTCATCTCCCTTCCCTCCCAAAGGACATCTTCAAATCGGGAGTATAGCCCAGTTTGCCAGCATGGTCCCAACAATTCCTAAGATTATCGCTCATTCCTCCACAGAGTCCAGCCACGCAACTCCACATCTAAGATTCCTAACCTGGGACTCGGGGACCAATAGGGTTCAAGGACTCTTGGGCTTCTGGCCCCAGACTTTTAAAAACATGTATACAATCTGTCTCATATAAAACACATACAATTTTGGATTCAGCATTCCACTCCTGGGAATTTAGTAGCAGAAGACTATTGGAAACAATCTAAACATCCATCAACAGAGGACTGGAAATTAATTTTGGTACACTTCATGGAATGAATACCAGGAACCTAATAAAAAGATCCAAGAAGCTCTAGGGGTATGTTGTAGTGCAGTAATTCAGGGGGAGGGGGAAAGAGGAGGTTTCTCCAGGGACATCTGGCAGCACCTGGAGACATTTGTGGTTGTCAGGACTGGGGGTGCTCCTGCCACTGAGGGAGTGGGAGCCAGAAGTGTTGCTCAACACCCTACAGTGCCCAGAACACTCCCTCCCAACAGTGTGTAACCCAAGATGAAGAATTCCGACAGATTTAACCAAAAAAAGTACACAGGATTATGTAGACTATGCTACATTGCTTGTGTGTGCTTTTAAATGAAAGACATACACATATCTTTGAAAAGAGACATAGTCGTCAGTGACAGTCCTTGTCTCCGGGAAGATGGTCTGAATGCCTGAGGCACTGGTGAGAAACTGACTTTTCACTCTACCTTTCCAACTTTGTATCGTATCCATCTAAAGAGTCTTTGTTGTTATTTTTCCTCCCCCCGGGCCATCTGGCAAGAATCCTGTTTCTTCCCCTAGTCTTTCCGCCTTTCCAGCCCTTTTAGAGAGGAGGAAGGGCGCGGGGATCCACATCCCAGATAAACCTCTGGGGGTCTCTCTACCCCACCGAAGGGTCTATCCACCCTTCTCGAGGAGACTGGAGCCCACATGGTGGGCAGGGCCTGGGACATCTCGCAGGAAGCCCCCGGCCTTCCTGGGCTCTCCCCACCTTGCGAAGACCGCGTGCCAACATCACCCCGTCGGTACCCACGGCCCCCCTCCCGAACCAGAGCCTGGCCTAACCTGGCTCCTCACTCCGGGAAGCCCCGACCAGGGGGGCTCGCCTTCTGCTCACCTGGCTCGCCTTGTAGAACTGCTTCTTCAGCCCCGCCACCGACATTCTGCCTTTCGCTATGGGACCTCCCGTCCGGACCCAGCGACCCGAAGGTACAGCGCAAGCGACAGGCTCCCACGCGCTGCCCAGCCCCCGCGCGCCTCAACTGGCCCTGTCGGCGCCGCCTCCGCAGCCCTCTCGCCAGCTCCGCGCCCGTCCGGGCGCAGCCTTAGCCCCTCTCGCGCCCGCGCGGCCAGGATATTACATGGCAACCGCACACTTCCGGCGCCGGCCCCGTCGGAGCGCGCGCGCGCGCCCTGGCGGCCGGAGAGCGCAAGCGCACTTCTCCTGCTTCAGGGGAGGCCGCTTCTGCTAGCTAGTGGCCGGGAAGGAGTCTAGAGTGGCTATGGTGGCTGCAGCGACCCCTGGAGTACTGGAGGTGGCTCTAATGTCTTAGGAAAGGCGCTTAAACCTTTCTGGAGAGGTTGAAGACTGAGTGTCAGCTGTACCGGTTTCCACCTCGTGTTTAGCCCCTCCCATCCCACTCCTGCCCCGTCTTCATTCATTCAGTTGCCCAAGGCAGGCACCAAGGTGCCGCTTCTACCTCCTTTCCGCTATCCCGACTGTCCTCTGCCCTGACCAAACCTTTGATTCCGCCAGCTTCCTCTTTGGTGTGCCCACATTCGGGTTCTTCTCTCCAATTTATCTCCCATCGGGAAGCCAGAAAGATGCTTCTGTATCACAATTCATATCAAAGTTCCCCGTTTAAAGTCCACCTACTACCCTCAGAATACGTTCCCAACTTTCTAATATGGCCTACAAAACTTGCATAATTTGGCCCCCTCAACCCTCTGATTTCGGCGGCTCTCTTCCTCTTCTATAGTCCCTGCTGCCTATGGGCCTTTGCTAATGTTTTTCCTTTTTTCCACATTCTTACCTAATCTTTTCCTCAATTGTTCGTGCTTAGCAAAGGAATCTGCTTGGAATATCACCTCCTCCGAGAAGCATTCCTCGACTGATACATATTTATTGATAGCGACTTTTAAAATCAATTCTTACTGATGAAAATGTATTGAATGAGTTAGAAATTAATAATGAGTCAGAATCACTGAATGAATACAAAAAGAGGAACAAGAAAGTGACTATAGCTAAAGCACTTGCAACTTCAGTGCTGAAACCTGACAGACTGGTGATTTTCTGAAGCAGGTTACTTGAAGTTTCCAAATGCTTTACAGAATGTACTAGAGTAGATCAGAGGCTTGTTTCAGAATACGTATGTCCCAACTTCCCTCCCGAAGATCCTGAAGGGGCTATTATGAATGGTTTGAAAAACACCCATGTGATTATGATGGGCACTCTCAACAGTGATTCACTGGTCTAAATTATTGCATAGTGCCAGAATGTCAAAGAGAAGGAAAAATTCCTTACGGTTCATATGGGGAAACTGAGGCCTTGAGTAAGACATGACTAGCCCAAGAAGATGTCCCCAAATTCTCAGTGTCCCCATACTGTTTCCAACCAATTCTACTGATTTAATTATCCAATCTATAGCATCAATAGAATTTCCTTTTTTTTTAAAAATATTTTATTTATTTTATCTTAGAGGGAAAGGGAAGGAGAGAGGGAGAGAAATATCAAAGTGTGGTTGCCTCTTGTGCGTCCCCTGCTGGGGACTGGCCTGCAACCCAGGCATATGCCCTGACTGGGAATGGAACCGCTATCCTTTGGTTCGCAGGCCCATGCTCAATCCACTGAGCTACACCAGCCAGGGCAGCATCAATAGAATTTCAAACTTGGGTTCACTCTTAAATCTTCTCACTTGTGCTCCGCCTGAGATTAAATTTGTGCTGAAGAAAACTAATTTGTAAGGCTTGCAGGTTAACACTGAAGGTCTCTGTTCTGTGAGACGTTTAACCCACATGATCACACAGTCCACTTCAATATTTATGTATTCACGCAAACACTTATTGAGTACCTACTAATGTATCAGTCGTTGATAGGTCCTGGGGATACAGTGGTAAATGATTCCTGTCCCCATGGAGATAATGACAAAAACAGACAATTCATTAATCAAATAACATGCAAACAAACATAACCTGTGACAGCTTACAAAAAAAAAAAAAAAGAACGTTGTAGGCACTTGTTTGGGGTAAGGGAGAAAAGTTGTCAATCTAAGATCTGAAAGTTAGGTAGAAATTAGCCTGGAAAAGAATTGGGGAAAGCGTTTTCTAGGCGAGGAAACAGCGTGTGCAAAAATCCTCGTGATTAAATCAGAAACATGTATTTCATTCATTCCCTCTGATTATGTTTACAGCATATCAAATTCTTTAAAGCGCTGCCAGATTTTATTCTTTGTTCATATGAAAGTAATTTATAATCTTAATTGCTGTTGGACATTCAGCCGATGTCCAATTAGGATAAATTAAAAATTTCAGTCTTCATCTAAATCGCAGTTTCAGATTGTCACCAGTGCCCTACGTAAAAAGTTTCGTCTTGACGTAAAAGCCTGGTCCTCCCTCCTATAGACCTATCCTATCCCACGCACTTAGCCAATCACAGTGTCGATCTCTTCGCTGGACACCGCCCGTCCCCAATCGCAGAACACCTTTTTCCCATCAGGCCGCCAAGAGAAAGCCCGCTCCTCTGCGGGAAAATCAGTAGGGGAGCAATGGGGAGGAATGGAAGCCACGGATCTCGCGAGGATGCTCCCTTTGGTGCCTATTTCCCGAGGCGGGACGTCACGTGATGCAGCCTGGTCCAATTGGTGCGCGGGCTGTAGGGGTCGCCGCGGTTCCCGCCAAATACGAGCGCGGCGGCCGCGGCAGCAGCGGCGCGGGCGGGAGGGCGAGCAGCAGCGGCCGCCGGACCGTAGCCCGCGCCTCCGCCGCCCTAGAGGACCTTGAGCCGCCGCCGGAACCATGCTGGAGGAGCCGGAGTGCGGGGCGCCGGGCGCCAGGGGAGCAGCCACAGGTCGGTTCGGTCCCGCGCGGAGAGGTGGTGGGGGCGCGGCGAGCGGCCTGTGTGGGCCGAGGCAGTGGTTGGGGGAAGACGTGCGTCCCAGCCCCAGGCCAATCCTCTGCGCCTGGTGTTTAGTTCGTGGGGTCGTTACAATCCCGAGAAAGGGCTTTGAGATCCGAAGGGCTTCCTCCTTGATGTTATTGTTGCACCCGGGACCATTTTTCCCCCCTGTACTTTTGCGTTAAGTTCGTTCTTTCAGGGCTCTGCGGTGACGGGTCACTGTGACCAGGAGGGAAACTGAGATCCAGAGAGGGGAAAGGGCCAGCTCTGGAGGTTGCATTTGTGTTCTCTGAGCAAGTTGGACCCTGCAGAGACACTCTGGTTGGGTGGGGAAACTGAGGCCCGGGGTCACATGGGCTCCGGGACCAGAGCAGCTGCTTCTGCGGGTCAGAGCAAGCCCACATAAGAGGTCTGGGTGGTAGGTATTGTCAGGAAGCTGAGACTCCCGGATTCTTGATCCTGTCGAATATACAAAGTGAAGACCTTTCTCTTCCCTATGTCTTGGGATGGAGTTTCCAGCACCTAGCAGGCCTCAGAAACGTAGGGTGGTGAACCAAGGAAAACTGGACTGTGCTCTTTCCTGCTTGACTTCCATTATCCCTAGCACTTGGCATTATGCTTGGCTCATAGCAGGTGCTCACTAGGTATGTGTTGACAGAATTAAAGATTAGCAGGGACATTAACTAGACTAATTCAGGGTTTCTCAACCTCAGCACTATTGACATTCGGGACCCTGTTGCACACTTGAGGGTGTCAAGCAGTATCCCCAGTCTCCACCCATTAGATGCCAAGTAGAAACCTCTCCTCCCCAGTTGTGACACCAGATGTGTCCAGACATTGCCAAGGGCATGGGGGGCGGGGAGTGGTGACAGAATCGCTGCTGTAATTGTTTTCAGATTTGGGTATTTCACAAAGTAAAATTCAAGTAAAGAAAGTTAGGTGGACTGATTGTCATGGACAGTCATTTGACCCGGTAGAGATGTTTATTTAAAAGTAAAAAAAGCATCACCTGCTATGACCATACTATTATAAAAGGAAAGGATAGTTTACCACTAAAAGTTGGGAGGGATGTGATATCAGAATAAAGAACTGTGGTCAGTTTGTGTGCAAGTGTGCGTTAATTGTGCATGTGTACTTTTGAACAGTCCGTATCTGTGGATGGACCGTTTTTAGGTTGGCCTGGGGTAGCTTCTGGGCCCAGGTCACTTACGTTCTGCTTGCATCAAAGCTGGTGGCTCAGGACCACACCAACAAATCCTTGTGATGATCTTTAAAGAAAGTTTAAGTGGCTAAAGATTGTGTATCCTTCAATTGAGGGTGGCGGGGGATCCACCAAGTTTTTGGTTAACTGAAAACTTGAAAATGATACTGTATTGAAAGGGGTAAAAAGGAGGTATGAGCTTTCTGGGTACTTTAGATTTCAAGCTTGGAAGAGGGGAAGGCAGCCTCATCTGTGGACAGCTGAGTTTTTCAGAAAACTCAGGTCTACTTTTTAAAAATATTCACTTGTACATATCTTTTACAGAGCATAAGTAATAATTTTAGATTGCCAAAAATCAACTAGATTTTTCCAAGCCACCTCTTCTGACAGGTATGAGCTTAAAGATATTTATGGCCATTTCTGCATCAGCTTTGATATTACTAGATACTTTTCTTAAGATTTTTTTTGGTGCAAGAAAACAGTTTTCCTTATTTTTTGACAACGCTTCAGTTCTTCCTGCCTGGCAAGCTCAAAATGCTTAAGTTGTATTACCTTCATAAACTCTTATTTACAAGGAAAATAAACACTATTCTAACTTTATAGAACTGGTTGAATTGAAGGTGGTTGTTTTGAGACCCTATTAATGGTTATGTCAGTGATACAGTGTTTTCTTTCATCACTAGTTTTACTTACTCCCCTCTTCATTGTTGCTGTTACTGTATTCATTGATTTCCCCCTATGTGCCAGACCCTGAGTTAGGTGCTCCAGGTACAGTGTAGAAGAAGTGTCCCTGCTGTCACAGAGCTCCCATTCTGTGCAGGGGGAGACATAATAAACAACATAAGTTTCAGAGCAAAAAATGCCACAAGGAAAATAAACCAAGAAGGAGTGCAGTGTTCAGGGCAAGATTTCTTAACCTATTAACATTTTGGGCCAGATAACTGTTAGTCATGGTGGGCCGTCCCATGCGTTGTAGGATGTTAGCAATATCCCTGTCTTCCACCCAGTGGATGTGAGTAGCACCTTTCCCCCAAGGCATGACAACCAAAAGTGTCCCTGGACGTTGCCAGTTCCCTGGGGTGAGGTTGGCAGTCGCTCCAACTGGATAAGCACTTTGTACATAATAGGCGCTACTTATGCATTTGCTGCTTCATTATTTCCAGCACTTAAGAACTTATCTTTTGACATTTTTACTCACAGCAATGGATTGCAAAGACAGACCGGCTTTTCCAGTAAAGAAGTTAGTACAAGGTAACTTTCTGGGAATGGGTTAAATATTTGTTCCTAATTTATATCTTTCATTGTTTCCTCAATTATAGTCTTAATTTCCCTTGAGCAGAGGTCATCTGTTGGAGTCTAGCAGCAGTATCAAGGGGATGGGAAGGAAGAAGAACAATTGCACTTTACATTTGGAAGCCTGGGCATTCATTTTATTACACTGCCGCTTCCCTAGGTCCCCGGGAGCAAATCCAGAGGTCACTGCCTTTACAGTAGCCTTTCTCTACTTCAGCACTATTGATATTGTGTGATTTTTGGGGGGTGAGGGGCTGTCCTGTATATTGTAGAGATTTTGGCAGCATCTCTGGTCTCTTCCCTCAAGTTCTGACAACCAGTAATGTCTCCAGACGTTGCTAGATGTTCTTTGGCGGGCCCAGCAGCCCCAATTGAACCATTGTACAGGAAGATAAATGTCCCAAGACCTTGTGTGTAAAAAGGGAGTGCATTTACAATGAGGCCAGATTAGTGGCTGGATTGTATTAAAAAACATGATTTCTGGTTTTTAAAGCTTGGTTACTAGTTCTCCCCTGTAGTAGTTTGCCTTCTCTTGTGACGACTGATAGCAAGTTTGGTGGTGGTAGGAGTTGTGTTAAGGGCAACAGTCTCCTGAGGTTAAACAATTAGGGGCAAACCATAGGATCCAAGGGCATGATTGCTTTATAAAGTATGAAAATGCCTACCGCCAAGCCCACTAAGGTAGATCTTTTTTGTTTTTTATTATTATTTTTTTAATTTTTAAAAACCCTCACCTGAGCATATGTTTATTGATTTTTAGAGAGGGAGGGAGGGAAGGAGAGAAACATTGATGTGAGAGAAGCATTGATTGGGTTGCCTCCCGTTTGTGCTTTGACCAGAGATCGAACCCAAAACTTAGGTATGTGCCCTTACTGGGAATCAATCCCATAACCTATGGTGTATGGGACGACACTCCAATCAACTGAGCCACCTGGCCAGGGCAAAGTTTGATCATTTTTTAGCCTGTGGAATGTTAAAGTATTGATTGATTGTCATTCTTCACACTTGCACTATAAAGACAGCCTCCTCTCTTCATTTCAGCTCGTCTGCCCTTCAAGCGCCTGAATCTTGCCCCAAAGGAGAAAACCAAGGACGGGTCAGACAACACAAGAAGCTCTCCAAGTGCTCCCTCACAAAGTCAAGTCTCTGATGTAGAAGCCTCTTTGGACAACTTGGAGAACAACTTTCATATGGGTTCTGACATAGATTTTAGGCCAAAACTTGTCAATGAGAAGGGTCCCTTAGATAACTTTTTAGGAAGTAGAGTCGAAACAAATATTGGCAAGACCACAGTCATCGATTTGACGGAGGACTCGAGTGACCAACCAAAAGACATTGTGGCCTACAGTAAACTGAATTCTGCAGCCTATCCCTCCTTGAAGGAGGCTGTAAATGGGGTTGGAGAAGCCGAAGGTGAGGGGCTGCTGCCGATGGTGAGTCAGAAGGACGAGCTGGCATTTCCTGAGGAGACTCTTTTAGCCATTCCATACAAAACAGAGGAGGAGGGTGCTGACTCAACGGGCACAGAGAGGAGCGGAGACAGGCAGAAAGCACCTCAAAGCTGCCCCACATTGACAGATGGTCTGAGGATGTGCTCAGAGAAGGACCAGGATGGTTGGAGTGAAGCTGGGGACATCTTGTTCCAAAGGAAGGTGCCCGTGGTGATCTTGCAGGATATCCTGGGTATGAAACCTGCAGCTGAGTCT
Organism: Anoura caudifer; assembly: GCA_004027475.1. Classification (NCBI taxonomy): domain Eukaryota; kingdom Metazoa; phylum Chordata; class Mammalia; order Chiroptera; family Phyllostomidae; genus Anoura; species Anoura caudifer. The sequence continues at coordinate 820,216 of PVKU01000037.1, forward strand.
CCAGCGATCCCTCTGGACCAGGGCATGCCCTCTGAGAGTGAGATGCTGGACTCTGGTCCCGAAGAAGACTCTGTCCTCAGCCATTCATCCCTGAGCTCTTCCTCTCCTACCAGCTCACCTGAGGGGTGGTCTGCTTCTGAAAATCAGCACAGCAGCCCTAGTCCCTTCCCCACCCCCACATCTGTCCGCAGAGTGAGTATCTCCCCAAATCCCAGCATGTCAGGGCCGATGACCCTTCTAGTCCAGCCCCTTTTCACATGGGGACACAGTGTCCTCCGGTGGTTAGTAGTTGAGTGAGTGGGACAACAAACTACGTCTTGTAACTTCTAAGGCAGAATTTTGATTTTTTTCCCCCCATATCAAAGACTGTTAGAGGTATTCAATGATATGCACTGTGCATTGAGATGTGTTGGTGGCTGGTTTAACCCCCAGTATGTCCAGGCCGTTTGGGTAGCCTTTGCTGTTCATACCTGGTTAGTGGTTGGTCAGTCTAGCCACTTTAGGAAATGATGGCAGTAAGCGGAAAACTGTAATCCTCCGTGTCAGACTTTAGCTTCAGCTCCCTCCATTCCTTGTTATAGCACAGACTTGTAAGGGTGTGGGTGATAAAGAGTCAGCATTGGTGAAGAGACCCCAAAACAGCAGGCAGACTAAAACGGGGAGTTCTGTAGAGTCAGCTCTTGGCAGCATGGCCACCAGTCTTAAACACTCACTTGGAGCACTAGGAACAAAAAGCAGGAGAAAGCTGTCTCTGTTTTCAAGGACCCCAGAAGGATGGCTTTGTTACTAGTTTCTCTAATTAGCACAGTGGCAAATGTCACTGTTCTTAACCTATCCTTGAGGTGTGGGTAAAACTGGAAAAATCAACTAAGAATCCCAGTGTGTCTAACGGTGTTTTGGTTTTGTGGAATTTTTGTTTGTTTCTCCAATTTTATATGTATATAAAATTTCGTATGTGTAAAATTGGATCCTGGGGTGGGTCTTAATTTGACCATAAACTATCAACCTTGATTATTTTCTGAACTTTAATCTCTGAAGACTTAATTATTTTTCTAGACGATTCCATTTCTTTCTTTCTTTTTTAATTTTTTTTAAATTTTAATTAGTTGTTCTGGTACAGTTTTCTGTCTTTTGCTCCCATTCCAGCCCACCGCCCCAGCCCTCCCCACCTCCCTCCCATTTCCACCCCCGCTAGTTTTTGTCCATGTGTCCTTTATACTTGTTGCTCCATTTCTTTTTTTATTGATGGATTTTTCCCCCCTCAGATTGAAAAACATCAGTTTGTTGGTCCACCCACTCGTGCATCCATTGGTTGCTTCCAGGCATTGAGCCTACAACCTGGGTGCATTGGGACAATGATCTAACCAATGGGGCTGCCCTGCCAGGGCAGACTCCAGCTCTTGTTTTTCATTTCTTGAGTATAGGAGAAATGGCTTTCTCTGTAGGTTCACAAAAGATCAAGAGTGAAGCAAGCTTTTTTTCTTCTAAGTTTCTCAGTGTGGCAGACAAATATACATTTTTAAACTTCCACTTGAGTTGTTCCTCACACTCTCAGAGGCAGAGTGTGAGTCCCTCTTGCTGTAATCTGTATTGTTTTTTCCATCTGGGTGGTTGAAGTCCTTCCAGGCTGCTGTTAATCCTTTACAGCAACTAATGTCACAGGATGTGTCATATAGCTGGTGAGCCTGGAGAACAGGACATTACACATTTCCATTTTTTTTTTTTTTTTTAAGATTTTATTTATTTATTTATTTATTTATTTATTTTTAGAGAGAGGGGAAGGGAAGGAGAAAGAGAGGGAGAGAAACATCAATGTGTGGTTGCCCCTCATGCGCCCCCTACTGGGGACCTGGCCTGCAACCCAGGAATGTGCCCTGACTGGGAATTGAACCTGCGACCCTTTGCTTCGCAGGCAGGCACTCAGTTCACGGAGCCACACCAACTGGGGCTGTTTCCATTCTTAATAGCTTCATTAAGTATATTTTTATGCCCACAGCCAAGCCTGAGAATTGGGAGGTCACATAGTTGGGCATTGTCATGCAACAATTTTACTTCTGTCCACTGGCCCAAATGGCTCTGAGACAGCTGTTCATAGAAACCAAATGTGCTCAGTTTGGGAAATCCTGCATCTGAGATGCTAGTTCTTACTCTTAACGCAGGCTTGGAGTTTTGAAGTGCTCTAGAAGGTATTATTCTCATAGCTTAGCAAATAATTGCCACTGCAAGTGGTGAAGACTCAGGCTGCTCCAGAGCCTGTGGCAGAAAATTGCCCCAGGTGGGCCCTTCCATGGCAAGAGTGGAAATGGAGCCCCCTGATGTTGGGTGACACCAGAGGTATGAGGGTGAAGTGATTATCAGGAGCATCTGGATGCTGTGACGGCAGGACTTCCTGAGAGCAGGGCTGATAGCCACCTATGGTTACACACATACAGCTTTATAGTTTATCTCCTTACCTTTTGGGAGTACTGGATTTCCTGATTTGCTTGTGCCCTTTGCGGTTGGTGTGTAATTCAGTCAACTTTCCCTGCCTTGGCATTTGAGCTTTTCCTGGTCCCTATTATTGTGGGGAACTCGTTTTTCCATTTTCCCTCCACCTCCTTTTCAGATTGTAGGCACTGGCTGGAAGCTTACAGATTGCTTCCTAAACGTGTGTAGTTTTTACTGCATTCTGTTAGTCCTGGAGTTGGTACCTCTGTGTTTGGGAACTCCTCTATTTTGTGTGTTGTTGTTTTAGGGGTTTTGTTTTCTTTGTGGGGAGCCTTGTTAAAATGCAGGTCTTGTCCTTTCCCAGAGATCCAGAGACTCTCACTTTGAAAAACAATAGTTTAGAACATGTTTTTAGCTAATCCCAGAGTCTTTTGACTATCTTAAAGAGTTTCTATTTAGCGTTAGAGCTTTTTAGCATTACAACCGTTTCCCAAGTGTATTGGCAGTGAGATATACAAATTATTCCATAATGAAAATGTCGACACAGTTGTGTTACTGGAATTTCTGCCTTGCTTCTGTGCAGATGAGCCCAGATTGCTGGAACTTTTTCCCATATAATTTTAATTTTGCAAGTATTAAATTCTCCATGTTAAACAAAAAATTCTTGTCCTGGCTCATGTGGTTTAGTGGATTGAGTGCTGGCCTGCGTACCAAAGGGTCACCGGTTCAATTCCCAGTTGGGGCAGATGCCTGATTTGCAGGCCAGGTTCCCAGTGGGGGGCAAGCAAGAGGCAACCACACACATTAAAGTTTCTCTCCCTCTGTTTTTCCCTCCCTTCCCCTCCCTAAAAATAAATAAGTAAAATGTTTAAAAACAAAACCAAAAAATTCTTGTCCTGGCCAAGTAGCTCAGGTAGTTGGTTGGTGCATCATCTTGAACACTAAAAGGCTGCAGGTCTGATTCCCAGTCAGGACACATACAAAGTTTGTGGGTTCGATCCCTGGTCTGGGTGTATGGAAGGCAGCCCATGGATGTTTCTCTCTTTCTCCCCTTCCTTCTTTACCTCTCTCTCAAGTCAAGAAAACATCCTCAGGTGAGGATTTTTTAAAAATTATTAAAACATGACAGTCCTTTTTGGCCCCCTTTTTCTCCCCCAGGTTGTCATTATTATCATCTTCTATTTATGGTATATTTGAGAGATCACTTAGGAATACACAGTATCATTTTGTTTATGTGAACATACAGCGTAAATTTGTTTATTTTTCAGTGCAAGATGCCTCATACTTTTTATATTGGGTTGGGAAGATGTATCTCTTTAACTGCCTATGGTGTGGATGTACTGTACTTGGCAAAGTCAGCCTCACTGATGGATATTTCTGTTGTCTCTAATTCTTGGCCTTGACAGAACAATAATTGCAATGAATTTCCTTCTACTTGTTTTCCAAGGCTGTTCAGTCAGTAGCTTTGCAGGTTGCCATTGAATAATTTTTCCCCATTTGCCCTAAAATATGGCTGGACCAGTTTGGGTGTGTCTTTTCCCTCTGCCTTCTCTCTTCTGCTTTAGGTGTTTTAAATGCTGTTTGTCTGCTTTGAGTTTAGAAATTAGATCTCCAGAGTAAATTGGCTCTGAGAAGATTCTCCTGAATAAAATTAGGAATTTTGATGTGCAGACACAGTTAAATCTGCCTTGACTGGAGGTAGTTGGTATGTGTTTCAGGGGTCCTGGGTCTTATTTTTGGCAGCTATATTCCAGATAGATAAAATGTATGACACATGATTTTTTTTAAAGATTTTGTTTGTTTTTAGAGAGAGGGGAAAGCAGGGAGAAAGAAAACATCAATGGGTGGTTGCCTCTCATACTCCCCCCACTGGGGATCTGGCCCACAACCCAGGCATGTGCGCTGACTGGGAATCAAACCAGTGACCCTTTGGTTTGCAGGCCGGCACTCAGTCCATTGAACCGTACCCGCCAGGGCTGGCACATGATTTTGAGAGAGTTCTATAGATAATTGTGCCATGTCATGAAGATAAAATTGTGTCAGATCAATAGGATCCTCCCAAATGTCTGGTAAAGCAGTAGAGGTACTGCTTTCGTTTTCTGTTATTGATTGATTATATATATGTAGAGAGAGAAATGTTGATTCATTATTCCACCTAGTTATGCATTCATTGGTTGATTCTTGTATGGACCCTGACCAGGAATCAAACCCACAACCTTGACATATTTGGATAGTGCTCTAACCAAGTGAGCTACCCAGCTAGGGCCAGTAAAGATATTGGTTTTATATTACATTGTAATTGCTGATGTTGTTGGATATCATTAAGGAGGCTTCTGATAGTCATGTTAACTTTAGTATTCCCAGACTCACAGCAAAGGAGAAGCAATGTAAAAGGCACTAGATTCTGACCCTGAAATTCCACAAGTATGGGCAAGACTAAATGTGCCCTCCCTACCCGCCTAATATTATTTATGTAGGAATCTGACAATCACATTCACTATAATCTTTGAACACAAAGAGCAATGATATAGCAAAGTAAAAATTCTGCTGTTAAATCCTTTACTGTGGAAGGGAAGCCCATAGACTTGGCAGGCAAAGAGGATTCTGAACAGGCAGGTGCTTTTTTTTAAGCTCTTGGAGATGGTTTTGGTAACTGGCATTTCTGTTGGCACATGCTCACTTGGGCACAGTCTCAGTGGCATTTGAGTTCCTGCCAACACATGGCTTTCAGGTGACTGCTCAACCCTTTCCTATAAAAAGGCTGAGTCCAGAAAGAACTTGGTATGTCAAATAAGAAGGATGCCCTCTGGAGACTATTATTGATCTGTTTTATTCTGTAAGAGTTCATGGTCAGGGCAGAGGCTTCCCCAGATAGAGAAATCACAGCTACATAGTTTTGTCAATATGTCAGGCCATCTTAAGAGAAATGGACCTTTGGTTTACGAGCTCCACTTCAGCTGCATTTTTTGGCTGCCTGTCCAAGTCTGAACTCACTCCCCACTGCTCTTCAAACTAATGGTTTGGTTGTCAGGGTTCCCTGCTCTGGAGAGAGCTTGGGCCAGTAGTCTAAACTCCCGTTCATATTTTGATCTGGTGCCATTTGGCCAACATGATGCATGAATCCAATCATGTGCCTTGGGAAGTCCTTGTCAGCATGCTCAATTTGAGGCAGGGTGATAGAGGATGTTAAGCTCTAGAACATAGTGGTTCTGGGTCAGATTGCCTCCTCTGGCACGTTGATCTTTCATTCTGGAGCTTTCACTCTGCTTTGTAAAAAGCAGAGCTGCATCAGGCAAAGAGCACAGATTGGTAGCCTACAGGAATCCAGCCCACTCACATGTTTTATTTGATTCACATAGTGTTAGTTTTTATTACTGTTTTTTATTTTCCTTTTCCTTTTTAAAAAATATATTTTATTGATTATGCTATTACAGTTGTCCCATTTCCCCCTTCACTCCCCTCCACCCTGCATACCCCCTCCCACCCACATTCCCCCCTTTAGTTCATGTCCATGGGTCATAAGTTCTTTTGCTTCTACATTTCCCACACTATTCTTGCCCTCCCCCTGTCTATTTTCTACCTACGATCTATGCTTCTTATTCTCTGTACCTTTTCCCCCTCTCTCCTCCTCCCACTCCCCTGTTGCTAACCCTCCATGTGATCTCCATTTCTGTGGTTCTGTTCCTGTTCTACTTGTTTGCTTAGTTTGCTTTTGTTTTATAGGTGTGGTTGTTAATAACTGTGAGTTTGCTGTCATTTTAGTGTTCATATTTTTTATCTTCTTTTTCTTAGATAAATCCTTTTAACATTTCATATAATAAGGGCTTGGTGATGATGAACTCCTTTAACTTGACCTTATCTGAAAAGTACTTTATCTGCCCTTCCATTCTAAATGACAGCTTTGCTGGATAGAGCAATCTTGGATGTAGGTCCCTGCCTTTCATGACTTGGAATACTTCTTTCCAGCCCCTTCTTGCCTGTAAGGTCTCTTTTGAGAAATCAGATGACAGTCTTATGGACACTTTTTTTGCAGGTAATTGTCTCCTTTTCTTTTGCTGCTTCTAAGATTCTCTCGTTTTTAATCTTGGCTAATGTAATTATGATATGCCTTGGTGTGTTTCTCCTTGGGTCCACCTTCTTTGGGACTCTCTGAGCTTCCTGGACTTCCTGGAAGTCTCTTTCCTTTGCCAGATTGGGGAAGTTGTCCTTTATTATTTGTTCAAAAAAGTTTTCCACTTGTTGCTCTTCCTCTTCTCCTTCTGGTACCCCTATAATTCGGATGTTGGGACGTTTAAAGATGTCCTGGAGGTTCCTAAGCCTCTCCTCATTTTTTTGAATTCTTGTTTCTTCATTCTTTTCTGGTTGAATGTTTCTTTCTTCCTTCTGATCCACACTGTTGATATGAGTCCCAGTTTCCTTCCCATCACTTTTGGTTCCCTGTACATTTTCCTTTATTTCACTTAGCATAACCTTCATATTTTCATCTAATTTGCTACCAAATTCAACCAGTTCTGTGAACATCCTGATCACTAGTGCTATGAACTATGCATCTGATAGGTTGGCTATCTCTTCGTCACTTAGTTGTATTTTTTCTGGAGCTTTGATCTGTTCTTTCATTTGGGCCATTTTTTTTCTCTCAGCACACTTGTTAGGTAGTGAGGGGCGGAGCCTTAGGTGTTCATGGGGGCAGGGTAACCCATGTCGCTGCATTGTGACCCAGTGAGTGGGGAAGGGGTCTGAGAGGTAACAGTGGTGCTTGCTCTGCTCTCTGATGGTTTTCAGTCATTACCCACAATCAAATTGGGCCCTTCTGGTGTGGATTCCCCAGTGGATGGGCTTGTGTACGTTCTAGGACCCTGTGGATCTCTCCAATGAACTCTCCTGTGAGGCTGGGAGTTTCTCCCGCTGCCACCTCAACCCCCACAGGTGTTTTCAATTGGTGGTTTGAGGCTTTATTCCCCCACTCTGGGGCCCTTGGTTGCAAGGTCTGTTTCTCTCCCCAGCTATTCCTCCGAGTTTATCTGCACATGAATGTGGGACCACCCAGTCCACCAGCCACCACCTTGCCGAGTCCTCTCCACCCTCCTACCGATCTGGAGGAATGTGTCTTTAACTCTTTAGTTGTCTGATTTTCATACAGTTTGATTTTTTCTGTCAGTTTTGGTTGTTTTTTGTTTTTAAATTGTTGTCATTGTTTTGGTTGTGCAAGGAGGCACAGTGTGTCTACCTGTGCCTCCATCTTCCCTTTTCCTTTTTTTTTTTATATCCCCCTTAGGCATTCCTTTTTTTTTTAATCTAGATTTATTTATTTGTTTATTTATTTTACTTATTTTTTTTAGAGAGGAGGGAACAGAGGCGAAAGAAGGAGAGAAACATCAATGTGTGAGAGAGACATTGATTGGTTGCCTCTCATCTGTGCTCCAACCAGGGACTTGGCCTGCAACTCAGTCATGTGCCCTGACTAGGAATTAAACCAGCTACCTTTCGATTCACAGGCTGGTATTCAATCTACTATGCCATACCAGGCAGGCCGCTATTTTTTTGTTATTTATTTTAGAGAGGAAGGGAGAGAGAAAGAAATATTGACTTGCTGTTCCACCCATTTATGCATTTACTAGTTGATTCCTATATGTGCCCTGATTAGGTTGAACCTGCCACCTAGACTCACTGGGACAGTGCTCCAGGCAGCTGACTTACCTGGCCAGGACCACATAGTGTTACTTTTTAAATATTACCTACAAAATTCACATAAAATTGACAATTCTTTCTTGGTAATTGCCTGTAAGAGCTCCATCCTCGCCCTGGCTGGTGTAGCTCAGTGTATTGAGCACGGGCTGTGAACCAAAGGGTCATAGTTTGATTCCCAGCCAGGGCACATGCCTGGGTTGCAGGCCGGGTCCCCAGTGAGGGACATGTGAGAGGCAACCACACATTGATGTTTCTCTCCCTTTCTTTCTCCTTCCCTTCCCCTCTCTCTATAAAGAAATAAAATATTAAAAAAAAAAAAAAAAAGAGCTCCATCCTCTGGCCAGGGTTCATCATCTCTAGTTGGCTGCAAATCTTACCACTGCATGTCATCTGCATTGCTTTTAATTTCCAGCTTGTCATGTTTTCCTTGTGTTTGGCCTCTGTCATCCATTTGTGTCTCTGTCCCTCCCCCATTTCCCTTCTCATCTCCAGATGCACACGTGTGTAAGTCATTGGAGTGTGTGACCCTCCCCTAAGGCATTTTATGGTGGAAACCATAAAATGTATGAATTCCATATGGTGGAAACTGGTTACCTAGAAAGGTCTTTGTTTTTCTTGTTTAGCAAAGCGTGGTTTTTTTTTTTTTTTTTTTTTTTTTAAGATTTTATTTATTTATTTTTTAGAGAGAGAGGGAAAGGGAGGGAGAAAGAGGGACAGAGACATTGATCAGTTGTCTCTTGCTTACCCCCAACTGGGGACTTGACCTGCAACCCAGGCATGTGCTCTGACTGGGAATCAAACCAGCGACCTTTCAGTTTGTAAGGTGGAGCTCAGTCCATACAAGCCAGAGCAAGAAGTTCTTTTTTAATTTTCAGAAAGAGAAAGAGAAACATCGATTTGTTGTTCCACTTATTTATACTTTCATTGTTTTTTGGGTTTTTTGTTTTTTCTTATATGAGCCCTGACTGGGGATTAAACCTGCAGCCTTGCTGTATCAGGATGATACTGTAACCAATTGATCTACCTGGCCAGGGCCACAAAGGAGTTCTTAATAGTGTGTGTCTCTTGTTTCCTTCTTTCCTCCCCGCCCCCCAGGATTGTGCAAGGTGTTACAGTGACTGAAACAACCCACATTTAAAGATACATGCCTTTCGTTTCAGATAACTAAGAACTTGGTCAAAGGTTCTGCTGAGAAGAACAAGATGAAACTACAAAGAGTAAGACATTTTCCCTGGTACAGAAAATTAACCTGCTGTGCTTTTTGCATTAAATATAAGCTAAACCCTTTGCCCTTGCCTCAGCCCAGTTTTTACTTCTCCCAATTTATGCTGACCCTCATTGTGAGTCTTGCTTCATTTTTCATAACTGGGCATCATAGATTGCATCATTTTTAGCTTTGCTGAAGCCTGTCTTTGCATGTAGCTTTTCTAAGCTATTATTATTATCATCATAGTAATATTTGTGTATCCAATTGTAGCTTAAAATTGTCTATAAATGAACCTACTCCCTTTCCTTGCATCGCAGCCTCCTACGAATAGAGTTACTTAAGTTCCATTCCTTCCCAGGTGCTGTAGCATTTTGATAGCCCCCACAGTGATGGGTGATTACTACTTAGTGGTACACTGTGGATTTGTGGATTCTCTTATCTAGGGATCTCCAAGTTTTGCACACAGCAGTGCATGCAAGGTTTTTCTTACTACCATGAAAAACAGAAGGCCAGTGGGCTTCTCCCCTCCTATGCCAGCTCATGGAAGGGGCACCAATGACAATTGGCTATGGGTTCACCGGTACTTTCTGTGCTGTCCACCTTATGGATGTCTTTGATTTTTTAAAATATTTTATTTATTTATTTTTAGACAGAGGGGAAGGAAGAGAGAAAGGGAGAAAAACATAAATGTGTGGTTGCCTCTCAAGTGGCCCCCACTAGGGACCTGGCCTGCAACCCAGGCATGTGCCCTGACTAGGAATTGAACCAGCGACCCTTTGGTCGCAGCCCATGCTCAATCCACTGAGCTACACCAGCCAGGCATGGCTTTGATTTCTGTGGGTCTGATTTTGATGGCTTCTTTAGAGTTTATCTCATTCTCCCCTGTGATTTTAGAGATGGCCACACGTGGGTGAAAGTGGAGACTGGACTCAAATATGGCTGAAGAGACCTGTTTTATCTATTTGACCCTTGATTTCCAGAGCCTTCTGCCTTCTTAGTGAGCAGTGGGGAGCTGCTAGTCTCATTTCTCGATCCAGACCAGACACTATCTTAAGTACTCTAAGTGTCAAGTGAAGATTCTGAGGATACTTGGCAAAAAGCAAACATTCATACATCTCTAAATAACAGCCTCCATGGCTTTTATTAAAACAACCAAAGGGTTACCAGGGTAGAGTAGAACATTCAGGCAAAGAGTAGAACATTCTCTAGAGACAAGGCATAATCGTACACCCAGACCAAAAGTGGAGTTGTCAGGCTCCTCACCTTGGGAAGACCATCTTTGGTGGTGAATGTAATGAAAGTTACTCTGTGCTGTTAGAGGCTTACTGCCCTTCTGGTCACATGAATTCTATAATAACTCAGTGCCCCAGGCCACATGCCAGTTCTTTGGAATGAGGGACTGATGTGCTGAAACAAGACGTGATCATCTTAACAAATATCAAAGACACTAGCTGTTTTCTCCTTACTTACACAAATTACTTTTCATCCTTTCTTCATATCTACCCTTTTCAGATCCTAAGAAATGGTTTTAAAGATTTAAAACAATAAATTTTTTGCTTGTATTTTTTAGTGCATTCTCAGTTGTTCCCTGCTGTTTAAGTCTTTTTTCAGCTGGTTTCCTGTCCTTGCCTCATCTAATCTTCCATTTTAAAAGAAATAAAATAACCCCTGTCATCTGGTATGGTTTAGGGGAGGATTGAAACAAAAGTGCTTTTGATTTAAAGACAGGGAGGCAGGCTGGCTGGTGTAGCTCAGTGGACTGAGTGCTGAACTGCGAACCAAACGGTTGCTGGTTCTATTCCCAGTCAAGGCACATGCCTGGGTTGTGGGCCAGGTCCTTTGTAGAGGGTGCGTGAGAGGCAACCCCACATTGATGTTTCTCTCCCTATCTTTCGCCCTTCCTTCCCCTCTCTAAAAAATAAATAAAAATAAAATCTTAAAAAAAAAAAAAAAAAGACAGGGAGGCAAAACTGTGTTTATCTTTGTTTTACCACAGATTTCTCATTAAATAAATGCAGTTCAAAAGAACAGTGGGCACCCTGCACAGGCAGCCCAGGGTACTTAACCTTTTTTAATTAAGCAAAAAATTAACGCCGCTCCATGTGTAAAGAAGGTATTTTAAATGAATCTTATTTTAAATGGCCCACAAGTTCCTGTGACAATAGCTAATTCTCACAACAGAAGGCAATGTGACAGAAAAATCACTTCCATGTAAAGATTTTGACTATCGATCGGGCTTCTCCTAGAGCCCGTTCCTTCATTCTTTCCCTTTCTGCTTGAACTTACTGACCCCATCGTGCTGACCAGACCCTTCCCAGGAGGTCTGCAGGGGGCATCGCTGTCAAATTGTCTTTTGGCTGCAGGATAAGGAGCGTTTGAACAAGCAGCTAAAGTTACGGGCCAAAAAAGAGGAAAAGGAGAAGCAGAAAGAAGAGGCCAAGCGGGTCAAAGAAGAAGCCAGAAAGAAGAGGGAGGAAGAGAAGGAGCTGAAGGAAAAGGAGAGGCGTGAGAAAAGGGAGAAGGAAGAAAAGGAGAAGGCAGAGAAGCAGCGACTCAAGGAGGAGCGGCGCAAGGAGCGGCAGGAGGCCCTGGAGTGAGTGTCCTCCCCAGGGTGGCATGAGCAGTCTGGGGCAAGGCCACTGCTCCTTCCCTCTTTTTCTGTATCTTCCCCAAGGAAGGGGTAAAAGAAGCCAGACCCCTGGTGCTCTCCCCCTTCTCCTTCTGCCTCTGTCTTCCAGGGACACCTGTGCAGACTCCTAACTGACTCGTGGGTTCTTGTCCAGGAACACAGGCTTTGTTTTTTGTGTATCAGGCTCTGGTTGGCCTGATGCCGAATTTCATGAAACTGAATTTCATGTCCCACAGGGCAAAGCTGGAGGAGAAGAGGAAAAAGGAAGAGGAGAAACGGTTGAGAGAAGAGGAAAAGGTAGACATCCTCCCAGAACTTCCATATTCTGGTCTGGTCCTAGAATTGTCACAAATAGGGTTTTTGCCTGTTGCTGCGCAGTGTTCGTAAGGCATGGGAGGCCCAGTGGCTCCACAGGGACTGTCGTGTGTGTACGTATGTTCCTGCAGCTTGTTGTCATGCTGGCCTGCCGCATGCCTGCTAGCTTGATGCCCCAGCCTTTCTGCTCACAAGAGCACCTCTGACACATGAGATTATTTAGGACTCACTTGAGAGATTGATGGGTTTTTAAAAAGTTTTAAAAATTAACATCAAAATAATGTTTCAACTTAAAAGTGTTGGGGTTTAGTTCTAGGGGCCTTTGTGTGTTACGGACACACACAATTCCTGTTCATTTCCTCATCTTCTATTAAATTGCAGCGCATTAAAGCAGAAAAAGCTGAAATCACAAGATTCTTCCAGAAACCAAAGACTCCACAGGCCCCCAAGGTGAGCAGCAGCTTTCTTTGACCTTGCTTTTTGTTGCTGTTAGGCTCTTCCTTTGGAAAAACAAAAGGGTATCTTCTGATCAGAGGGAGCTTCTGTTTCTGGTAGAGCCTGGACGTTCTCACTGTGTCCTTGAAAAGGCAAAAAGTGGCCCATTTTCTAAAAGCCACGTGTTTGGAGGTTGCTTCATGAACACTTTTGTGTGAGGAGCTGTGTGGGAAAATGTGAGAAAATCTGGCCCTTACCCTTGGGACTTAACACACAAGATGGGAAGCAAAATTAAGCATAAAAACAAGAGCCCAGAATTCCTCTTCTCCAGTCTGGCACCCAGTCACCCCCTGAAGTCGCATCTGCTTATGCAGACCCCAGATTCCCCCATTCCCTTCTCCCTGTGTACCCTAGAGGTGCCCCATCTCCTCCGTTGCAAGGGTTTCCTTCTAAGTATTTCTGCATTTAGATCCCTTTGTATATTTGTGCAATTATATACATATAAATCAGGATTGATCTGAATTTATATGTTACTGCTTTGTTTGCATCACTGTAACATGGATTCTTGCCAGGTCAACACATATGGGTCTATTTCATTCTTTTTTGTTGCTGCATAAGGCTTCACAATGTGGATAGTGTCACAGTGTATAGATAACATTCTCCTATCGATACCCCACCAGTGGTGCCATGAATGTCACTGATGCCTCTCTGCATAGGTGCCTTCCTTTTGGATGGCCACCTGGAGGTGGGCTTGCTGCTAGGTCCAAGGGTATACACTTCAGTGAGATTGTAGTAGTAATTGTCCTAGTGCCCTCCCAAAAGGAAATGCTGGTATATATTCCCCAAAACATGAAAATAGCAATCTTCTCTACCTGCCACCACCACTGGAGGTGATAATTTTTTTTTAAGCTTAACATAAATTTAATACCACATAGTTCTACAGATCTGAAATATGATACAGTTCTCACTGGACTAAAGTCACAGTGTGTTTTTTTTCTTCTTCAAGATTTTATTTATTCATTTTTAGACAGAGGGGAAGGGAGGGAGAGAAACATAAGTGTGCGGTTGCCTCTCATGCAACCCTTACTGGGGACCTGGCCCACACCTCAGGCACGTGCCCTGACTGGGAATTGAACCAGCAACACTTTGGTTTTCAGGCTGGTGCTCAGTCCACTGAGCCACACCAGCCAGGGCCATAAAGTCAAAGTGTTTTAGTTAGCAGGGCTATGTTTCTTGCTGGGGACTCCAGAGGAGAATCTGTCTCCAGGTCTTTTTCATCTTCTACATGTGCCTGCACTCCTTGGCATGTGGCCTCTTCCTCCGTCTTCGAAGCCAGGAGCGCTGCATCTCTCTGATTGTTCTTTCATAGTCATATCTCTCTCTTCAGATTTTCTTTTAACTTAGCCAACCTAGTGGGTAAAAAATTGATATCCTTGTTTCACTTTACATTTTTCATGATGTCTAGCGTAGTTGAGCGTGTTTTTTATTTTGGCTTCTTTTTTTAAACAGAGAGGGGGATGGAGGGAGAAAGATAGGGAGAGAAACGTCAATCATCCACCTCTCACACATCCCCAACCAGGGGGACCTGGCCCGCACCCCAGGCGTGTATCCCGACCAGAAATGAACCAGTAAACCTAGTTTGTGGGACAGTGCCAACCCACTGAGCCACACCAGTCAGGACCATTTGCCATGTTATTTCTTTATAGGATTGGCTTTCTGTCCTGGTCCCTAGGAGTTATTTATATAGCCAGGATTTTCATCTTTGGTGATATATACCACAAATACTTTTAGTCTGTTAACTTGCCCCCCCCCTTTTTTTTTAAGATTTTATTTATTTACCTTTAGAGAGAGAGGAAGGGAGGGAAAAAGAGAGGGAGAGAAACATCAATTGGTCACCTCCCACACACCCCCAGCTGAGGACCTGGCCTACAACCCAGGCATGTGCCTTGACTGAGAATTCAACTGGCTACCCTTCAGTGTTCAGGCTAGCACTCAATCCAGAGCCACACCAGCAAGGGCCTAAGTTTTGTTTTTTATGTCTAGTTCCTCAACCTAACTGGAACTCTCTGTGTTCATAGTATGGGGCATGGCCCTTTCCCATATGGATGTTCAGTGTTCTCAGTACTGCTTGTTAGAACAGTCAGCTGGTTTTTGGCTTTGGGTATACGTTGGCATCACTAAGGAACATTAAAGAACACTGGGGACTTCTGGCCAAGATGGTGGCATAGGAAGACATGGCTCTCCTCCTTGCACAACCACATCAAAATTAAAACTAAAATATAGAACAGTCATCACTCAGAACCATCAGAAATTGAGTTGAATGGAAGTCTGACAACTACAGAATTAGAGAACCCACATCCCTCCAGACTGGTGGGGGGGTGCAGATGCAGAACAAGCTTGTCCCATACCCACATGTAGTGGATAAAAGTTCAAAAGGTATATCTCAGGAATGAGGAGTCTCAGTCCCATACCAAGCCTCCCCCGGCCCCCACCAGCCCAGGGTTTCAGTGACAGGAAGATACGCCCCCACAACTTGTAGCTGCAAAAAGCAGTGTGGGTTGAGTTGGTAGAAGAAACTGCTAGATACCCAAGCAGTTCCTCTTAAAGAATCCACACATGGACCCCTCTACTCAGACTCACTCCCTCTACGCTCTAGCACCAGGGTAGGTGCTTGAAAGGCACCAGTGGCATATAGGGAGAAACGGGTATCTGGCATCAAGGCGAGCAGAGGCCATTGTCCTGTTTCAGAGCCCTACCCCCACAGAACCACTGAGCCAGCAAGCTGGTGCTATATCTGAGACTCCATCAACCTCTTTCACTGTTTGACCTTTGGAGATCGCCAGAGACTCTGCTCTACCCAGCTTACTGGTCAACTCAAATTGCTTTTCCATATGAATGGCTGGTGTTGGCTCCTGCTGCACAACTTCCTAAATCCTCTCAAACAAGGAACATCTGGCCTCAGTGAGCCCCAGGCCCTGCACTAGCAGCAGCCAGCCTAGAGTCACAGCTAGGCTTCCCCTGGGAATCTCCAAGCCCGGCACAATTAGCAGCCATCTCAGATTGCTTTATAGCCCAGGCAGGGTGTCCATGGACAAAATACAGTGGGGGCTGACCTTGGCCTGCACCACCTGGAAACCCCAGGGCCAGCACACCCAGTGGGCAGCCTAGTGGACAGCTATGGACCACATCAGAGCACCACCATTCTGCCCCTGCACAGCTGGTCCTCCATAGAGGGCAGAGGGCGGTGGTCAGTGGTCACAGCCAATCGCAGCTGATTGGCCTGGGTAAATCCCTCCCATTGACCTGCCAACAGCAGTCAAGGTTCAACTACAAGAGGAAGGTTTGGTTAGGGTAAGCCCTCTCGAGTGGTGCACATTGGGTACCCAGCTTGGGTGATAGGGGAGGCTGTGCCACTGGACCCTATACGACACCTACTATAGTAGGCCACACTACCAAGACACGGAGTCAAAGCTCCTCTACCTAATACATGGAAACAAATGCAGGGAGGCTGCCAAAATGAGAAAAAGAAACATGGCCCAAATGAAAGAACAGATCAAAATTCCAGAAAAAGCAATCTATCAGCTAGCTGCAGAGTTCAAAACGCTGATTAAAAGGATGTTCTAGGAACTTAGTGAGGACCTCAGCTGCATAAAAATGATCCAGTCAGAAATGAAGGAAACACTAATTTAAATTTATAGGGAAACAACAGTAGAATTGATGAAGCCTAGAATCAAATCAATGATTTGGAACAAAAAATTTAGTATAAGCAACCTCTGCAACAACTTCAAGAGGTCCAACATTTGCATTGTAGAGGTGCCAGAAGGAGAAGAGAAAGAGCAAGAAATTGGAGATCTATTGGAAAGAATAATAAAAGAAAACTTACCTAATTTGGTGAAGGAAATAGACGTGCAAGTCTAGGAAGCGCAGAGCGTCCCAAAGAAGATGGATGCAAAGAGGCCCACTCCAAGACACATCATAACTAAAATGCCAGAGGTTAAAAAGAAGCTTAAAAGCATCAAGAGAAAAGAAGTTAATTACCTATAGGGGAGTTCCCATAAGATTGTCAGCTGATTTCTCGAAAGAAACTTTGCAGGCTAGGAGGGACTAGAAAGAAATATTCAAAATCATGAAAAACGGACCTATGGCCAAGATTGCTCTACTTAGCAAAGCTGTCGTTTAGAATTGAAGGGCAGATAGCTTCCCAACACAAGAAACTAAAGGAGTTGATCATGACCAAACCATTATTATATGAAATGTTAAAGGGACTTATTTAAGAAAAAGATCAAAACTATGAACAATAAAATGGCAAAAACACATATCTGTCAGCAATTGAATCTAAAAAACAAACTAAGCAAATAAGAACGGAGACAGAATCATGGATTTGGGGAGAGCCTTTTGATGGTTGCCAGATGGGGATGGGGTATGGGGAATGGGTGAGGAGGCGAGAGAGTTAAGAAGTACAAATAGGTGGTTACAGAGTAGCCATGGGGGTGTAAAGTACAGTATAGGAAATGGAGCAGCCAAAGAACTTATACACATGACCCATGGACATGAACAGTGGTGGGGGGATTGCTTGAGAGTGAGGAGTGCTGGATGGGGGGTAGCAAAGGGGCGGGGAATCAGAACACCTGTAACAGCATAATCAATGAATTATAAAAAAGAACACTGGGGTCTGGGTCCCATCCTGTAGAACACCTTGGGCCTGGCATGGACATCAGGGTTTCTGACAGTCCCTGCATTACCCTGTTGTGGGGCCACGAAGAGGGTCACTGGCCTTGCCCGCTCTCCTTGCTGATGTGGAAGGCTGGCTGTCTTATGTCGGACTTCATAGACGTAGATTGTCCCCCCTTTCTACACCCTCGTATGCTGCCAGCTTTGGGGTCCACTGACACAAACATTAATGGTACCGAAGGAGCCTGAGCAGGGAAATCAGACCTCCTGGAATTTACAGTGGGTGGTTCTTAGAACACAGATGCCAGTGTTTCAGGGTCGTGTCTGCCTTTAGTGTTGAAACTGACCCTGTGTTGAAGGTCATCTTGTATCATAAAAGTGCCTCTCTTGGTAAGCTGGTCACTCTCCAAGTCTTAGTTTCCTCCCCTGACAGCTCAGGTCTTAATTGTCTTCTTTCTTTTTTTCTTTCAAAGGAAAGTCATTTATTGAGGTATAACTTACAGTAAATTTGCCACTGAATGAGTTTCAGCAGTGTATGAAGCCACACAGCAACTGCTGTAATCAAGATCCGCAGTGTCCCCGTCATCCTCATGGCTCCCTTGTAGCTAGTTCCCTCCTTCCCCCACCCGCCTGTGGCCATCACTGCTCTGTCCCTGTAGCTTTACCTGTTCCAAAAACCTGTATTAATGTCATCACATGGCATCTCCCCTTTGACTTACCCACCTGGATGCCTCTGCTGAGTGGCATCCCTTGCCCAGCTGTACCGTTACGTCTTATTTCCATTTCAGACCCTGGCTGGCTCCTGCGGGAAGTTTGCCCCTTTTGAAATTAAAGAGAACATGGTCCTCGCCCCTCGTTGTCGGATTGCCTTTGACCAGGACCTCTGTGATCAGTTAGACCAGCTCCTGCAGCAGCAGAGCGACAACTTCTCCTTCCTGAAAGATCTAAAAGACCGGCAGCCTCTCAGGTCTGGGCCCACTGTGGTTTCTAACCGGAATGCAGAGTTTTTAAACAGGTTAGTGCCCTGAAGACTATCCTTTGCCTGTTGGAGAAGTCAGAGCACGGTGGGCCTAGCTACAGATTCTGGTCCTCTGCTGACCCACTGTAGCCTTGGGCCAGTCACCTCCCTTCCATGTCTCTAACCCTAGGTTCAGAGTTTTGGCTTCCTGTGAGCCTCTGAAATCTCTGAGGTGTGCTTTGGGAGTGCAGACTGCCTGTTCAGCATCCCAGTCTGTCTTGGGAGGGATCCATTTCCATGCTGGCCTCCCTGGAGGGGTGCTCCCCTGTTCTTGGCTGATGGACTTTTTCTTCATGATCCTGCTCACAGGCATGCCATGGGGCAGCAACATGGCAGCACTCTTGTTTTTCCTCCTTGTGTTGCATCTCTGGAACGAATGTTCTTAGCCTTCTTCAGGGGCAGGTGGTGTTGCTGTTTAGTGGTTACCTGCCCTTGTAGACTGTTGGTGGCCTGCTTCTTTGGGAAGACTAGGTGATCGTGTCGCTGGGGAGGCATATGACTGAGCTCAGTGTCTTACCCTTCAGTGATGTGGTGATCGTGGAGAGCAGCAAAGTAGATGGCATTCCTGAAAGGAAGAAGTTTGGCAGGATGAAGCTCTTACAGTTTTCTGAGAATCACCGACCCGCATATTGGGGGACATGGAACAAGAGGACGACAGTCATCCATCCAAGGGACCCCTGGGCCCAAGACAGGGTGAGCATGCAAGCCGAAGTGCCAGTGGTTTGGGCACACCTGTGTTTCAGTTTTCCCTTCTCGGTTTGTCTTTGTTTACACTGGTCTATCTCATTCCGTAAGTATTCTAGCTTCTCTGCTCTGCCATTTCCTCCCAACCCTGAGAGATGGCAGTGACGCACTGCATGTCTATTTTCTCAGAAGCTTCTGGACTATGAGGTAGACAGTGATGAAGAGTGGGAAGAGGAGGAGCCGGGAGAGTCTCTCTCTCACAGTGAAGGGGTGAGTGCAAACCTGGAATGATCTCGGCTTCCACCAAAGGACCGCAGCAGCCCTGGCTGGATTCGCTCACGCAGCTTCTCTGTCATCTACAGAGTTGTCTGAAAATGTCAGCCAACGACTCACATCTGGGTTTCCAGTTTCTCTTGGAATACCTGATTTGGCAACGCTAATCTGCCTGGCAGTAGTGGGTTGTTACCTAGCACAGTCGCCCCTTCTAGATGGGGCACACCCACTCTCTGGTTCACCCAGGTCTCCACCACTCCCTCTTGACTTACCGGGTGACTTTAGTCCTTGGTGTGCTGCCTGGCCCTCATCCCCCGCAGCAGTACAGTGGAATTAGTTCATGAGGTTTTGGTTGATCAATTCTTGTATGTGCCTTGACTGGGGATCGAACCTGCAATCTTGGTGTATCAGGACAACACTCTAACTGAGCTACCTGGCCAGGGCCCACAGATTTAAAGGGTTTTTTTTAAACCTCTTTTTGTTTTTTAAAGATTTTATTTATTTTGGGGGAGGGGGAAGAGGGAGAGAAACATTAATGTGTGGTTGCCTCTCATGCACCCCCAACTGGGACCTGTCCTACAACCCAGGCATGTGCCCTGACTGGGAATCAAACCAGCGACCCTTTGCTTCGTAGGCCGGCACTTAATCCACTGAGCCACACCTGCCAGGGCTACAAATTTAAATTTTTAATGAAGCATGTATTATTTCCAAATGTGAACATACTTTCTTTTTTCAAAGGATGATGATGATGAAGTTGGAGATGACGAAGATGAGGATGATGGTTTTTTTGTGCCCCATGGGTACCTGTCGGAGGACGAGGGAGTAACTGAGGTGAATGGGTGCATGGGGAGGTGGCTGGTCAAAGAGGAGCTCAGTCTGGGGCCAGAACTTGGCTGCTAACTTGGGGACAGTGCCGATGAGTCCCAGCCCACCCACGGCTGATCCCACGTGTATCTTGCCCCTCGTAGCTCTGAAGGTGATCCCCGATGTGTGGTCATTTATGGGAATGCTAGACCCTGTGCTGGGGTTTGTCTGGGAGGTAGGAGAGAATTCCCAGTGATGGGAGGGATTGGGAAGAAACCCCAGACAGGGATTGACTGTGGTTCGTGGGTCAGCTTGACAAACATTTTTTTTTAACATATGTTTAGCTGAGGTGTAATTAACATACAGAACATTCACATTTTAATTTTTCAGTTTAATGGGTTTTAATGATTGGCAACATCACCACCTGAAATAAAATATAGAACTTTCCATCTCTCCAGAAGGTTCTCTCAGTTCCCCTTCATGTTTAGCCCACCACCACCAAAACCACCATCTTCTAAATGTTGCCACATGGTTGAACTTTGGCATAAGCCATTTTTAGGGCTCCAAAGGCCTGTCAACTGTGGTGTTGGGGTGGTGGTGAAACAGTGACAGGTATGGTAAACTGTAGAATGACTTTGTCTCCAAGTCAGACTTAATGGGGACAAGTCCTATATACATTTCTAACCAATGAGGCAGGCTGGTGTCTTGCTGGGCCCATAAGCATCTCTGTCTTAGTGGTAACATTTGTTGTGGGAGAGGCCCGGCCCTGTGGCTGCACTGGGCATTGAATTCTACAGCTCCCAGGATCACATGTTAACCTGAAAATCAGGAGTAGAATTCTGAGGCCTCTTGTGTACCTGGGACTCATCGTCACAGCCAGACAGGATAGATGCATCTAAAGCACCAGAAGTACCTATTATCATTCAGTCTAGAAAAGTTTTCTGCACGTTTCATCTCCTGTAATATTAGAGAAGGGACAACTGGGACATGGTGGGAGCTGTGAAGGTGCTATTTCTGCCTTGGCCCTGACTCTTTGAATAACTGCCCCCAAATGCTCTCTCCTTCACTGTCCTCAAGGCTGGGGCTGCAGTGCAGTGCCTGGGGTGGAGAGAAGTGGGGACCCTGAGTAAGCGTCTGCTTTCTCACCTGCAAGGAATGTGCTGACCCCGAGAACCACAAGGTCCGCCAGAAGCTGAAGGCCAAGGAGTGGGATGAGTTTTTAGCCAAGGGAAAGCGGTTCCGCGTGCTCCAGCCCGTGAAGATTGGCTGCATCTGGGCGGCAGACAAGGATGACAGCGCCGACCTGAAGGTGCTAGAGCAGTTCACAGCGTGCCTTCTAGAGACAGTTCCCTCCGAGGAGGAGCAGACGCCCAAGGCCTCCAAGAGAGAGAAGAGGGACCAGCACAGTGAGTGCTGGCTTGGGGCAGGGGCAGAAGGGGATCAGGCTCCCACCTGCTCCGAGGCCCAGGTTGGTCCAGGGCCAAGGGCAGATGTCTTAGGCAAGTGGATTAATAATTTAAAAGTTCTTTCAGTAAATCACAAAGGCCAGCACTTGCTGGGCACATCTGTTTCTTCTCTGATATTCATAATAGCAGTACATGGTAGCTAGTTTAATTAGCCCAATTTACCAACAGGGAGGGACACAGGTCCACAGTGCTTGGCCCAGGGTCGCTCACATCCCTCACCTCTGTGCCTCCTCACTCCTCAAAGCTGAGGAGAACCAGTGACTCAGAATGAGAGCACGATGACCATGACCGAGGAAACAGGTGCATAGAGCCAGACATGATAGTTGTATCTGAATGAATCTTCCTTATGAGGTTTGGGCTTCACAGAATCTCTTCTGGAGCAAGTTTATATGTCTTAAATCTACCCTTAAAAGGCCACCTGAAGCTGATCATGTCTCTCAATTTTGGTGACAGGTTCAGGTACCGTGTGCAGTGTTTATTGCTTTTCTCCCCGTGTCTGACACCCATGTGTATCCCTGCCTCTCCCCACCAGTCTTGGCCCAGTTACTTCCGCTGCTGCATGGGAATGTGAATGGAAGTAAAGTGATCATCCGGGAATTCCAGGAGTGCTGCCGCCAAGGCCTGCTCAGCAAGGACACCAGCAGTCCTGAGAACAGCTCCACCAGCCCCCCGAGCCCTGGCTCTTCCCGCCCACAGACCCCCACCACCAGTGAGGACAACTCGGTCCCCTCCAAGGCCAGGCTCAAGCGGATTATTTCCGAGAACTCAGTGTATGAGAAGAGGCCCGATTTCAGGATGTGCTGGTACGTCCACCCACAGGTGCTGAAGAGCTTTGATCAGGAGCACCTGCCTGTACCGTGCCAGTGGAATTATGTCACCATGGTGCCCTCGGCCACCAGGGAGGACAGTGGCACTGTCCCGGCTGCAGGGCCCAGCCAGGGGACACCCATCTCGCTGAAGAGGAAGTCAGCGGGCAGCATGTGCATCACCCAGTTCATGAAGAAGCGCAGGCATGACGGGCAGGTGAGCAACGGTGGGCTGCAGGGCCCCGGTGGGGCAGGGAGGCCCCTAAAGTGGCTTTTTTGTTTTTAATAAAGTTTGTTTTTTAGAGCAGTTTTAGATTCTCAGAAAGATTGAGGCAATGGAATTGTCCAAAATTAGGGAGAGGGTTCAGAGATTTCCTATATTTCCTACCCCACAACACACACAGCCTGCCCACTGTCAACATCCCCCGCAGAGCTGCCTGCTTTTTAAGAGTTGAGGAACTCATGTTTGACACGTCGTCGTCATCCAGAGTCCATAGCTGACATTAGGGGGTCACTGTTGGTGTTGTCCATTTTGTAGTTTGGACAGGTGTGTAATGTGTGTCCACCATTACAGTATCACACAGAATAGTTTCAAGGCCCTAAAAATGCTCTGTCCTGCCTATTCTATCCTCCGTCCTAACCCTTAGCAACTGCTGATCCTTTTGCCATCTCTGTAGTTTTGTCTTTTTTAGAATGTCATATCATTGGAATCATACAGTGTGTAGGCTTCTCAGGTTGGCTCTTTTACTTAGTTATATGCCTTCATGGGTCCTTTATGTTGTCTTTTCATGGCTTCATAGTTCCTCAATTTAGGGTCTTCACTTTAGGCCAGCATCTTACGGAGCTACACATTTTAATGAAGGTGCGGTAGGAGCTGAGTCTTCCGCTCATGTCCAGAGCCCTCTTCCAGAGAGTGGTGCTGCTCTGGGAGCTGTGCTCTGAAGGCTGTAGCTGCGGTGATGGAGGAGGAGAGTTGGTGTACACGCCCTTCACTCCCCTCTCAGGCCCCTGGCTCCTCTGACATGAGTTACTATGCAGCTTAGAAAATAAAGTGATCATCAGGGTGAGGAAGCAAGAGAAATTAAATTGCCTCTGGAATGATGTCTGTCCGTCATAAACCTTAAACTGTCACATCAAGAGGGACCATCAGAACATCTGAATGTCAACTGTCACTCCCCAGAACCCCTGGCCAGGTGCCTTGTATGTTGTATGCACAGCTCTGCCTGCCTGTGGATTCAGCTTGGTGCCGTTGGGAGCCCACTGGGTCAGGAGACAGGGACCCCAGACCCACAGACACTTCTCTCCCTGGACCTCAGCCCGAAGTGATGAGCTTCATTAGATCTATTAGATGTTTGAGCCACACGGAACCTTTAATGGTCAATCTCATTGTTGCCCGAACAGTCTTAAGAGGGACTCGTGTGGCTGCTGTGGTTGAAACAAGCTGGGGGCTCCTCGTTTGAAAATGGGTGGTGCTGGAAGACACCCTTCATGTGAGCTCACAAGCAGCCTTTGCAGGCCTTTGCCCTGTCAGCCCTCCCTCAGGTACCTCTGTGCTGTTGTCTGCTTCTTTGCTGCGGTGTGGAATCCTGCACGGTCTGTGTGGGAGCACAGCTGCATTCCTGAGCTCCACTTCCCTTGTGATCATCCTCGTTCATGTTTATAACCCGTATTGCCCTACGTAGAAAATGGTGGTTTTTTCCCTTATCAGACACTGCTCCAGGCACTTTATATGAATGCCTGCATTTCATTGGTGGTAAGAAGCTTTATTCTGTAGTTGAGGCCTCCAGGAATTAAGCCAGGGTGTACCCTCCCAGGTGAGAGGTAGATATGGGAGAAAGGTATGCCTGGGATCAGTGGAGCAGACCATGTCACCCAATGATACACAGGGACAGCAGCCCAATGATACAGCCAGTGCGGACTCAGCTGCTTGCTGCAGAAGCACTCCCCAGGAAGGGGGTTAAACCCCTAGGAGATCTGGGCATGCTGGCCCCCACAACTCGGATTCAGTAAGGTGGTAGGGGACTAAAGTCTGCATTTCAAAGCCCCTTCTCAGGGAGTCCTATGGGAAGGGTCCAGGACCATTGCATGGGCCAGCACAGTGGGTACTGCCTCTTTGGATGCTCTGGGAGCGCTTCTATGGGCAGTCAGCCTCACCCCTACTCCTTGGAGCACTCCTGCTACAACACCCTGCTTGACAGCACTGGATCCCCAGAACTATGTTTGGCCTCAGGTAACAGCCCCTGTGTTGTGGGAGTTTGTCTGCAGCCACAAGTCGTGAGCTTGTGTAACTTCCTAGTCCAGTAGCTGAGTCCTCCCGCTCCCTCCTTCCTTAGCGTGTGGCCTGCCAGCAGGATGAGGTGGCTGAGCCCTCCCTGGGGAGACAGCCCATTTAGCTGGAAAGGGACACCCACCCCAGCCGACTTCCACCTGTATCTTTCTGGCCAAAATACTTAGGCACAGCCACTGCGGGTTGCAAGAGAGGCTGGGAAATGAGACCTGACCACCCTCCTCCCCCAACAAAACTCCAGTCTGTCTTGGGCAGCGGGGCTGCATGAGCAAGACCTGCCAGCACACTGCACCTACCCAAAGAGGGAGACAGGTATAACTTTCTAAAAGGGAGGACTGGAGGGGCATGTGGAACACTTCCTCCTACATTCTGGTAAAGCTGCTAACCAAACACTTTGGTAAAGTGTTTCTGCACCGTTGGAAGTAGTTGGAGCTAAACTATGAATGTGTGAATGTTTTTAAATATTTAGATTTAAATTATCATGAACCCTGGGGTTACAAGGTATTACTGGAAGAGTGAGCACTTGTGGATGGTTGAGATGCCAGCCAGCTCTGCCACCAAATGTCTGTGGCACCAAGGTGACTCAGATCTGGGCCTTGGTTTTATTTTAAAATGGGGAGAGGTTCTCCTTCTCCTTTCCAGTCAAATGTATTCTATTATCAAAGCAAAACTAAGACACCAGGTGTTATGCAGCCGTAGTTCTTAACAACTGCCAAATGTCTCCCTAACTCCTGCCTGTTCCACATGTCCCCCCCCCCCGTCCATCTCTGCATCCACTGCATGCAACAGCGACAGTGGGGTGAGGAGCTTTCCCATCACAATAAGCTGCTGGCCACTCAGCACGGCGGACTCAGTGTCACCCAAAATTCCCACTGTAGAGTAACCTGTCCTGTGTGTGCAGGGTCATGATGGTGGGTCCCCTAAACTTGTTTCTTGTTTGGAGGGTCCAGTGACCAGGAAAGGCTACAAAATGTCTGTTTCTTTTGCTTAACAGATCCAAACGAACACTCCCAGCTCTGCGTAGTTGAGAGCTGACTGTCTGCTATTCTCGGTCAGTCAGTTCTTCAGAACAGGTTGTTAGAAATCGCCCTCAGCATCCTACCGTGGCAGCTCCTGCTTTTGCTCTGGGGGCTGTTCCTGTCTCGGCAACCCTCCAGCCACCAAGGAGCCTGGTTGTGGAGCGCACACACCAGGAACCGATGCTGCTGCAAACCTGAGCCCAGTCTGCCGGCCAGGCCAGGAACCCGCTGTGCAAATATTGCTGCTCTGTCATCCCTTTTCCAGGCAAACAGGTTTTTGTAGCAGAGGAGTTTTGAGGTGTTTTGAGAGGTAGCCCCTCTATTGAAATCTGATCCTACCTCCTCTGCTGGTTCCCTTTGTTCATTTACAGAAAGAGTGAACACTTGTGTGGGGGCGTGGTGTTTAAAATCGGTCCTGCTTCTTTCCATCTTGCCCTGCTGTCCCCTCTGCTGAATGCCAGTGAAAACAGCCCAGGAATCTTGTTGGAAATTCTAGCCCCGCTTTCCCCTGTCTGTCCTGATTTACTGCCTGGTTAATCGGACAGCCTACCGCACAGGCCAAACTGGCGCAAGCATAAACAGAGAGTTGTCAGGTCTCAGACAGAAGGGACAGAGAAAGCACTGACTGACTGAGCTCTCAGCCATTTATTTCAAATAATAAATGTAGACAAAGTGTGTGCTTTATCAATTTTCCTTTCAAACCAAACCAGAAGCCCAGACTTTTCATTCAAAACAGTTCACAAATTATATATTAGTAAGGTAAATGTGATTGTGGTAGTTTTCAGAGCTTCATCGGATGGAACTCCCCAAGGTTTCCTTTGGTCACTGGCTATCAAATGGATTCCGTCAGTGTGTTGCTGAAACGGGTAGAGGGGTCAGGCGTGTGGGCACCTGTATCAGGAGGGGTCACATACTGGTCTGCCCCGAAGTGCTGTACTGACAGCCCATGCCCCTTTGTATATTCAGGTAGGAGCTGGGGACCTGGATGGCTTCCAGGCAGACACAGAGGAAGAGGAGGAAGAGGATGGCGACTGTGTAATGATGGACATCTCGGATATTGCTGGTGAGAACGGCCCCAGACCCTCCTCCCATAGACTGGCAGCTGTGGGGAAGGCACACACCTTCGGACTTTTTAACTGGCTCTCTTGTATGTAATGTACATAAAGGCATTGGGTAGGCTGGTCTAATGGTGGGGGTGGGCAGTTGAGGCCAATCAGGACCTGGAGAATCTGACTTTGCTTCCTAAGCTACTTTTAAGAAACCAAAGACCTGAAGGTTGATTGACACCAAGGTGAAGGGTGGATGGGATGGGAGGTGTCAGAGTGTGTGGAAGGTGGAGGCTTGGCACCAGCCAGTTGCCTCTAAACTGAGCTTCTCCAGGGAAAAGGAGGGCAGCAGTGATGCCGGCTCAGGGACTTGACGTCCAGTGATCCTTGACAGAGCCACTCAGCCTGGGTGCCCCGGTTTCCTCTCCTTGGGCATAGAACTTCGGGCCCAGATGTGGCTCTTCCTCTCTGAGCTGAAGAGTGACAGGGTCTGGCTGGAGGGGGTGAGGGACTACATCTGTCTAGAAAGCGGGGAGGGCCTGGGGCTACAGCCATGCCCCTTCTCTAACCACAGTTGGATGGCAGGGTTGGGGGGGGCATCTTACCCCAAGAAGGCCCTCAGAGCTGTTTCAGGCTCCAGTGACACAGGTATAGCCGCTGAAGCCCCTTCCTGTCCTGCCTTGCAGAGGTCCAGGACCCATGTGGAACCACTCCTGGAGCTGGACGGCCTGCGGGAATGGACACCAGTGAGAGCCCCATGCCCTCCAGCTCACTTGGCCCCTCCTGAGCACCCCAGTTGGCCTGTGTGTGTATGTAGAATGGTTAGGGTTTTCTCAGATGCTTCTCAGATACTTGAAAGTCCTACGATTCCTGTGTAAAGAGCACTTTGTCCTGCTTTGCATACCCATCCCCCACTAAGGGATGGAAAGTATATAGGATGCTTGGTTCATTCTTTTTGATATTTGTAAAAACTTTCCCCCCAAAGTTGCATATTATTCTGCCCTTTAATAAAGCATTATTGCAATGTGTTGGCCTGTACAGGGGAGCCTGATCTTGCCGTAAGGACCCTGAGCAGGCACTGTGATGAAATGCTTATGAATGAATTGGAGCCCTGCTGGTGCAGCTGAGCACTGGGACCTGGCATGAACGTGTATAAACTTATTGTCTAGTCCTGACCTGGTGTCTGTCATCTTTTCAGCCCATCGTTTCTGTGAGCGGGTGTGTGCCTTCACCCATGGCTTGAGTCTCGTGCCCTGTGCAGTACTACCAGGTGTCCATTCCTTACACCCCACATATGGTGCTGCGGCATCTCTATCAAGCTTTCCACTCTGCAAAACCGCTGTCCCATCTCTGTTGTGAAATCCTCCACCTCCCCAGTGACCTAGTTCAGGGTGGGGCTTCTTGTGCCCATCCATCCCTCCTGCCCCTTGGGAGGGGAGCAGGGCCTACTCTGGGCCTCTGAGATCTAAGTCTTGGCTTCCAGATGGACTTCTGGGTCAGGCACACCACAGCAGAGTGTTGAAACCGGGTGGTGCCAGCTGAAGATGCCAGAGCCCTGGTCCCTGAGACCCTAGAACAGCGCCACACTGGGGCAGTGATAGCCCCACTGAGTTGTCTCAGCACATGTGGAAGGCTTCAGGGAGCTGGGATTTCGTCCAAGTTCACAAACTTATCCAACCTGAACTCCAGTCCTGCTAACACCACAGACTGTTTTTGTGCTGGCTGTCCCCAAGGGAGAGGAGCCAGCAGGCATGTCAGCATGCAGAACAGTTTACATCAGCTGGATACAGCCAGATGTAGCCCAACCTGCTGCCGTGTGGCGGGCCAAGACTCCATGCTTTCCCCTAATCTTCCCTCAGAGGCCCTGTACCAGTGGGACTGAGGAACACCCAGTTGCAGAGGGAGCCCCAGCCAGGACCTCCTACTGGAGGCAGGGTGCTGGTGAGTACAGGCATGTGCATGGGACAGAGGCACGTGTGTTACTCCTGTGGATACAACCTCCTGTCCAGACCCCTTCGGCCTGTTTTAGTTGGATATCTGACAACTTGCAGTTGGGGATGGGCGGAGATGTAGGACCTAAGTGACAGGTCAAGGCCATGGCAGCAGAGGAGACAGGCCCGGGTCCAACAGATGCTTGCAGCCCAGGTGTGAGATGAGGCATGCATGGGGGCAACTTGCTGCATGGCAGGGTTACAAAGGATTTTTGCTTTAGAAATCAATCACATTTGGTCCTAACCAGCGTGGTTCAGTTGGTTGGGTGTCATTCCACAGATTGAAAGGTCGCCAGTTTGGTTCCTGGTCAGGGCACATGCCCTGGGTTGCAGGTTTGGTCCCCAGAAGGGGAGCATGTACAAGAGGCAAATGAATGACATTTCCTTCCCTTCTTCCCTTCCCCTCTCTCTAAAAATAGATTAAAATTAAAAAAAAAATATTTCAGGCCTTGAAGCTTCAGGTCTGTCCGTCACCCACCTGGCAGTGGTCAGGACCAGCCAACAGGCCTCTGTGCAGGAGGAGTGTCTACAAGCTACAGCTAGCAGCCTGCTGGGGGTTGAGGGAGGGGATGATACAGGTCAGCAGTTGAGGGGGCATCGCCCGGCCTGGGTATGACCAGGGGTGAGTACCTTTGATGCTCCAGGCCTTGCTTTCCCTGTCTTAGTCCCTGTGGCTGTAACATATCACTCTATCACTAAAAACGATGGCTTAAAACACACCTGTTCTTACCATTCTGGGTATCATATTTGCCTAATGTGGGTCTCACTACTTTAAAATACAGGTGTGGGTAGGGCTGGTTCCTTCTGGAAGCTCCAGGGGAGAATCCATTTCCTGCCTTTTCCAGCTTCTAGTGGCTACTGCATTCCTTGACTCCTGGATCCTTCCTCCAAATATGAAACCCGCAGTGCAGCCTCTTCCATTTCTTCTGCCTCCTCCTTCCACATGTAAGAACACCTGGGATGATGCCGGGCCCGTCTGGAAAACCCAGGACAATCTCCCATCTGAAGATCTTCAAACACACACCAATTTCCTCGTCACTTTCCTCTTCTGTGAATGTTCTCTTAACATTCACAGGTTCCAGGGGTGAGGATGCGAATGTCTATGGAAATTTGTTCTGCAGGGCCTCAGCCCTGGCTCTACAGCCCCAGGCCCCTGGGGCACCCTCCCTCAGGAAGATGGGCTTGTCCACTGGGTGACTGCTACTGAAGCACAGCTGGAATTCACCACCAGGAGACTAGTCAAAGAGCCTGTTTATTTCGGTTCAGAACTTAGTTACAGAATTCCGTCTTGACAGGCTCAGCATCTCCACCCTACGCCACTGTCACCAGCAACCCCACAGGGCAGCCTCGGAGCCAGCTATGGTGCCTGGACCACAGCATGTGGGGCCTGGGCCCATGCTGAAGGCCCACTCTCATGCCCAGGGAGGCGTTCACATCTGTCATGCCTAGGGTTCCATTAATCATGTTATTAGCAGCTGGACAAGGCTTAGAGCCAGCACTACCAAGGACAACACAGCAGCTGTCCCCTGAAAGCCCTCTGAGTGGCAGTCACAGGCCAAACAGTGGCTCTCCCCTGCCTGTGGGCCAGACAGACAGTCCCAGAAGAGGGTGGGAGGCCTTGAGGTGGAGGGAGAACGGGGACATGAGCAATGGTGGAGGAAGCAGGAGAGCATGACACAGACCCGTGGGGGCTGAAGCCAACCCTGCTTTTATTTCACGGGAGCTTCTCAATGGCCATCAGGAGCTCAGGTTTCAGGATAGATGAGTCTGGCTCAGCCCCTGCAGCCTTGATGTCCTCTAGCACTGCTGAGTCCCACGAGAAGGTCAGGAGGGCCGAGGGCACCTGTGGTGGGGCGAGAAGCCTCAGCCTCATTCTGGCCTTTACATGACAAAGTTCACATCTTCACATTCAAATCTTTTGTGTTGGAGCCAGGGCCACACCCTCCCAAGGCTGATCCCACTGGTGACAACAGTGACAGCAGTCACTCAGTAAGCCCATTTCCGAAGCAGCAGCCCCTCCTACCAAGGACCTGGGTTCAGGGACACCTCCTGACCTGTCTGAGGCTGCCCAGTGCTGGGCAGCACTCAGGACCTCTGGGCAAGGCCACCTTCCTTCCTTCCTGGTCTCCCTGCATCAGGGTCTGGCTGCCCTCTGGCCTCCTACATCCTCCCCAGTAAATCCTCTCTTTTCCAACCTCATCTGGGGTCTGCTCCTCAGAAAATAACACACTCGACACCTTCTTTTCCATTTTAAGGGTGGGAAACTGAGGCACCGAGAAGTTACGCAGGTCACATTGTGAATAAACAGAAAGCAGAACTAAAACCCAGGGAGCCTGGCCCTGGGACCCCTGCTCCTAGGACCACCCTGTACTGAAAAGCACCACCCCCATGGGATGTGTGTGGCAGATTCAGCCAGAACCCAGAGATCCAGCATGCGGCAACTTGTCACTCACCAGCCCACACTCATTGAAGGGCAAGTTCTCGTCCTCTGACAACTTCTGCCCACCCGAGGCCAGCAGCTCAAAGGGCAACCAGTCGCTCTGCAAGGCCTCCCGAACAAAGCTATAGAGTGCTGCCACCCGCTCCCGGGCGTAGAAGGTCCCTGGGGGGTGGAACAGTCACAGTGTGGCTGGAGATCATGGGAACCCTCCCCAGGGCCCACCCAGCCCAGACAAGTGGAGGTGAGCCCAGAGCAGCTCAGACAAGCTCAGACCAGAGACCCTCCTGGAGGCACACAAACCCACAGTAGCAGTTATTGCACCACACACAGCCCAGTCAATCAGCACAGACACCAATCACCTCCCAGGCCTCGCCCTGCCCCTTCCCCGCACAACCCTGGCCAGCAGGCAGCACACACCCTGGAGGAGGCAGCCATCGGGGAGGCGGACGCGCAGCAGTGTGTAAGTGTACTTGCGCATCTCCCTCTGCTCCTCCTTCTCCCGCATGGCCTTGGTCCGCAGCATGCTCAGCCGCTCCACCGCCTCAGACTTGAGCCTCTGTTCCCGCTTGACCTCCTCAGCCGTGAGGTTGAAGAAGTCAGAAGGCAGGTCGAACTGAGAGGCCAAGGGTGAGGGCCGGAAGACACGCCGCTGGCGGGCCAGTGTGGCCCGCACAGGCTCAGCACACAGCAGCTGCTCCTTGTGCTGCTCCAGGCTCTGGGACTGGGCCAGGGCGGCCTCACTCAGCACATAGAACTCTTCAGGGCCCTCTGGGACACACAGGGACGTCACTGTGCCACGGCAAGAAAACCCCCGAGCCAGGCCTCTCCCATTCCCACCTCCCAACTCGGCCAAGGCTATTCTCTACTCAGCTTACCCTGATCTGGAACTGGCAACAATGCCTTCTGGAAGCCAATAGCCTCAAAAAACTCGTGGGTCCCTTCCAAGCAGTTAATGCGCTCCTGGGAGCAGAGCCAAAGTCATGCAGGGCCCTTGGGCCTCTTCGAGCCCCATCAACCTCACTGCCCAATGGGTCCCATCAGGCCCAGCACCCCCTTTTTTGGAGGGGCTGGACCCTGGGCAGGACAAGCCCCCCTCCCCTGCCTCTGAAGCTGCCTAAGGAGAGGCTTCAAGGTTTCCAGTAGCTGCTCACAGAGGGTATGGGACCCCAAAGGCCAACAACCAGGGTGAAGAAGAGCTAAAGAGCCAAAGAACAGCATGGGGTCTTCAAAATGGGGGGAGGGCTGTGTATGATCCTGTAGGGGAGAGTGGGTGCCCTGCCAGCAGCACAAGTAAAATGGACCAGGGTGGCGGGACCCCTTGATTTCTCCACAGAAGCCAGAAGTCTATGTAAGAAATCCCCTCAGTGCTGATATGACCCCAACTAGTTCAAATTAAGGTCAAAACATGCCAGGAGTGGTGGGGAGAGCGATTACATACAGATATTATGTTTGACCTAGGTTCATAAAGCCCCTTTCCACCTGCCACCTCTGCCCACCTCCACCTGCAACCCCGTAGAAGCCCTCCCAGGGCCCCTCCGCCAGGCTAGGCCCTGTGCAACCATTGGCCCAGCCACACTGGCTACACCGGCTACAAGTCACTCAACAGAGCCCTTACCTGGAACACCTTGTTCTGCAGCTTGATCTTCCGGTACTTCTCCTCCTTAGGGTGCAGGTGGATGTTG
This sequence comes from Anoura caudifer, assembly GCA_004027475.1. Classification (NCBI taxonomy): domain Eukaryota; kingdom Metazoa; phylum Chordata; class Mammalia; order Chiroptera; family Phyllostomidae; genus Anoura; species Anoura caudifer. The sequence goes on from PVKU01000037.1 coordinate 853,104, forward strand.
TCCAGGTACCTGAGGCAGAATTGGGGAACAGGACAGGCCTGGGTTGGGTGACTGGCTCCTCTGTCCCTCCCACCCCCAGGCAGATAGCAGCTCAGAGCCATACCCAGCTCCTGGTTAAGAGGGGGCGAAGGTGCCATCACACCTCGGACCCCTGATGCCAACAGCCTGGGCCAGCACAGGATACCACTACCCCAGCCACTGTCCACCTGGGGGCTGCCTCCCCGCCTGAGGGCACCAATGGACTGCAGTGTGTGTGTGTGGGGGGGGGGCGGGGGATGGACAGAGCCAGAATGTGCCTCCAGTGCCAATGGGTCACCAGTGTTTGCTTGGGAGCTCATGAGCACAACAGACTTCCAGCACCCCCGGACCTGCTCAGTGATCAGGGGAGTGGGGTGGGAACCCACCTCCTTCACATTTTTCTACAACCCCCAAAGGGAAGCCAGGGTTGGGAATCCCCAATTCAGTAACCCCCTTCATTTTACAGACAGGTAAAGTAAGACCCCAAGAGGCCAAGCCCCTTCTCTTCATGGGCTCAGGGGGAGGGAAGGATGGAGCCTGGCCTCACTCTCAGGGCCAGGCTCCTCCTGGGTCCCCTCAGCAGGTCATGCTGGAGGCCTGAGAGACTCGCACCCTCAGTGGGGGACAGGGTGCCCACTCACTTGGCAATGGTGTCCACGCCCAGCTTCACTTTGTCCCGGTCTTTGTTGAACGTGTGGATCTTCATGATGGAGGCAGCCACCGGGTCCACGGAGAAGTGCTGGGTGGAGCGAGGAGAGCATGTCAGAGAGCACTCCCCTAACAGCCCGGGGCCTCGCTACTCAGGAGGAAGCAGTAATGACAGTAAGAGTAACAGTGTCTGGGCTTCCACTGTACACACTCACCAGAAAAAAAGGAGAAAAGCCTCAGCGGTGCCCTCCCTCCTGGGGAAGAGGGGCCATCAGCAGCCCAGATCATGCAATAAAATTATGGCTGCGACCAGCAGACCTTACAACGGGACATTAGCCTAGACAATCCAGGTGGGCCCAGAGTAACCATAAGAGCCCGTCAGGAGAGAGAACCAGGAATGGCAGCTGGACAAAGACTCGGCCTGGCATCACACGCTGTGAGGACGGAAGTAGGGGCCACAGAACACAGGTGGCCCGGAAGCTGGCAAAGGCCAGGAAATGGACTGTCCACAGAGCTTCCAGAAAGAACACAGCCTTCCTGCCACTGGTGAGAGGCACGTTGCACTCTGACTTGCAGGATTCTGAGACCAGACGTGTGCGTTCGAAGCCCCTCAGGTTGTAATAATCTGTTACCCTGGTAATGGGAAACTCAGACCCAGGACAAAAATAAGTTTGAAATTATTTCCAAATTCACTTTTTAAGGAAAAAAAATGCTAAAGTTCTTTTCGTACTGCTGTAATAGCTGGTAATTCCTATGTTTACGGTGAGTGGTATGTTACCTTTTATGAAAAATCAAAACAAGTGAAGGGGAGACACAAATACGTCAGTAGTTTGTACACACTTGAACTGTCCCTGAACAGGGGGCCGGGCTACCCACAGAGGCTGTCACCTGGGAGGGTGGCCAAGAGGTGAGTGGAAGAAGGCTTTTGTCTGCCTACCCTTCTGTATTCTGATCTCTGTACCACATGTAATCACTACCTCTTTGAACACGTGACAACAGATACAACATACACAGGTGGGGACACTAAGCAGGATCTGTGCCACCTGGCCTCACTGGGGCTTACTGAAGGCAGCTCCGACCCCGGAGCCTCTGCGTGAGGGACGGGGGCGCGAGGCCTCCACTCACTGAGAGAATGGCTTCTTTGATCCGGCTGTCCCGCTGGTCCTTCCTCAGGGTGGCCCCTGTGAGAGGGCAGGTGAAGTACACTCCAGGCACTGCCAGGGGGGTCGAGCCTTCCTCTTTAGGCTCAGGCACCTGGGGGGATGGGGATGAAAGTATCTCATCCTGGACTGTGGACAGATGCCAGCCCAAATCACGGAGTGCCACAGCCCTGAAAGCACAGCCCTGGAAGCCAGACGCCCACGGCCTCAACGCTGCTCCCTCCACCATGGAACACCTCGGCCCAGTGACCACGTGCCTCTGAGGATGTTCTCTGGTCTGTGAAATGTCTCTGCAGGACCAGCTCAGGACTCAACAAGGTGAGGAACAAAAGAAAAGTGTATAGCAGCTGCAAACACAGCACTCAATCAGCAGCTTCTGCTGTTCCTGTCCCTGATGCCTGGCGGAGAAAGGGCTTCGTGGTGGGGAGTTGAGTCACGGTGCCCTGGACGAGTCCCAGCCCATCTCTGGGCCTCAGTTCCTGGGCAGTGTCTATCTAGGGTCTGTTCCACCCTAAGACCCAGTGAGAACTCAAGGGCTGAAATGCTAGGATTGCCCTTTCCGTAGAGCTCTCCTTTGAGTCCCACCTCCTTCTCATCGGCCTGACTACAGTGTGCTCCATGGAGCCCTCCTGCCTCCCGAGAAGGCTGCAGAGGGCCATGCCAGGGGTGCAGGCTCTGGGGTTGCACAGAGTGGGGCTCCCATTTAGGCCCTGCTGGTTCTGAGGTGCATGACTGAGGACACTGCCTTCATGTCCCTAAACCTCAGTTTTCTCTTCTGAAAAGTGGGGACTACAACAGTACCCACCCTCATGGTGTTACAGAGTTGGGGCTGTAACCTAAAAACTAACAGGGTCCAGTCCTACCCTCAGCACCCAAGCCTGGCACCCTAAGGTGCTGAGTGTGGAGGCCCCAGCCAACATCAACACAATCACAATCCACCTCGACCTTTCAAGGCAGGGTTCCCCAAGCCAGAGGTGACCTCTCCCACCCTGCTGTCTCTTCTGTGTCCCCACCACCCCCAACACCAAGTGCTTACAGGCAAGAACCTAGGGGTGGCCCAGCTCCCCACCCCAGGCCACCCCTTGGGGTGTCATGCTGCCAGATGGATGCTTTTACCATGTTATTCCCCAGGGCCTTCGAGCTCCCACTGACAGTCGCTTCAACTTGAAGTTCCTTTCTCACTGGAGGGAGACGCAGAAATGGGTCAGTGTGTGGCCCCTCCAGGGCTGGCCCTCAAGTGGGTCAAGTTCTAGTTGTCCTTCCAGTTTGAGGTCCTAGCCCATCTTCCTGCAACACTGCCTCATGCCCCCACACTCCTCCTGATGACCTGGTGAAGACCTGCAACCTCTCCTCCTCCCTTGTTCCCCTCTCCACCCTCCCTGACATCCGTGACACTCAGATCATGCCAGACCCTTGTTCCTTTTCCCCCTGAATTTCTCTCCTCTCACAACTGTGAATTTAAAGCCCCCACATCATTGGTTATATAATTATTTTCATCCAGGACCAAGCACAGGATCTGGGACCTGTGAACAGCCACAGACAGGCCTCGAGGATGGAGGGGACAGAGGCCTCACTCCACTTCACCTCATCTGCCCTCCCTGCAGCCCAAGCACAGTGCAACTCACCCTGGTTCCGCGTGGAGTCCTGTGACGACGTGGTGCCCCGGGCCCTGGGCTGCTTCTGCTCCAGCCGGGCCAGGGCCGCTGCAGCTGCCATCTGCGCCTCATCAGTAGGTCCCTGGCGGGGCTGCCGGTGCACTGGCTGGTTGGGCTTTTCTTTGGGGGCCTTCTCCCTGGGGGGGAACAGAGGAAGTGAAGTGATATAGGGTCAGGCAGAAGAGCCTCTACCCCTCTCCCACTTCTATTCCTGCCCCATCAGACACACATCTCCCTGAACAGCCCCTGGAGGCAGATCCCAGCACTGCCCCGTTGGGCAAATCCTTCACTGGCCTGGGCCTCAGAGGCATCACCTGCTAACAACTGGGGTTAATGGCACCCACCTCTACATGGGGGCCATCCCAGTTAAGCACCCTAATGTCTTCAGGAACTGACAAGACTCAAGAGTCAACCCCCTGCCAGCTCCCTCCTGAGTAAGAATCTCGACCCTTCCTGTCTATAACAGTGAGCAGTCGCAGTACCATTAACTGAGCATCTACTGTGTGCCAGGCAGCACAGTGTTCTCTCTTCAAACCACACCTCTCTGAGGGTGGTCTTACGATCTCCTTTTGCAGAAGTTCATACAACACACAAGCCCTGTATTGGGTAAGTTTAATGTCACCTCCACTCTGGGAAATAAGTGAAGTATAACCTCAGGGGATGGATGGCTTCTTAATCTACTTAGTAAGAAAATGATCTGGTTCTGGCTCTGTCTGGTGTGGCTCAGTAGATTACATGCTGGCCTGCAAACCAAAGGATCGCCAGTTCAATTCCCAGTCAGGGCACATGCCTGGGTTGCAGGCCAGGTCCCCGGTGGGGGGCACAAGAGAGGCAACCCACTGATGTTTCTCTCCCTCTTTCTCTCTCCCTTCTCCCGTCTCTATAAAATAAATAAATAAATAAATAAATAAATAAATAAATAAATCTTTTAAAAAGAAGAGGGAAGGAAGGAAGGAAGGAAGGACAAAGGAAGGAAGAAAGAAAAGGATCTAGTTTTGAATATCCCAGCAGAGAAGTCTCACCCTGGTCTGACTCACCTACCTCACCCACCTTCCTTGAGGACCCTCTCCCGGCCCCAGGAGTTAGAATCGTATGTGCTAAGTCTGTAAACCTTACCAGAAGCCAAGGCTCTCAGTTCATGGCCTCACTCCTCCTACTTTGCTCAGATGTGTGGGCAGCCCCCTCTTCTTGTTCCAAGGCCTCTGGGACCTGCTTCCCATCCATCCCTGCCCCACAGCTGGAGAAGCTCATGTTAGAAAAAATAGGTCACGTAAACCCACCCTAGTCCCATGTGGTATTGGGGTCTTTCTATAAAAATGCCATTAGCCCTGGTCAGTGTGTCTCAGTTGGTTGGAACACATCGTCCCATAGCCAATGGGTCACAGGTTCAATTCCCAGTCAAGGTACACACCCAGGTTGCAAGTTCAATCCCTGGTTGGGGCACATGTGAGAAGGCAGCTGATCAATGCTTCTCTTTCTCTCTCTCTCCCCTTTCTTCTCCAAAGCAATGAAATAAACATCCCCGGACCGCTTTCCAAGATACCTCACTTGCCCACTTTGTGGCTCTACTGGGCAGCCATAGGGGTCCCCCTAAAACCTAAGTTAGCACTTTTCACACCTCTACACCAAGTCCACCCAACACCTGCACAACAGAACCGTAAAGCCACCCATGTCCCCACAGGCCATGAATAACATGCCCGTCTCCCTGGTTCACTCTTCCGTCTACCCTGGTCTCACTGCTGTTGCTCATTGTAGGCCAGCCGGTTCTTGCGACAGAGCCTTTACACTCCCTGTGCCTGCTGCCTGAGTGTGCGCCAGGGGGTGGGATGAGGAAAGGAGGTTTGGGAGAAGGTAGAGCTGATGAGGGACTCAAATGTTGGAAAATTTTTAGTTTCAGGTAATAGCTAATAAGCTTACTAATCAGTGCATGTAAAAAGCTATTGTTGCAGGAACTAAAGGTAGGACCCTCCCTGACTCCAGGAGGCCACAGGCAGTTCCACCTTTGTGTCCGGAGAGGACTGCAGGCAATCAGGATGTGTTGGAGCCACTGTGCTCCAGGGTGAGATGCCTACCGCCCAGGGCACAGATGACAGACTGCTGCAGCTTTTATCTGATTAAAGTTTTCCCTGAGTTCCAAGCCCCTTACCTACACCCTTCTCCTTATGAAAATAATCAGTTTAAAATGGAATTTAAGACAGTCTGTTAGGGTGCAAACCTGCCATCTTCTCAGATCACCAGCCATCTGAAAAAAAGCGCCCATAAAGATTCAATCCTCACCTCAGATTCAATCCCCACTTCTGCTTACTGGCTCTGGTAGGTGACAGGCAGCACAAACACCAGCTTTTCCCGGTGTGCTCTGTGAGTGTGTGTGTGTGTGTGTGTGTGTGTGTGTGTGAGAGAGAGAGAGAGAGAGAGAGAGAGAGAGAGAGAGAGAGAGAAGTTGATTTCCACATGGCTGAATTTCACCTCAACCAGCTCTCAACTCACATGTCACCTTCTTAAGAGCCAAATTCCTGGACCATCTAAAGGTCCCCCACCCCCAATGCTCACTATCCCCTGACCTCGCTTATTTTTTTCACAGCCCCAGGCATGAAATAATCTTTCATCGTATGTGTACTGGTTCCTTTTTTCCATCTGCACACACTGAAAGGCAAGCCCTGAGAGAGTCTTGCTCGATACCCCTCCTGCACGCCTGACAGGGGAACTCAAGAGTCAAAGATTTTAGCTTTAGGAATAGTTGATAGGCTTAAGCAATTAATGAATGTGGAAAGCTGTTCACTGGCCTGCCTGACTCCAGGAGGTGGACAAGCAATTCAACCTTTGTGCCCTGGGGGATCTGCAAGCTACTGAGTCGGTATCTGATGTCAGTGATGCAGATAAAGGATTGTTGATCAGCAGTTACAGAAATACTAGGAAAATCACTGTCTGCAACCCTTATCTGATTAACCTTTTCCCAAACCCATTATTTATGCTTTCCTTTTGCTTATAAAAATAAAAAGGTTGGCTTGAGATGTTAAGAGGATTTTTAGAGTACATAACCCGCCATCTGAATAAAGTGCCCATAAAGACTCAATCCTTCTCTTACTGATTGGTTCTGGCAGTCACAGGCGGCAGGAATGCTGACTTTTCCAGTGTCACATCTTGAGCCTCCCAGCTCACTCCAGGCACACACAAGAGCCTGCATCCCCAAATTACTTCCATCCCCTCTCCTCCCAGGCCTCCAGTCTGGCACAACAATCACCCACACAGCCCCCACCTTCTTCCCGTCACAGTCCCAGCTGTCCCAGCCCCCACCTCTACCCACAACTTGTCAAGCAAATGAATGGACCCCCTCGTCTGGTCCACCACTCTCCATGGACCCCTCTTAAGCTGCCCTCCTCTCCCTCCTCAGGTTCCTAGGACCTGACTTTGTCCACTGTGCTCCCCTCCCTCACTCATGAACCTGGCCTTCATGAGTCTCATTCTTCCCACTCAGCACCCCCTCCCAAGGATCTCAGGAGCCCCCAATCTTTGTGACAGATGTCCTAAGGTCCTTGCCCTGCACCCACTCTCCTTCACACAACTCTGACTCCTTTGTCTTCCCTTCCTGCCCTATTCCCTGTCTCTCCTCCCAGGCCCTACCTCTTCACAGTCCCTTTCCTTATTTATCACAGAACCCTGCCCAGGCTGGGGTCTTTCCTCAGTCACTCCTGATTCTAGGACCACCCCCTAATTCTCACCTCCCCAGCTCCCTGCGGCAGCCCCACCACTTCCCAGGCCCACCCCCAAGTGGAGCTTCCTTCTCAGACGCCCAGACCTGACAGTCCAGCATACTCACTTGCTCCGCCACTTTACTGACTCCTCCATGCCACCTGCCCTCCACACATCTCTCCACTGAGTTTGCAGTCTTGCCCCAGGCCCTTCCTTTCTCCAAGTCTTCCCCAGAAAACTCACAGAGGCTTAAAGGCGTGCACACCACACCCCCCACACTCCCAAGTCACCTAAGGGCCTCCCGTTCAACTCAACCATCACCCACGAGGACCCCGTCTCCTTCCTATCACAGGCATACCCCACCCACCCACTTCCATTCTCCTACCAGACCTTCCTCAGCCCCTCACAGCCCCCTTCAATTTACTACGTCGACTCTTCCAACAATGCCTTAGGCTCCCTGGCCTTCCAGACTCCCATTCAGTCCTCCCTCGAACTCCAGACCCAGGGCCCAAACCCCTCACACCATGAACGATAACTCTTTGCTTTTCCAAGCTCAGGCGCCAATTCCCATCACCTAGATTACCCCAAATCTATATTCTTCTTCTGTGACCCTTCTTGGTCCCCTGACTTCTCCCTTACTACCCCCTACTCCCATCCTAAATCTTTCCATTGATCACCATCTCCCTGCAGCCCCGCCCACTCAGGCTTCGCCCCTCCCATTCCGCGCCCAGGGGCCTCCACTTCCCCCTACACCCACGGCGCACTCCGTGGACCCTGCCCCGGAGATCTCTCCCCTGCTCACCTCTCGCCCTCTAGGCCTCCCCTGACCGTCTCCGCCCCCAGTCTTCACGAACCTCACCGACTCCGTAAGCTTCTGTCCAGGACCTGCGCTCTTAAACTTGATATCAGCCTTGATCTCCTGGAAGAATTTCTTCATAGTGACTGCAGGCCCAGCGGCAGAGGGCCGCGGGGAGATAGGGGCCCAAGGCCCAGTCGGGGAGGGGTCTGTAGAAGCCAGCAACCGGAAAAAAAATAAACGGCTGCCGGAAGTCCCGCCTCCCGCGCTCGCCCACGTGACAATCGACGGGGCGCGCCTTTCTAGCTTTCCGCGCTTGGCTTGGCTGCGACCGCTCTACACGTTTGAGCCTCCTCTCTGTAGTTCTTCCGGGACTCCGTTGCTAGGGGCGACAAGGGCGCTTCTAGCTGCAAGCTGTAGTTAGGCACCTTCCTGTTCCCCAAGGGGTAACAGGAGAGGGGGACTTGGCCCCACGGAAGAAATGCTGGCCTTGCTCACGAACCTTTCCTGGCTCCTCGGAGCTTACGTGATAAAGTCCCAATTCAATTGTGGGAGCAATCGAGGCCCCTGCAGCCCAGCTCCGTGGTTATACCCAGTACCTCGCCATCCCCCTCAATCTTCCTGAGCTTCAGTGTCCTATGTATTATGAAATGGGGTTAAGATAGCAGCCGCTTCCTAGCAAGACTGTAATCAGGATAATGCAATTGAAAGAATCAATAAATGGCAGGCGTTATATTTTAATCCTTTAATATTTCTTAAGTCAGCATAAATTAAAATTCTCTGATCTCGCAGAGCTCATTATTTTTTCCATGAGGTTGGGGAGGGACAGACAATGTGATAAAACGTATGGTAGGGTAGATGGTGTTAAGGCCTATGGAGAAAAGTTGGAAACAGGAATGGAAGCGAGCAGAGTGGGGGCAGTTTGCAACACCAAATAAGAGGGTCAGGCATAGGAAAAGGACGGTTTTGAGACCACGACGGACATTTCAATGTGTCTGAACATAAGATGATAGAAAGGAGCGATTGTTAATTTTGCTAAGGGTGATAAAGTCATGGCAGTTGTGTTTAAATATTTTTTTGTGTGTTTAAATACAGAGATGTATTCTGAGATACTTATGGCTCAAACAACATCTGAGATGTGCTTTCTAAATGCTCCAGCAAAAAAAAGTATATACACGTACACACTCACACACATACTTTAGGTAAAAATTCTCATGGCTGTAATTTCTCCATGTGGTAGAATGCAAGAGTGGTCATTCCCAAACATTTACTGAGCATCTACTACATGTCAGCCAGTAGAGCCACAGCAGGGAATGAGACAGGGAGGGCACTGCTCTTGAGGGGCTCACAGCTATTGAACAAGTGTATAATGCCAGGTAGTGCTAACTTCCATTAGGAAAAATACAGTAGGAGAAAGCAATCAAGAGTGATGGGAGTCTTCCTTTAGATAGGCTAGGAAGGTCTGACATTTGAATAGAGACCTCTGAAGGAGATGAGGAACAAAACCACAGGGAAATCTAGGCAAGGAACACTCCAGGCAGAGGGGACAGCGAAGGAAAGGGTCCTGAGGTGATAGCTTATTCAGGGAATATGGTGCCTGGAGGAGGGTGAGTGAAAGGGAGAGTAGATTCTCTGCTAAAAGCAAGTAATGTGTGGTCTGCTCATCCCCTCTATGGAATACTCTATAACCACCACAAAGTGTGCACATGGGAACTAAATAGCAGCAATAACAGTAGTAATTGCTCCATAACAAATTACTCCCCAAATTTAGCAGCTTACAAGAACAAACATCTCAATTCCTGTACATGGGGACTCAGGAGCGGCTTAGCTGGCTGGTTTAGGCTCCAGGCTTTCGTGATACTGCAATCAAGCTGTTGGCCAGGGCTATGGTCTCACCTGAAGGACTGACTGAAGGAAAGTCTACTTCAAAGCTCAAATGGTTGTTGGCAGGCCCCTGTTCCTTGCTGGCTCTTGACCAAAGTCATGAGGTCCTTTCTATATGAACCTTTCTACAGAGAGAATGTCCTCACAACATGGCAGCTGGATTCTTTCAGAGAGAGAGAGAGAGAGAGAGAGAGAGAGCATGCACGCACCAAGAGGAAGCTGCAGTTCTCTTATAACCTAATATTAAACTTGCCATACCATTATTTCTGCCTGCTGTATTGGTCACACAGACCAACTCTGGTACAATGTCAGAAGGGACTTCACAGTAATGCGAATACCAGGAGGCGGAAATCACCTGGAGGCTCCCTATTACGCTAGAGCACTGGGTAAAAGTGCAGTAGATGACACTGTCTCCCCACCTGTTTATGGTGTGTAGAAGGCCTGCTGTGGAAAAACAAGGGAGGGAAGAAGGGCAAAATTCTAACATCTGTTATTTGGGTTGGGGGGAATCATAAGGAATTTTTCTTCTTTTTTCCCCTGGTTTCCAAATTTTATGTAATGGAACTCTATGACTTTTACTATAGAAAATAATATTTAGGACTGGCCAGTGTAGCTCAGCTGGTTGGCATTATCCTGAAAACCAAAAAGTTTCCAGTTTGATTCCAGGTCAGAGCACAAGCCTAGGTTTCCCACAGACCCCAGTTCGGGTGGGGCATGTGTGAGAGGCAACCAATCAATGTTTCTCTCTCTCTCTTTCTTCCTCCCTTCCCCTCTCTCTAAGCATAACTAATTAAAATCTTTAAAATAAAATTAAAAAATATATAGCCCTGACTGGTGCAGCTCAGTGGATCGAGTGCTGGCCTGCAAAGCAAAAGTTTGCCCATTCAATTCCCAGTCAGGGCACATGCCTGGATTGCAGGCCAGGTCCCCAGTTGGAGGTGTGTGAGAGGCAAACCAATCAATGTATCTCTCACATATTGACATTTCTCTTCCTTTCTTTTTCCCTCCCTTCCCCTCTCTCTAAAAACAAATACATAAAATCTTTAAAAATATATAATATATATAAAAAAGAAAATATTTTTTAAAAAGGAATTGAATTAAACTTCTAGACCTAACTTACAGGAATACAAGGGGTGGAGAAACAAATGAAACACATCACAAGGAAACAGACGAATCCCACATGTGACACATTCTCTAAGCCAACTGGGTTGGTTCCTTAAAAAAGGCAATGTTGTGAAAAATAAACAAGACTCGAAATGAAAGGGATTAGAGAAACACAGCCTTTACTTCAGTGAGTGAACCTTGATTTAATCCTGATTTCTTTAAAAAAGCTGAAAAAAAAACTTAGAATAATGAAGACAATTCCAAATGACTCGGTATTTAATAGTATTATGGAATAACTATTAATTTTCTTTGGTGTGATAAAGGTATTATGTTTATGTAATAAAGTTATCAATATTAAGAAATACTGAAGTATTTAGGAGTGAAGTGCTGTGATGTATGAAACTTTCAGCCCTGGCTGGTGTGGCTCAGTGGATCGAGTGCTGGCCTACAAACCGAAGGGTTGCTGGTTCGATTCCCAGTCTCAGGCACATGCCTGGGTTGCAGGCCAGGTCCCCGGTGGGAGGCACATGAGAGGCAACCACACATTGATGTTTCTCTCCCTCTCTCCCTCCTTCCCCCTCTCTAAAAATAATTAAATAAAAGCTTTAAAAGAAAAGAAACTTTCAAATGTTTAAAAAGAAATATATATATTTGACCTTGAACAACACAGGTTTGAACTGTACAAGTCCATTTATACATGGATTGTTTTCAGTAAATACTGTAAATGCATTTTCTCTTCCTTATGATTTTCTTGCCATTTTCTTTTCTCTAGCTTACTCTACTGTAAGAATAGAGTATATAATACATGCAAAATATGTGTTGACTATTTATGTTATCTGTAAAGCTTCCCATTAACAGTAGGCTATTAACAGTTACGTTTTGGAGGGACTCAAAAGTTATTTATGGAGTTTGACTGATCTGGTTGTACCACTAACCCCTACGTAAACACACTAACCACTATCTGTGTATATACACACACACACATATATGAAGCACATACGGGGAAATGTTAACAACTGTTGAATATAAGTGTAGGGTTGTGGTGGTCATTTGTAAAATATGTCCACAAATTCTTTGACACTCCTCCCTTTCAAAGGTGGAGTCTAATTCCCTTTCCCTTGAGTGTGGGCTGGACTTAGTGACTTGCTTTTAACAAATAGAAAAGGGCAGAAGTGATGGTGCACAGCTTTGAGACTAGATATAAAAAGCATGGCTCAATGTCTAGTGTTACTCACTCTGGGGAAGCCGGCCGCCATGTTGCGAGGAGGCTTGGGTAGCGCTTTGGAGAGGTGAGGAGCTGAGGTTTCCTGCCAACAGCCACGTGAGGGAGCCACCTTGGAAGGGGCTCCTTTAGCCCCAGTCAAGCCTTCAAATGAAGCAGCCTTAGTTGATATCTTGGCTGCAGTTGCATGAGATACCCTGAACCAGAACTCCCCAGATTCCTGACCCTCAGGGTCTACACAAGGTAATAAATGTTCACTGAAGTGACTAAGTTTTAGGGTAATTTGTTAAGCAGTAGTTAACTGATAAAAGAACATACCATGTTCATTGTGCTACTTTTCTCATCTTTTTTAAATGTTTAAAATATTGAAAATTACTGTTAGCACTGTGAAATAAAGGATCATATCTTTTACAATCTCAAGTAAAAGATAAAGAGATTGGCCCAAAGTCACACAGCCAGACAGCGGTGGGGACCCACCCTCTTCCCTGAGAGTAAAGTCCTACAGGATTCCTCAGCCTGGCATTCAAGACCCTGAGGCTCCTGGGGAGTCTAAGAAGCCTCATCACTTTTTCCTCTCTGCCTCTACCTGGGACTATTCATAGTTCAACTCACATCCTTTGTCTAGGCAGATCCCTCAGATGAAAGAGACCTGTCCCCATCCTAAATTCTCTTCTTCCAGGAAGCCCTTCCTGACTACCTTCCTCATGCTGGATGAAGGTTACTCCGGGCCCCCGCAGCCTCTCCCTCTTATAATAATCATTGGTAATATTTACTGAGCACATACCACATGTCAGGAAGCTTGCTGAGGGGGTGGCCCATATTTTATTCTATGTGTAATCTTCACAATTTCTTCACAGCAGCTCTGTTTATAAATCAAGCAATGCTGTGACTCCCATTCTGCAGATGGGTAAACAGAAGTAATGTTACTTCCTCAATGTCGCCCAGCTTTTAAGCAGCAGAGCTAGGACTTCAACACTATAGGGCCCGTTCTTGTAAATCCTCTAATGGCCCCTGAAGATAATCAAGTCCTAATCCTGAGAAACTGTGAATATGGTAGCATTTGTGGCAAAAGAGATGCTGCAGGTGTGATTAGATTAAGCACATTGAGATCATCCTGCATCACCTGGGTGGGCCCCATGTAATCACACATCCTCATAAGGAGGCGGGAGGGTCAGAGAAGGAGATGCAATGATGGAAGCAATATGAGAAGACTCCACTCACTGTTGTCGTGGCTCTGAAGATGGCAGAAGGAGCCATGAGCCAAGGAATGCAGGCAGCTTCTAGAAGCTGGAAAAGGCAGGTTCTTCCCTAGAGCTTCCAGAAGCAGTGCAATTCTGCTGACACCTGGATTTCAGCCCAGGGAGACCCATCTTGCACTTCTGACCTCCAGAATGATAAAAATAAATGTTCATTATTTGAAGCCATTAAGTTTATGGTAATCAGTCACAGAAGCAATAAGAAATTATTACAACTCCTGAGCCAAATAACCCTTGAAAAGATATGCTAACATTCGTTGTCAATTTATATGGAAAGGTGCACAGGTTCAGACATATCCCCATAGTTTGCAGAGGTAGGGATCCAACCCAGGACCATCAGACCCAATCACACTTCAGCGAGGTGCTTCTCAAACCGCAATGCACACTCACATCCCATGGAGAGCCTGTTTAAATGCAGATTATAGATGCATACTGATGCATACTGTCTTTAGGGGGCTGGGATTCTACATTTCTGACAAGCTCCTGGGGAGAAAGAATGAGGCCAGAGCTTCCTGTGGCTCTGAGTAGGCCTGCAGTAGATGAGCATGCTACCCTCATAGCGCAGGTGGGGAGAAGCTCTAGGTAAAATGGAATCTGATACTCATGGGTTCCAACTCCTATTGGTGCTATTTCTCTGCCTCAGTTTCCCCATTTGGAAAGTAGGAACGAAAAATAACAACTGACATGGGAATAAAGTTAATCATGTTAAATGTAGACTATAGCCCTGGCTGGTGTGGCTCAGTGGATTGAACACTGGCCTGCAAACCAAAAGGTCACCAGTTTGATTCCCAGTCAGAGCACATGCCTGGGTTGCAGGCCAGGTCCCCAATTGGGGGGGTGTGAGAGGCAACCGGTCCATGTGTCTCTCACACACATTAATGTTTCTCTCCCTCTCTTTCTCCATCCCTTCCCCTCTCTCTAAAAATAAATACATAAAATCTTTAAAATAAATAAATAAATAAATAGATAGATAAATGTATACTATACAGCATGGCCTGAAACATAGTATTAGCTGCTCGATAAATGTTAGTTATTATTCCACTTGGGTCCACTTGGGTAAGTGTGCAGTAAGTATTTGTCAATGATAGAATTGAAGGCTGTGGCCAGGCAGTAAGCTGGAGACCACGCCTGCAGTGCATAGTAGGTGCTCAGGCCACCTGCTGCTTAGAGGGGACCATTTTGCGCAATTCTGAAGGGCAGGGGCAGCGCCTTCCCTGCCTTGCTTCCTCTGGCCAGGTGCCAGGCCCCACCTCTAAGGGAATGGGAAGTAATATCACTGCCCCAGTTGATAACTAATGGCCCACCTTCGTTTTACTGGCCTCTGATTTGGTGGGAAGACTTAAATATCCTCCCCCTCCCGGCTGGCCACTTTGGGGGTTCCTCTGCATCCTCTTGAAGAAATCTGCCTCCAGGCTTCCGAGCCTGACTTTTCCCAGGTCCAAGCAGGAAGTCTCTCTGGCAGGCTGGTTTTTCTACACTGGCTCAAAGACTGGGGAACAAGTGGACCTCAGGCGAGCCATACTCCTCTCCAGGCCTCAGCCTCTCTACGTGTACCTTGTTCGAGTCCAGGCGCCACATTCCTCATTTATGATGGGTCCTCCGCTCCTGTGTGAGGGCGCCCAAGGTAACACATAAAAACACAGGAAGCCCAGTTAGATCTGAATTTCAGATAACAACACATTCTTTAATGTTATATATGTAATATGAAATTTACAATATTAACCATTGTTAAGTGTCAGATATTTTTATTTGATGGTGTGTGCATTTATTATTATTATTATTTATTGCGATAGAACAAAAAATCTACCATCTTAACCACTTTCTTTTTCTTTCTTTTTTTAAGGATTTTTTATTTTATTTTAAAGATTTTATTTTGTTATTTTTAGAGAGGGGAAGGGAGGGAGAAAGGGGGAGAGAAACATCAATGTGTAGTTGCTTCTCACACGCCCCCTACTGGAGACCTGACCTAGCCTGCAGCTCAGGCATATTCCATGACTGGGAATTGAACTGGTGACCCCCTGGTTCACAGACTGGCACTCAGTCCACTGATCCATACCAGCCAGGGATTTCTTTTTTATTCTTTTCTTTTTTTAAAGGCTGTATTGACATATAATATACATGCCAAAAATTCACCTGTTTTAAGTGTACAATTGTGTATATTTAGAGTTGTATGACCATCAATACGATCTAATTTTAAAACACTTCCATCACCCTAAGAAGAAACTTCACACCCATTTGCAGTCATTTGGGGGTCCTACTTCCAGCCCAAGACAACCACCAATATACTTTCTGTCTTGAAAGAGGTGCCTTTTGGACACATGCCATCAAATGCCATGTGATGTTAGAATGGTACTACATGTGGTCTTTTCTGATTAACTTCTTTAATTTAGCCTAATGCTTTTGAGGTTCATTCACATTGCAGTGTGTATCAGTGCTTTATTTCCTGTTATTGCTGAGTGGGATCCATCATAAGGATATACCACATTAGATTTATCCATTCACTCATTGATGGACATTTGGGTTATTTCCTCCTGTAGTTGTGAATAATGCTGCTATGACTGTGAGTATATAATTTTTTGTGTGGATGTTTATTTTTAATATTTTTCCTGGGTAGATACATATGGCTGAAATTGCTACATTACATGGTCTATTTAAAAAAAACCTTTATTATAAGGAAAATACATAGCAAAACATTGCTGGAAGGTGGTGGGGGTGAAAGATACAGAAAAAACTCAATCATCAAATGAGCTGCCTAACAAAGATCTTCTGCTGTGGAGGACAGTGATTTGACCCCTACCTCACCTGCCTTTCTTTTGTTTTGTCCTGGTCAGCAGACATTATTTGTCTTTCTTGATTCAAAGAAACCTAGCAGGGCTGGGTCTAGGAAGCCCCATTTTCAAAGCTATTTTCTTCCTGGATGTTTCAAGATATAAAACTTATGGAGAAGGGAAAGATGGGACAGCTGTTTGTTCCAACGTCATCCCCAGCCTCATCCCTCAGTATTTGTTGATGTCAAAGAGATGACCCCTACAGAATTGGGGAAATTTAGGCAGCAGTATGATGAGCAATGAAGCTGTGTTGATGAGGAAGTGAGCTACATCATACTCAGGGTGGAAGCTGGCCAGAAAGTAAAGTACAATAGGAAAGACACTGAGGAATTTGTGGGCAGAGGTAAACTGGAGACAGTAGTCCATCTGTTCCCGATGTGTCAATAGCCGAGAGCCCGTCCTTGGTCAAGGGTCTCAACCGGTGTCCTTTTCATAGTATGTGGGAAGACATACATAGCCTGCCAGCTACAGAAGCCTATCAGGCCTAGGGCGGATAGGCTTGCTTCTACCCATAAGGGTGTTTCTTGAGACTAAAGTAATTTCTTTGTACCCTGTGATCACATTCCTCCAATGTTGTCCCAGGAAATTAAACTAAAACCTAAATTTCTCACTAATGGTTACAAGGCACTATGATGGGTCCTCAGTGGATCTCTCCAGCCTTATCTTCCTCTCCCCTCATTTACTCCTTCATCCCAAACTCAGATATTTGCAATAGCCCGCACTTACCTCACCATACAGGCCAATTTCTATTTATCTTTCACATCTCTGGTTAAACCACTTCCTCCAGAAAAGTCCTCCTGGTTCCTAGGACAGACTAAATCTTTCTCTTTTTTAAAAGCACTCAGCTTTAAAAAAAAAACCACTCTGGCTCTTTTGCTCTGGATTCCTCCCAGCAGGTGAAAAGGGAAAAATTCTGAGATGCCCTAAGTTAAATTACAGCAGGCCAGAGGGTGGAAGGAGGAGGCAAACAGGGGTGATTCAGTGAACAACTGCAGTGTAAAACAAACTAAAGACTACTCGCACTCATTAGTGTATGTTGGAATTATTAAATTAACATCCAGACAACCCTGTTTTCCACATCTATGACATAATAATAAAGCCGCCCAGGCTGGTGTGGCTCAGTGGATTGAGTGTTGGCCTGTGAACCAAAAGGTCACTGGTTTGATTCCAGGCCAGGGCACATGGCCAGGGTTTTGGGTAGGGTCCCGGTTGGGGGTGTGGGAGAGGCAACCGATCAATATTTCTCTCATACACTGATGTTTCTTTCCCTCTCTCCCCCCTTCTTCTCTTTCTAAAAATAAATGAAATTTTAAAAAAATTTAAATTAACATCTAGGCAGATAGTTCCCAGATTATCTGTTGTAAAAAGAAAGAATAGTCAGGTGCTCCAGAATCCCAGGAGCCCCTGCTTCTTGCTTACACAGGAGCTATAAGGACTCTGCTCTGCTGCATCTACCCCAGAACTTGCCCCCAGCCCTGGCTTCCCTTTCTCCCACCCCTTTGCCTAAGCTCATGTAAATTCTTCCAGATTGCTATATCTTCCCCCCCCCCACTTGATACATAAAAACACTTGCAAACTCCAAGATGGATGATCCTGTTGTTTTTCCTATCTAGCTATTTTTGTTGGTGGTGTAGACTCCATACTCCAAGATTGCTGTCGTCTTCTTTTTCTTCTAATAAAAAAAATTGATTTGAGAGAAACATCGATTGATTTATTGTTCCAATTATTTATGTATTCATTGGTTGATTCTTGTATCTGCCCTGACTGGAGATGGAAGCCACAACCTTGGGATAGCTGGACAATGATCTAACCAATTGAGCAAGCCTGCCAGGGCTAATTCTTCTTTTCATTCTTTGTCTTCTCCTCCTCCTCCCCCTCCCCTCCACCTCCTTCTCTTCTTCTTCTAATTCTTTAAATATCCTAATAAACCCTTTATTTAAAAAATACTTTCAACCATGTAAGTTCATTTTTCTTAACACAGGGGTCTTAATACATTCAGTTCTTGGAGAGCAGGCTAACAGTATCTAGCGCTTCTAGTATTTCCTAATACCAGGCAGTTTCCAGCGCCTTAGGCATTTAGTCACTTACAGTGCCCCTATAAGATCAGTCAAGGAGTCCCATTTTACAGGTGGGGAGACTGAGGCACAAAGCCATTAAGTGACTTGACTACGCAGTGCTCAAAACACTTTTCTTCAATGAATTAATATCTACATACGGTATTTTGTGGCTCTAGCACATGATGCTCAACAAACTTTTCCTAATGGTTCTGAGCATTTTATGGCTGTTTAAGAACTCCCTCATATTCCGCCCCTTTCCTGAGCCCCGCCCCCTGGGGGGTACGCCATGACACCTCCCTATTTTGCGTTAACCTCTTCTCTAACGATATCCAATGGAGGGCAGATATTTAAGCCACGCCTCCTGAGGTAGCCAATGGGCGCCTCCTATCTCGAGGCATTTCTCATTTGGTATCCAATGGCCTGAAGCTCTGTTTTAAGCCCCGCCCCTGAGAGCTTGAGGCTATCAAATGACCCGCCGCCTACATTGATTGGGTGTTCTTTACTGTGGTATCCAATGGCCTACCTCCTCCATAAAATCCCTCTCCTTTTGGCGGTCTATAGCCCGCCCTTTCATCCTAGGCTCCGGGCTGAAAGAGGTCGGCCGCTCTCCTCTTAGCTCCCAGAGCACCTCTGTTTCCCTCCTTCCCCCTTCCCCCTTTCCCCTTTCACCTTCCATAACCTCCTCCCCCTTCAATTAGGCCTCTGGGTTACGCCCCTGGGCCCTACCCGTTATCCAATCCCGTTAACGTGTTCTCCAACCTCTCTTTTCATTGGTCTCTGCTCTCCTCTATCCCCGCACGTGGTTCTGAGCGACCGCGTCCCCCGCCGGTGACGGCAGGAAGGTGGGACATCCGGTGGGGGCGCACCGCCCAATAAGCACGCGCCGGGCCGCTGCCCTAGCGGCCGTCTCCGCCCCCTCCGTTCCCTGCTCCCGCCCCCGGCTTCGCCTCCCGCTGCCGCCGCCGCTGCCGCTGCTGCAGCCACTTCCCGCGGCCTGGGCTTCCCGCCGCCAGCATGCCGCACGCCTTCAAGCCCGGGGACTTGGTGTTTGCCAAGATGAAGGGCTACCCGCACTGGCCGGCCCGGGTGAGGCCGGGCGGGAGATGTGCCAGGCGGAGGGTGGGGGTGGGGTGGGGCAGTAGAGGACCCGGGCCTGAGGGGACCCGCGCGCCGGGGGTCTGGAGGGCCCGCGTTCCTGGAGGTGTGGGGGTCCCGAGCCTAAAGTACCCGCATACCGAGTATCTGGGAGTTTCGGGCCTTGGGGATCTGGGGAACCTCGGGCTTGGGATACTCAGGGGGTATGAGGCACCTTGGGCCTGGGGCGCCCGCGCACCAGTGGACTGGGGGGTCGCCAGGCGTGAGAAGCCCTCGTGCAGGGCACCTGGAGGTCCCAGGCCTGAGGGAATGGCACTCCGAGGTACTGGGGGGCCACTACGACTCTGGGGAACCCTGGCCTGAACGACGCGCCCCGGGCGACCTGCACTCCGGAGGTCCCAGAGTCTAGGGGCGCGGGGTTTGAGGGATTTGGGGCCTAAGCTGGCATGGTTCAACTTTGGAGGAGGGTAGCTGAGAGACGTGGTATTTGAGGAGACGGATCAAATTGTTGGGAAGCATAGTCCCAAACTGAAGGCTCATTGGCGAAGCCATAAGAAACCAAGTTCTGAGGGGCTGGGGGCCCTGGGACCATGTGTGAGCGTGGCTAGGGAAGAAAGGTGCAGCAAAGGAGAAAGGTTGAGGGTCAAGGCTCAGGGAGGCCAGGGTTGGAAATGGGTCTAGGATTCTGTTAATAAGATCAGTGGAGCTGAAAGGACTTGATCTGATCATGCTGTTAGGCATCCAAGATCAGAAGTTGAAATAAGATGTTTGTGGGTTCCCCCTGGAGCCTGATGGAGGAGGCTGGTTGGGGCATGGAGTGGAGGGGGGGCATGGAGTGGAGGGAGGGCATAGGGTGTAGGGAGGACTTGGGATGGGATAGTTCTCCCAGATGCATGAATCAGAGACTAGCCCCTTGCAAAGGGGAATCAAGCACAAAAGAGAGAGCATATGAGGGAAGAGGGCTGGGCTGATGGGACTTTGGGGATCCCCTTTGGAGGAAACTATGATCCAAAGGACCCAAATGGTCCAAGGGTGCTATCCAGGTCTGAAGGGTAGTCCTGAGCCTAGGGTCCCTTATCAGATCTGCGGGGTGGAGTTCCTGGTACTCTCCAGGGCAGTTCAGTGTGGAGGAGGGACCTGGAGGTTATTGTCAACCCAAGGTCTTAAGGCTAAAGTTGCCGTAGGGCTGAGATTGGTAGGACTGAAGGAATTTGGGGGGTAAAGGTGCAAGGCTCAAACAGAAGCAAGAGACAGTGGAAGGACAAGGCTGAAGGTTTGACTCAAATAGGAGTGCAGGAGTTGCTGGACCAGTCCTGTGGAATGGCTGGAGGTTTCAGCCTGGATGCTCCCTACCTCTGGGTGAAAGTAAGCAGAAGGTCATCTGCCAGAGCTGGGAGTTTGAGTTCAGGGAGGCCTCCATAGGATGTCAGGAGAGCCCCAGGGCCCAGAGAGCAGTCTGGAGCTGGTGCTGCTGCTAGAATGTCTGGGCCTCAGGCTCAGAGGTAAGTCCTGGGTGAGGCCAGAGCAGAAGATGGCCTGGAAGGCATGCTGGGCTGGGCCTCGGGGTGTGGCATTTGGGGTGCTTCTGTGTGGTGGATGCCTGAGACCCACAGCCCAGGGCCGAGGATTTGAAAAGTAGCCTCTAAAAGTGAGGAAGGAAAAAAAAATAAACGGGAAGGAAGCTGGGTGAGGGGAACAGGGAAGATTCTGCAGTCCCCAGGTGTTGAAGAGGATGGTAAGGAATTAATGGAGGCTAGAGAACCTGTTTTAATCTCATTTGCTCACGCTTATTTTCTGGGCAACACCAGAGCAATGAAACTTCATAGGTACTTCCCTTTCCAGAGTATAGGCTTCTGCCTCTCCTCCAACCCCTTTCCAGCCAGCTCTCTTAAGCCCTGAGCATTTCAAGCACCTGATTGGAAGTAAAGGGGCTGCTAGCCTCCTGTGGGGAAGTGACTGACAGCTGCTGGAGCCCATGGGTCTGTAGGGAGAGGGTGGGACTTCCTGGATGCTCAGGGCCTGTCTCCTGCAGCCCACCCCCCACCTCCTGCATCCTTGGAGCTGCCAGCTGCAGCCTCTGGGAGACTAACCACCCCACCACCGATCCCCTCTTTGAGGGAGGGGGTCCCATGGGAGGGTCCTGGTAGTTCATAGAAGCTGAGCTTGGCCCCACCCCCTGGCTGCTCAGAGGACTATTTTTGCTTTTGCTCAGGTGAAGAACCTACCTTTGGGGCAGAGAAAGCACCCTGTGTGTGGGGGAAGGGACAGATACACAGCGGGGGATGGGGGTGCACAGAAGAATGCAGATGCCTAACTGGAAGATGATGCATCTTCCTAGGTTGAAGGCTTCCCTTCTCCTGGCATGCTTTCCCCCAAACAACTTGTCTGATTTCCGAGTGATTTTCTGAGTTAGTGGGTGAAGCTGCCCTGCCCCTCAGCCATCCCCTTACCATCCTTTCACTGCAGATTGATGACATCGCTGATGGTGCCGTGAAACCCCCACCTAACAAGTACCCCATCTTCTTCTTTGGTACACACGAAACGTAAGTGTCCCTTGCTGGGCTTGATCTTTCCCACTTGGTGCCTCCTGGTGTGTCCTGGCTAACCTTGGACTGGTGTGATTTCTCTCTTCAGAGCCTTCCTGGGACCCAAGGACCTATTTCCCTATGACAAGTGGAAAGATAAGTACGGGAAACCCAACAAAAGGAAAGGCTTCAATGAGGGACTGTGGGAGATCCAGAACAATCCCCACGCCAGCTATAGCGCCCCTCTGGTGAGTACCTGGGGATGGAGGACAGCTGGCATGGGGTCCGCAGAGCCAAGACAGGGGGTGTTCATATGTAAGGGGAACTAGAAGTAGCCTTAGCTTGTCTCATGGACAAAGAAGAGGTCTCTTGGATAGGGCTCCTTGCCCTTGGTACTACTGACAGCCTGGGCTGGATCATTCTGCGGGGGCCCATTCTGGGCACTGGGGTGTTGAGCAGCATTCCTGGCCCCCCATCCACTTGATGCCAGGAGCACCCTCCCTACCCCAGTTGTGACAACCAAGCATAACCTCAGACACTGCCTACCAGTATCCCTTGGGCAAGGTGGAGGGGGTCCCCTGGTGAGACCCCATGCTTTGGGATTACCATGAATTTCTAACAGTGTTGTTAGAATTCTTATAAAACCTTTTGTTTTCTATAACCTTTCTCTTTCAATAACAACTCCCACTTCTGCCATTATTGTCAGATTTTAGACTCAAAAAAAGACAGCAGTTAGTAAATAGATGTGAGAGTTCTTGCTCAGGTGGAAAAAAAAAATGCCAAGAATCAGAGATGACATCTTAGAGGTGAATCGGTATCTGGAAACATTCAGGGAAAGGAAGGGATCTGGAAAAGTTGGTGGTAAGGCCATAAAAAGTTTTGGAAGACTGCAGAAGGGTGGCAGAGTGCCTTGCTCTGGGTATTTTGGGGTAAGAAGCAGATGAGGGGAGGCTGGGCCTGGATTCTCCACTCTGCTGTTAACCACTGCTTTGGGGGTTTCTGTGGGTGGTGTAGGGAGGAGTGGGCACAAAGTCAGCTGGAACCAACTGGCCGCAGGGGGCCAGAGCTTGGCTAGCAGGGAGGAAGAGCACTTGCAGCAGGGTCTGTGGGAGGTGGGCAGGAGTTGGAGAGCATCTGGTTTGTGTGAGTGGAGGTCGGAGTAGTTCTATGGCGCGTGGTCCAACTTGAGAACTTTGGGTCTTGAGATGGTCTGAGTGTGCCTCTCCTGTGGCTCAGTCCACCCGCTAACCCTGCAACACTCCTGTGTTGACACCTGCACACAGCTAGGGACCTGGAATTCAAGATGACTCATACATTCCTTGCCTCCCAGGAGCTCACAGCCTAAAATTTGGTGTTCATTCAACAGATGGACCAGACTTACATTTAGTGCATGTTGGGAGGCATTTGACTTTTCACCTACCATGATGGGTCTGGGAGACAGAGATCGCCCTGCTTTGATGTCCATCTTTTCCTGTGCTTTGCATGTCCCCAGCTCGGGTAAATGGATCCGAAGGCCTTTAAGGTCATTGAGTTTCATGAGATTTTTTTCCGGCCCCACCTCTAGTTCTGTTTGGTTATGTCCTAAGCTTATTGCCTCCTGGTGAATCATCACACCATTTAATATTTATTGCACACCCACAGCTTGTGAAGTACTGTGTAGATGCCTGCCCTCAAGGAAACAAAACTGAAAAATGGTGTGACTGGCAGGAAACCAGCCCCATAAAGGCTCCCCAAGTTGAGAAGTAGCTCTGAGTGTGAGAGCTTATCACTGCTCTTTGGTTCTCTAATGAGTCTATGCCCACAGATGCAACATTGGTTTGAAATGCAGATCCCTGCCTCCCCTCCACCCCAGAGGTTTAGATGTAGCAGTTTAGGGCTGAGGCCTGGGGACCTTGGGGTTTTTCCTCCCATGCATCATCTGAGATGCTTTTGATGGAGCCAGTCCACAGGCAGGCTTTTAGTTTTAGAATCATTGCTTTATGGGTACTTGAGCAGTCTCTCTTTTTTATTCTCTGTTTGCTGTCTGTCTGTCTGTCTGCCTTCCTTTCTTTAAGATTCTATTTATTTATAGGGAGAAGGGAAGGGAGAGAGAAAGAGAGGGAGAGAAACATTGATTGGTTGCCTCTCGTACACAGCCAACCTCGGGACTGTGCCTGCATCTGGGCAGGTACCCTGACCAGGAATCGAACCAGCGGCCTTTCGCTTTGTGGGGTGATGCCCAATCCACTGAGCCATGCTGGATAGGGCTGTAGTTTATTTTTACATTTGGAGTGGCAGTGAAGACTCCTGGTATCCAATTGAAAAGGTACAAAAGGGGCGTATAGTGAAGGGTCAGTCCTGCCTCCTGTTTCCATCAGGAGTGGCCCAGTTGGGCACGCTTTCCATCTCCGCTCAAGGCAGCTACAGTGTGCGGTTCCTTCCACATCCTTCCAAGATACTCTATTCATAGAAAACTCTACGTAGCTTTCTTTTTTTAAGCATATGATTCTCTAATTTGCTTTATTTCCCCCATGATAATATATCTTGATGACTGGTCCATGGCAGCATGCAGAGAACAGCCTTGTTCTTTTTGACAGCCTTACCCTGTCTGGTGCCCCTACCAGGAGTGGATGGCAAGGCCTGTTCCGTGGCCACTGAGCTAACTGAGGCCCAGAGAGTTCTCTTGATTGCCCAGGGTGACCCAGTTGGAGTCTGAGACTTTTTTAGACCCAGACCAGGGTTTTTCAACATTCGGGCCGGATTATTCCTTGGGGCTGTCCTGGACACCATGGGTGTCGAGCAGCATCTCTGGCCTCCATACGCTCAATGCCAAGAGCACCTACCTCATCGTGACAACCAGAATGACTCTCAATACTGCCAAATGCCCTGTGGGAGACAAAATCACCCTGGGTGGAAACTGTTGACCTACGGGTCCGGCATAAATAACGCCCCCATGTTTTGTTACAGAATCATAAGCATATAATTCTGTAACATAGCAATACACACAAGCACACCATACAACATTTTAGGTGAAATGTTCAAATTAAAACTATAAATTATTACACGCATATTATTACCCTACCACCCACACTCAAGTTGGTGTTACTTCTGCCGGACCCCGTAGCCATATTCCAGTTAATCATTCTGGTCACTGATAGAGGAAGAGGTACAGGGACCTTTTCAAGGTTCTCTAGCCGGTTGGAGCGGAGCTGGGAAAAAATCCTAGGCCTCCTGCCTCCCAGGCTGAAATTATTTTTCCTCTGGCTGATACAAGCCATGGTGGGGCCCTGAGGGAGAAGGAGGATGCAGAAAATAACCTCTGCATGGAGGGGGCCAGGGTCAGGTGCTATGTGGGCACCTGGATCTGGGTGCAAATGAGCAAGTGCACGTCAGGTATCTAGCGCAGCCACGCAGTAAGTGCAGGATGGTAGTTGGGAATGAGGAGGCCAGGATGGACTTGATCTGCCCATTGCATCTCATTCACTTCTAGATCCCTTAGGATAGTGAGAGAAATTAGTGCTCATCTCACTCAGCCACTGGGTGTCGGGATGCCCCCCATACTTTTCCATGTGACTCGGAGTTCCCAAAGCCTCTGTTGGCAGGCGCTTAGATCCCATGGGCCAACCCAGATCAGAGTTTCTGGCTTCAGTGACAAGCAGTGTCGGGCAAGTCACTTGCCTTCCCAGAGACTCGATTTCCCCTGTTGTGGACCATGCCCATTTGTCCCAATTGCCTGATGGCTATGGAGGCACAGATCAGATCACAGTTGGTCAAGAGCTTGGCAGAAGTAAGGAGGGATTTGATAAGCATTAGCAGTGTGTGGGGCCCAGGTCTGTGGCTAAGGTGGACCTGCCTTGCATACTGGCTTTGTTGCTTGCTTGCTTGCATGATCTTGTCACACCGCCTATTTCCTCATCTGCAAAAAGAGGATGACAGCTCCCACAAGTTAGAGATGATGAACTCAGTGTCTGGTGGTTTGCGCTTAACTAACACTTGCAAAAAGATCTTTGGACCAGCCAGTTAGTCACTTACTCTAAGTGACAAATGGGATAACGTTACCCTTTTCTATGTACCAGTGGTGCTCCTCGGTCCTGGAGTGGAGGTGTGATAGAAACCCATCATAAAGTTGTTCTGGCGTTTTAGGTTTGGGCCTTGCCCTACTTAGTGTTACACTTTTTAACCTTGTCAAACAGTACACAGGGCTTTGCTGCCCTGCCTGAGGCCCTCGGTTATGATGGTCATGGCAGACAGTTTGGTGCTGTGCGGCCAAGTCCTGCCAACTCCTGATTCTCATTTTTCTTGCCTATGAAATAGGGATTGTGGTTAAGGCTGGGAGGGCTTGGGACTTCGATTTCTCTGTGGGGGAAGAAGGGGTCTTTACACACGAATGAGCACGGAGTGGGGAGGAATGGCAGGCTGAGTTCTCTCCACCCCTCCTCCAGCATTGCTGTCCCCGAACCAGCTCTGGCATCCACACTCCTGCTCTCACATTTTCATTCTCTTCTGCATGTTTCCATTGTGATGTGTTGCCGAGACCTGGCTCTCCCTCTGTCCATGTGTTCATGACTCTCCACCTGGCCACCCAGACACACAAACCTCCGTCTCTTTGCTCCTCACTCTAGTCTCCTCGGTGCACCCTGTCGGTGTGGCCCCGGAGACTCCTCTCCCACCCTTATGCCCCTTTGGCTTCCTTGCTTTTTGCTTGGCCAGAGTGCTTGCTCTGCTCCAGTCCATTGAACCCCAGCTGTTGTCACACCCAGCAAAGGTGGCTTTTTGGGGTAATGTTTATTTTTTTTAATTGGGGTGAAATTTACATAACATAAAATTCATAATTTTAGACCATACACTACCTTTGGCCATTCCTAACTACATTCACAGTGCTGTTCAGCCGTCACTACTGACTAATTTCAGAACATTCCCATCCCCTTCCTCGTTGGCAGTCACCTTCAATTCTCCCCACCCCCAAACCTTAGTTAGGAACTGTTGGCCCAGGCCAGGCAGCTCAGCTACTTAGACTGTCATCCCAGTACACCAGAGTTGTGGGTTTTATCAGTGATCAGGGCACATAAAGAATCAACCAGTGAAGACATAAATAAGTGGAACAGCAAATTGATGTCTCTGTGTGTCTCTCTCTCAGGAAAAAGAAAAACCCCTAGGAACTACTAACCCACTTTCTGTTTCGATGAGTTTGCGCAGTCTGGACATTTCACGTGAATGGAATCACATGTTTGGTCCTGTGTCTGGCTGCTCACTGAGCGTGTTTTCAGTTGCCGCCCATGTTGGTTAGTGTGTGTCAGATTGTTCCTTTGTGTGGCCGAATGTTATTCCACTCTGTAGCAACCCCCGTTTACTTACATTCATCAGTAGGTAGACATTGGGGTTGCTTCTAGAGAATGTGGCTTTTAAGAATCTCAGTGTCTTTCTTTAAAAAAAAAATTAGTTATTTAGAAAAGATGTACATACCACAAAATAACCTGGTACAGTTTTTACACTTGGATTTGGCTGGGTTAACCCCTCGTGCTGTGTTGTAATTATGCATTTACCTGCCTGTCTCCCCATGAGACTGTGAGCTCCCCAAGGGTAGGAACCCTGTCTTATTCATCTCTAGCCTGACACCCAGCACAGGGCCGGGCACGTAGTAGGTATTCTGTAACATTCATTGGGTGAGTGATTGGTGGTTGAATATGGCTGGGGCCCATCCATTTTCCTCCCACAGACTTAAAACATCCAGGAGGAGTTCAAAAAGGACCCGAGAAAGCCCTGTGTCCCGACTGTCATTGTGCCCTCTGCCCAATCTCCTTGGGCCTTGGTGACTCCTGCACGATCTGGCTTGTCCTAACCCCCGGCCTCTCCGCTGCCATTTGCTTCTCCTTTGTTGTGCACTGCCCTCCCCACAGCCTGTCCAGGTTCCTTAGGGGACCTTTGTTTATGCTGATCCTGTCTTCCCAAATGTGTCTGGTCCCTGTCCTTTTGCATGCTTGGGACAACCCCTCAGCTAAAATATCACATCCTCTTAGGGCCCCCTTCCTAGTGTAAAATACTCCTACTGCTGGGCACCCACCTCTCCTCAATTTCCTCCTGCCCATGGGCCAGTATTTTCCTTGCTGCCCATCACCACCATGTGACATTGGTTTGTTAAGTGGCTATGGTCATTTTTCCCACTAGATTGTAAGCTCCCCAGGGGCAGGGACCATGCCTTGTTGATATCTGGGCACTTACTACCTACTTAGCACAGTGCCCGGCACCCAGCACCTGCTCCCTAAAGTGACTGAGTTGTAAACGAGCCTGGCATGTGTTTGCCGTCTTTGTGGCTGTCACTGCCTGAGCAGGAGTTTTGGGTAAAACAAGTTAATAGTGGCTTGAAGTTCAAGCCCAGAGGGCCTGTTCTAGATTGGCTTCCTCCTCCTTATTATGGAAATAGTAATAGTAGTAATAGTAGTAGTAGTAGTAGTCGTAGTAATAATAATAATAAATAAAGCCTTGGTGGACCTCTTGTGCCAGTCTGGGTACTGTCCTAAGTACATCACATACCACTGGTGTCTCATCCTTGTCATAGCCCTATGAGGCCAAAACAGTGGCATCTTCATTGCTTGATGTGGAAACTGAAGCACAGAGAGACTTAAGTCACTTACCCAGGGTTTGACCTGGAATCCCATAGTGCTTGGATCCTACTTTTGTCTATCTGAACCTCCTGCCTCAGTTCTCAGGGCTTTCTGGGCCTCAGTTCCCCCACTGGGACAGTGAGGAGGCCCTGGCATTTGAGACACTGCCACTAGTGGATGCTGCACTCTGAGTTCCTGTCCTGGTTGGGAAATCCACTGAAACCCGGGGGTGACTTACTGTCTCTGCCCAACCTCCCCCCTCAGCCGGTGAGCTCCTCTGACAGCGAAGCCCCTGAAGCTGACCCGGCGGGAAGGAGTGAGGACGACGAGGGAAGGGGGGTCATGGCTGTCACAGCTGTGACTGCTGCAGCCACCAGCGACAGGATGGAGAGTGACTCGGACTCTGACAAGAGCAGTGACAACAGTAGCCTGAAGCGAAAGGCATCAGCCTTGAAGGTAGCGGGGGTGGGGCAGGTGTGCCTGGCCTGTGGGGGGGCTGGTGGCTCAGCAGCACCCTGACCCTTCCTGCTCCTACTCTGGGGCTGCACCCAGCAGCCTGCCCACCCACCCACCCACCCTCTCTCTTTTCTTTTTTTTTTTTCCTCACATGCATTAAGAAACAATTGAGATACCATTCATATACCATGAAACTCACCTTCTCAAAGTACACAGTTCAGTGGTTTTTAGTACATTCACAAGGTTGTGTAGCCGTCACCATGTCTAATTCCAGAACATTCCATCTTCCCAAACAGAAACCCTGTTCTTATTAGCAGTCACTCCTCACCTCCTACGCCCAGTCCCCAGCACCCACATATCTACTTCCTGTTTCTCTGGATTTGTTTGTTTCGGACATGTCACATACATGGAATCACACACTGTGGCCTTTTGTGTCTGGCTCCTCTCATTGAGCACCATGTGTTCGAGGTCCATCCACACTGTAGCTTCCCCCTTTTTTCATGGCTGCATAATATTCTTTTGTAAGGACCACGTTTTGTGTATTTATTCATCTGTTGGCGGCCATTTGGGTTTCTTCTCCCTTTTGGCCATTATGAATAATGCTGCTGCGAACAGCCGTGTACAAGTTTTTGTGTGGACGTGTGTTTTCAGTTCTTTTGGATATA
This sequence comes from Anoura caudifer, assembly GCA_004027475.1. NCBI lineage: Eukaryota > Metazoa > Chordata > Mammalia > Chiroptera > Phyllostomidae > Anoura > Anoura caudifer. The sequence continues at coordinate 882,744 of PVKU01000037.1, forward strand.
TTCTTTTTCCTGCCTTTTTTCTCTTCTGCCTTTGGACTGCTTCTAAATATTTGGGTGCAGAATGAAAGGACCAGCATCTCCAGCAAACTCTTGATAGACTAAGGCATTCTTGTCATTATTAAAAATAACATTTGCTTCTGGTTTCAGTGACAACAATAAACTATTGCTCATTGTATGTAAGCTGTCAAGATGCAGAAAGGGTGCAGATGCTGGTAAAAAAAGACCTATTCTGTCTGAGGGTTTTCTGCACCAAGGGCCTGGAACACTCTTAGGTGCCTTCTCTGGGATGTGCGTGTCTCACCCGGAGTGTGGGTGTGTATAAAGTATAGAGCTGGCCATCTGTACATACAGTATATGTCTTATCTATTTTCCCCCACCTAATAGGAGCACTTCCTTGTCATTGAATATTATTTTAAGATGCAGGTATCAGTGGTTGAAAAGTAGTCTATGGCATGGATGAATTCTAACCAATATATTAAGATTTTGGGGCATTTAGTACCCCCCCAACTTTTTATGATTTGTACTGAGTATTGTTTTTTAAAAGTCCCTATAATTTCTGTTGTTAAAGAAGTTAAAATATAAATATGTAAAACCCATCCCGTATCCCCCTTAGAGAGAAATCACTATTTATAGGTCAGTGTATGTTCAGATTTTTTTTTTTTTTTTTTTTTTGCTAACTTTTCATTAAACAATATAAGTTGTTTATTATTATACCTTTTAACAATACTGGGGAAGAATTTAAAAGACTATTCGCTCTTAACCCCACTGCACTTAGCACAGCCTGGGTGTTCCATTCCCAAATCCGAGGGATGCTGTGGTCTTCGTATTCATCCTTCTTAATGGCCTCATGGGCGACCTTCTTTTGTTAGGATTTGATAACCGCCGGCAGCCACCAGCCCTCTTGGAGTGAGGACTCACCCAGGGCCCTGGTGGGAGGGGAGCTGAGCTGGGCCCTCCAACTTGGCACTGCCTGTGAGCCACGCCAGCTCCTTTCCATGCCTTTGAAATGCCACGCTGCTTTCCACCCCATGCGCTCTGTACTTGCTATTTCCTCCACCCGGGAAACTGCTCCTTGTGTTTTCCATGTCCTGGTCCTGCAGGTCTCTCAGCAGCTCTCTCTGACCCCACTTTAAGGCACACCCCTGTCACTCCACCACAGTGTCCTCTTTTATCTTCACAGGACTTACTCTTCTCTCACATCGTTAATTAACGTTTCTGTTTGTTTCTCCCGGTGAGATAAGTTGCACGAGAGCTGAGGCCTCTTGTTGGAATGTTACCAAGGATACGATTTGCTCAGGCCATCATAAGAAAGTATCTGAGCCTGGGGGGCTTAAATGACAGGCAGTTATTTTCATATAATTCTGCAGGCCAGAGTCCAAGATTGAGGTGCTAGCAGGGTTGGTTCCTGCTAAGGCTTTGCTCCCTGCCTTGTAGACGGCTGTCTCCTTCCTGTGCGCTCATACTCTCTCCCCTCTGTGTCCCGCTCTCTTCCTGTACAGACGCCGGTCTTACTGGATTAGGGCCCATTGTAATGACCTCTTCAAAGACCCTCATCTGCAAATACAGTCACATTCTGAGGTTCCAGAGGTTAGGCTCTCACATTTCAATTTTAGGGGGACACAGTTCAGCCTGGCTTTGGATAGGGCATGCAGCAGGGACATGCTTAGGGAGCAATTTGTAAAGAAGGAACGAGTCTTATTTGTAACAGAGTAGAGGCAAAAGCACTTTGTAAGCTGGCCAGATAGGAAGACTGGTTGTCACTGGACTCTTTTTTTAAGATTTTATTTACTATATTTTTTATTTATTAACTTTTTTCTTTAAGATTTTATTTACCATATTTTTAGATAGAGGGAAGGGAGGGAGGAAGAAAGGTAGAGAAACATTGATATGCGAGAGATCATTTGCCTCTTGCACACCCCCAGTGGGGTCCTTGCCCACAACTCAGGCATGTGCCCTGCCTGTGAATCGAACCAGCAATCTTTCATTTTGGTTGGCAGGCTAGGCCTCAGTTTACTGAGCCGCACCAGCCAGGGTGTATTTCTGAAGCTCAGTTCTCTATACTTCCTTGCTCTTCCTTCATAAGGACTCTTAAGTTGGTTTCTTTGGGAGGGCATCAGTCCATGGATCCCCAAAACAATTCAGATTTGTATGTATGCATGCATGCATGTATGTATATATTGTATACACACACGTATATATCTTTTGAAATTTTTATAACAAAATGAAGCATTTGAAAATGTACAGTTCACTGGCATTTCATGCATTCAGAGTGTTGTGCAGCCGCCATCATCTTTATTTCCAGAGTATGCGCGTATATGTTTTTCTGGGGAAAGTATTTCTGGTTTGATTTTTTAATTTTTTTAAACTTAGTAAAATATAAATAACATAAAATGTACCATTTTAACTATTTTGAAGTGTATAGTTCAGTGGTTTAAAATATATTCACACTGTTGTACGACCACCACCACCATCCGCCTCCAGAACTTCCTAACCTTCCTAGACTGCAACTCTGTCCCCAGTACACACTGACCCCCAGCCCCAGCCGCCCGCCGTCTAGTTCCTGTCTCTATGGATCTGACTCCTTTAGGGACCTCTAATAAGAGGAAGCCTACAGTATTTGACCTTTTGTGACTGGTTGATTTCATTTAGCACAATGTCCTCAAGGGTTAAGCTCCCTGTTTTTTTTCAGATTCACAAAGGGTCCCCACTGCCCTTGCAAAGGTTCTAGAACCTCAGCTCTTCGCTGGGCCATAGAAGTCAGGTGGAAGATGGCTCTGCTGAGCGCACCTTCTTTCCTGGCCACTGATCTGTTTGGGCTGCTCCCTCTTCAGATGTCAGTGTCAAAACGAGCCCGGAAGGCCTCCAGTGACCTGGATCAGGCCAGCGTGTCCCCGTCTGAGGAGGAGAACTCTGAAAGCTCGTCTGAGTCGGAAAAGACCAGTGACCAGGTGAGTAAGCCGTTGGCTCCTCAGGTGCGCGGGGGAGCAATGTGCAGGAGGGAGCTGAGCAGAGCAGTGGCCAGCCAGTAGGGCCTGTTCAGCTCCCTTATCTCTGCCCAGGACTTCACTCCTGAGAAGAAAGCTGTGGTCCGGGGGCCACGGCGAGGCCCCCTGGCAGGACGGAAGAAAAAGGTAGAGGTGGTTTTTTTTGTTTTTTTTTTTTACCCTATACCCACCTGGGAGAAACTCTTAGAGCTTCTCTCCAAGGTTACCAGCCACTGTCCACAGTTAGAGTTGGATTCTTTTTGAAGGAGGGTGGGGCATAGGTCAAGGGGGGGACCCCAGGGCACCTCCGACCTCAGCCTCTGGTTTCACTGATGGCCTCAGCCCATAGTTCCCGAGTACCGTGTGTACAGAGCACTTCCTGATGAGATGACCTGGCTGCTGCTGCTGCTGACCAGAGTCTCCAGGCCGGTGCAGAAAGCAGGATCCTGGGGTGCTGGCATCAGACGGCAGTGCAGCAGCAGCCTTAGGTTCCCCACGTGGGGGGGGGGGGCAGGGAGAGGAAGAGAAATCTGAGTGTTGTGTGTGCTTATGCATGTGTGAGCATGTGTGTGCTTACATCAGTATATGTGTGTGGTGTGTGCAAGCGTATGTGTTGTCTGGCATGTATAAGAATTATGTGAGAGTTGTGTCCAAGTGTGTATTGTGTGTGATGCACGTGTGTGTGCTCAGGGCCCAGCAGAGTTCAAGGGCAGAGATGATATAAGAGGGCATCTCATCTGGTTGGGCCTCCAGGCAAGAAGACTGTGGTATTTGAAAAGCTCTTGCCACAAGGGAAAAAATGTGTATCTCATTTGACCCCCACACTTCACCCAGGAGCAAGGGGGTCTAGGTAGATCACGCACAGTAACTGAGGTGAAGGATCAGGCAGCTGCAGGCACATCCAGGACTCCCTGTGATTCCAGGCCTAAATGAAGCTTTTCCAATTTGGGGGAGGTGGATTTTTGTAGGTTGGGGGCTACAGGGGGTGCTGGGGTCTGCTCTCTCACCTACATGCCCTGGCCTCTCCCAGAAGCTGCCCTCTGCCTCTGACTCAGACTCCAAACCAGAATCAGAAGGGGCCAAGAGTGAGCCAGTGGTGGTGGCCAGGTCAGCCTCCTCCTCCTCTTTGGCCTCCTCCTCCTCTTCCGACTCAGATGTGTCAGTAAAGAAACCTCCCAGGAGCAGGAAGCCAGGTAGGATCGCTGATACCGGTCCTGACCTGGTTCCATCGGCCCTTGCCTCTGGGCTGGCCTGTGGGTGTCCCCCACCCCTCTTGGAGGCTGGTGTGGGAGAAGACTACTCCTTCCTCCTTTTTCATAGCTGAGAAGCCTCCCCCAAAGCCCCGTGGGCGGAAATTGAAGCCCGAACGACCCCCGAGCAGCTCAAGCAGTGACAGGTGGGTGACAGCCCCGGGTCCCCTCTGGCAGGGTCCTCAGCCAGTTTGTGGGTGGGTTTGAAGCAGCACCTCCTGAGGACCAGGCTTCCCTCTAATTGGCCCATACCTCCAGCGACAGTGAGGAGGTAGACCGAATCAGCGAGTGGAAGCGCCGAGACGAGGAACGCCGCCGTGAATTGGAGGCCCGGCGGCGCCGGGAGCAGGAAGAGGAGCTGCGGCGGCTGCGGGAGCAGGAGAAGGAGGAGAAGGAGAGGAGGCGTGAACGGGCCGAGCGTGGGGAGGCCCTCCACGGGGGCAGCGGGGGCAGCAGCGGCGATGAGCTCAGGGATGAGGAAGAGCCCGTCAGGAAGCAGCGCGGCCGGAAGGGTCGGGGACGGGGTCCCCAGTCCTCCTCTGACTCAGAGCCCGAGGCTGAGCTGGACAGAGAGGTGTGCCCAGCCTGGCGGGGTGACAGGGGTCTCATAGAGGGTGATGGGGAAACATGGGTGACTGAGGAGGCTTCTACCTAACAATCACCCCTTCGGGCAAGTCCATTTCTGCCAGTGGGGGCACTGGTGACCACCAGGCACTGGGTGATGGTGCGGGCTGGTCAGCTTCCACTCTGGTGACACTTGCAGTCTGGCCTGAATCTGAGAGGCCGACTTCCCAATCCCATCACATTCGAGACTGAGCCCAGGGTCCCGCTTGCTATGGGGGCGGGGGAAGCCTGATGACACCCGTTCTTTCTCAGCTGCGCTCCCTTTTGTCCCAAAAGGGGAACCAAGTTCCTTGCCTCAGGAAGTGTCCTACTTGGAAGGAGGAGTATGGTGGGCTCCCCTGCTGTTGGATGGCCCTTTGAGAGGCTGAGAATCTGCTCTCTGGGGATGGACTGGTCCCAGGGGTCTTTCCCATCCCATCCTGTCCATTCCATCCATTCTACCAGCTCCAAGCAGTGTGAAGGTGGTGGCAGGAAGTGTCATGCTTTATTTCTAAGAGGGACAGTTCAGGAGTTCAAGGCAAGCCTCTCCCACCCCCGTTTTGCTGCTGTAGGTAAAGAAGTCAGCTAAGAAGCAGCCACAAAGCACAGAGCCTGTGAAGAGACCCAGTCAGAAGGAGAAGAGAGGGCGCCCTGAGGAGAAGCCCCGGTCCAGGTCAGCACTCACTTAGCCTGTCCTTCCACAGCTCCCCAAAGCTGTCCTGGTCCTCAAGGTCTTCAGCCTTCTGAGGAACCTCTTCTCTTAGGAGCGGCCCAGCTTCCCAATTTAGTTTGGTAGACAGACCTTGTTGAAGGGTCTCCTATTCAGGATTGTGGTCCTTGACTGGGGTGCTTCAGACATTGAGTGGGTGCGGGCCAGGGATGCTGCTCCTCACCCCATAGGGCCCAGGATGGCCCCCCACAGGGAATGACCCAGCCCCAGTGTCAGTGCCCAAGTGGGGAATTGTCCCCAGACCAGTGGTTCTCAGGCTTTTTAAATCCACTGCCCACCAAGGTGTGAGGGTGGCATATCTCTGCCATTAAAAATATTTTTTTATTAATTTATGAGAGAAAGAGAAAGATTGATTTATTGTTTCACTTATTTATACATTCGTTTGTTGGTTCTTGTATGTACCCTGACTGGGGATTGATCCTGCGCTTTGGTGTATTGGGATGACGCTCTAACCAGCTGAGCCACCCGGCCAGGGCTCCCTGCCGTTTTTAAGTTATGTTCCACCATCGGTTGGAATCTGCCCACTGGGAACTTGGCAGTCAGACTGCCCAGTAGAGTGGAACTGGAACTGTTAATGAGTGTTGCTGTCATCTATGAGTGCCTATTAACAACTCATCCACTAGGTTTTCCATACTAGCTATTAATCCTCAGCCACATTAAAAAAAATAAATAAAGAATTTTGAGATTTCACACAATTTGTCCCAGGTGCCTATCTTAGACCAGGTCACAATGGTCCCTGACCCTTCCTCCCAGCTTCCAGGGCCTCCTGAAAGTGTCCTTCTGTAGTCCCCAGCCCTTGGTGGGGAGGATGGTGGTGGTTGGGGTAGGGTGGCCTCATGGATATTGGTCAGAGGCCTAAGGGGAATGAGTCGGTCTTCACAGGCCCATGAAGGTAGAACGGACCCGGAAGCGGTCAGAAGGGTTCCTCCCGGACAGGAAGGTTGAGAAGAAGAAAGGTGAGGGACCGGCTGCCCTGGTCGCAGCCCAGGCTCCAGCCGTCTGAGGTTGCTGAGGTCGGGAGGAGGGAGGGCTGCTCTGTCACCACAGCAGTGCTTGGGCAGGTTTTCGGCCACGTCTGGCATGGGGGCTCAGGCCCAGGTGATGCGTTTTCTCCTGGCCACAGAACCTTCCGTGGAGGAGAAGCTTCAGAAGCTGCACAGCGAAATTAAGTACGCCCTGAAAGTCGATAATCCGGTAAGATCCTCCTTGGGGCCACGGGGAGCCACTTTCCCTGAGTGAAGCAGTTCCTGCCACCCCATCATGTCTACAGCTCCCTTAGAAGTCTCCAGAAATGGAGGTGACTCCAGAGTCCCTTGGGGTGGGTGGGGAAGGGATCCTTGTGTCTGTATGTCCCCTAGCTGAGGGCCATCTTGAGGTGCAGTGTGCTTGGTATCTTCACCAGGTGGTGCTGTGGGCAGGCCCCAAGGATCCTCCAAGTTCTGGGTCTTTCTGCTTGTCCTGGGGTTCCCCATCACTTAGCACTGTCCACAGGGGAAACACCGGGGTGACCTTCTCTGACCCATTGGGTCTTCTAAGGGCTGTTCCTCCTCCTTTTTTTTCTGCCCTGCAGGATGTAAAGAGGTGTTTGAATGCACTAGAGGAGCTTGGGACCCTGCAGGTGACCTCACATATCCTCCAGAAGAACACTGATGTGGTGGCCACGTTGAAAAAGGTACAGTTGGAGCCCAGGGATGGAAGGGGGCTGGGGCAGGCAGGTCCAAGCAGGCGGCGGTCTGCCAGGGAGCCGGTGTTCCTGGCCACAGCTGCTTTTGGTCAGCAGGGAGAAAGCCAACAGACTGGCTGAGCACTGCCAGCTTCCAGGAGAGCTGAGGTGGTGGCGGCAATGGGGAGGGTCTTGGGTGGGGGGTGAGGCCAGCTGCATTCTCTGAGCCAGGCCTCTTGGTGGGCAGATTCGCCGTTACAAAGCCAACAAGGAAGTGATGGAGAAGGCCGCAGAAGTCTACACCCGGCTCAAGTCACGGGTCCTGGGACCAAAGATTGAGGCTATCCAGAAGGCAGCCAGAACTGGAGCAGAGAAGGAGCAGGCTGAGGCGGAGAAGGCCGAGGAGGCTTTGGTTGGAGAGGAGGCCCCGTCAGAGAGGGCAGAGGATGAAACCAGTGCTGGTGAGGAGCCGGGTGGGCTTCTCCCCCACTGACTTGGGTGGTATGCCCTGCCGGTGCTCTCTGTACAGGTCTGGGTGCGGCCCCCAAAGAAGCCGATGGCTGGTACACACATACGCTGAGGCTGCTGCCAGGCTCGGACTCTCAGAGCCTGCTGGCATAGGAGGCTGTGTGTGTGCTGGCCAGGTATGTGTGAGCACTCCTGGGAGGCTCCAGCCTCGGCCTGGACCTGCAGGATCATGGGTGAGCTGAGAGGAGAAACAGGACATTTCCAGCAGGGACAGCCTCTGGGAGTGGGAGGGTGTTCATGCTGGGGTCACCTGGTCCTGATGACGGATGTTTGGAGCAGCCCTGCCCGCTGACATCAAGTTGGCTTGGCCAAAAAAGCCTCACCAGCCCAAGGAATAGCCCAGAGGCTATCTTTCTCCTTATTTCTGTCCCATCCTCAGACACTCATTAACTGAGTGTCCCTTCCCTTCAGAAGCACTGCAGCCAGCCTGCCCTGGTGGAGCTGACAGTCCCCATACGACTGGGAGGCAGGGAGATAGAAGTGACTGTGGGAGCACAGGGCCCAGGACCCTTCAGGAGGGTCACAGGCCCTCTGTCCCCAAGCTGGCTTGCTTTCCCACCCACTCTCAATAGAAGGGGACGATGAGGGGGAGTCCTGGATGATCGTGCCACAGTGTGCCACAACGCCCTTCCACCCTCCCTCTGCCCCCCTAGATCTCTCCACCTCTGTGAATGGTGAGGCCACATCCCAGAAGGGTGGAAGCACAGAGGACAAGGAGCAGGAGGAAGGACAGAACTCGGAAGAGGGGCCAGTGGGGGGCTCCTCCGAAGACCTGTTACACAACAAGTAAGTGTCCCTGGGGTCTGCAGCACTGGGGGCTACTTTCTACAAGGGGGCGACGAGACTGGCAAAGAAAGCAGCTGCTGTCTTGAGTTGCTCCCAGTGGGCTGCTAGTGCTGGTCAGGGTCCTGGGGACTCGGCCACTGTGTGTGGGCCTCCTATCCCCACCTTAGCAACAGACCCCAGGACCCCAGTCAACGGAGCCGAGCTGCCCTGGTTCAGACCCTAGGGACAGTGGTTTCCTCCTGGCTCTCCAGGAGTGGGAAACAGGCAGGCTCTGTCACAAGCACCCTTGAGTCTGGTATGTGGTCGTGCTAGAGACCCCAGACCACTCAATGCACACTCACTGCCCTGGGCATGGTGGGGGGAGCCTAGGGCTTTCAGTCTGTCACTGCTAGATGGAGACAGACAGGCAGACAGGAAGGCAGCCTGCTCACCCCACCGTGCTGTGCTTCACCAGCAGCGCAAGGGAGGGCCCCGATCTGGACGGGCCTGGGAAGGACCGGCAGGAGCGCCCGAGGGTGCGCGTGGACTCTGAGTCCCTGGACGACGAGGACAGCTGAGCCCCGGGCAGCCCGGCGGCCAGGCCCCGCCCGTCATGTAGCTGCCCGTAGGCCTGCCCCGTTCCTTCCCGGCCGCCCAGGGAGCAGGAAACCGTTGGGGAGATGCTGTGCTCTTCATTTGTATTTGTCCCTCTGGGGTTTTTTCTGCCCAATTTCTGTGATTTCCAACCAACATGAAATGACTATAAAGGGTTTTTTTAATGAAAAAAATCACTTTTATTGGCTTGGTTTTCTAGTGTTACTGGTGCAGCTGGGCTGGAATTGGGAAGAGGTCTGGAGCTATCAAGGGCCCACCTGGGGACAGTGTTCTAAGCCATAGTGTCACCATATATGGTCAATGTGAGCTCGGTTTTAATGGTGTTCCCATCCCGCTAGGGTTGATGGTGAAACAGTGGGGTAGGAGCAAGGCCTTTCCAAAAAGAATAAAGGAAAAATAAAACTCTCTGAACTTCGAGGCTCAAACGGAGGCTGTGGTTTGATGTCCCGGGTTTGGCTTCCCATTGCCCTGGAAGAAGGAGCAAAGAGGCCAAGTGGCTACCATGATTTCCCCAGAAGCCACTGCAGTGCTCACCTGACGCAGCTGTTGTCCCTCTCGCCCAAGCTGCAGTTGACACTGTAACCCATTCTCCACAAGGCAAGCCCCGGAGTGCTGGCCCGGCACATTCGGGCCTGGAAGGGTTCTGTGAGTTGTCTATTGTCTTTACATGTCCAGAGGACACAAGCACTGGGGGCAGGCCTCACTGTGTGACTGTGGGCAAGTGGCACTCCCACTCTGGGCTTCTCACCTGGACAGGGGGTGATTCCAGTCTCACAGGGCTGTGTCAAGGATTCAGACGGTGGGGGTTGGGTGGCTCTGGGCCAGGCACCCGCACAAAGCAGTTCCTGATTAGACAGTGGCCCCTGGCTGCATTCATCCATTCCAGCTGAGAGCGAGGGAGACCGTGGTATGGCAGGGGACTTCCTGAGTCCTTCCCACTTCCACTCCCACCCCCACTGGTGTGACTAGACTTGACGGCTAGTCACTTTGCTGGGTTTCTGCAGATCCCAGTGTCTTTACCTCTGATTCCCTAACATGGTAGAGGCTGAGGAGAGGGCTCAGAAGGTTCTCCCAGTCCCCAGGGCAGAGCCTCTCCCAGACCCTGGACGCCTTTGGTAACCCTTGGAGAGAGCTGGCCCCTTTGTCCTGGAGTTCAGAGCGCCTGATCGTTTCCGAGAAGAGGGTGCAGTGTGGGGTGTGCATGCCGTTGGTGTGCCGTGGGTTTGGGAAGCGGGGAGCTCAGCACGGCTTGGGCGGGCTGCTGGTGTTCTGACATGCGGCTCCCAGCTGGAGAGAGGCCGAGGCTGCTGAGGGAGCCTTTCTTGGACGAACATGGTGAGTTTTCACATCCGGGTGCAGGGGCAGTAGACTTGGATCCCTGTAGCCAGGAAGGCAGGGACCTTCCAAACCATGGCAGGCCCTAGTCTCCAACCTGGAGTATGTTCCCAAGACCTGGAGGGTCATTCAGCACATTTCATCACATACTTCCTAGGGCCCTGTCCCCATTGGGAAAGTCCTTTTATTCGGCCATGGGCAGCCTCTGGGCCCAGGTGCCTCAGAAACCAGAACCTCATCTCTCTAATCATGTAATTGGCCTGCAGGGCAGGAAGGGTGCATGAGCAGAAGAGGCAGAATGGGCTTGATTTGTAACCACTCTTCTCACCCCCGGGGAATGTAGTCCCCAAGGAAGGGGCCTGCAAAGCCTGGAGATGAGGGGCTTGCTGCTGGTGGCTTTATCCTCAAGCCCCTTCTCTTAGCCACACTGGGGTTAGCAGAGGCAGTGAGACCCTGCCTCTGGATGATGATGACGGTCTGGTGCAAAGTGTTTGCTGAGGGCTAGGGGAGATGCTTTAGAGTCAGGGTGGAGGAGTGGGACAACCCGCTGAGCAGGGAGCTGAAGGCCCAGATGAGGATGGAAGACCCCTGTTCCCTGCAAAGGTAATGGGGCTCCTAGTGCGGGGTGCTAAGTGGAGAATCTTCCAGACGGGGCACATTCCTCCTCTTTTTCCTAACTGCTGTGCTTGCTCAGGATTTTCAAGTTCAGGCTTTCTGTCAATGGCCTTAGCTGCCCTGGGCTCCTAGGACCAGCCGAGCTTGGGAAGAAAGATGGATGGCACCATCTCAGAGCTGGGAGCATGGCGCATCTATTGCAGAAAGTCCGTGCACCAACCAGCAGTGTCCAGCGCTTGGGGAGTTGGGGCTGGTTTGGGGTTGGGAAGGCTCTGAGGCGGGCCTATAGCTACTGCCCACCAGGGTGCAGGTCAAAGGGCCCCACCAGCCAGCTGAGTGGGGGGCTGTGCTGCACACTCTCCAACAGCTTCTCCAGCCCTTGCCAGGCCTGGCCTACACTCTCACGGCTCTGGGCCAGGCGCTCAGCTGGCAGCTCTGTGATGGAGCTGGCAGAGGAGACAACGCCATAGAGCTCGCAGACGCTGTGCCGTGCTTGCCTCACCCGCTGTTGGAGCTCAGCCGGAAGTCCCTGGAGGCCAGAGGCCAGGGTGCTATAGGCCACATGGAGCTGCTGGATGAGTCCACAGGTTCTAGACAGAGCCTCTGAATCTGGCCCCTGCAGGAGGGAGAGATGTGAGTAGTGGTCGGAGAGAAGATTCTGGGAGCATTGGCCCCTCGTACATACCTCTTGGGTACCGGCTTTCTCCACTCTGCCTCTTGGACCTGGATCTGGCCACAGCTGTCCTTCTGGAGCCTGCTTGGCCTTTTCAATCTGGAAAGAGCCCAGCAAAGAAACAATGGCTTTTGGCAGGGCCCTTTTGCACACTTTCCCCTGGGAGTGGCATGAGGGGCCAGGAGTCTGGTGTCCAGACCTTCGTGTGGCATGGCTGCAAGTCCATGAGCTTAGAGCCAACTGTGCCATGATGGGCTTGTCTTCTCTTGCAGAGTGGCAGTAATCCAAATTTCCCATGAGGTCCTCAGTGAGATCAATAACGGATAATGGGATCTTGCCACTCCCCAGCTCAAAGCCCTCCCATGGCTCCCCAGTGCCTGTTGGATAAGACAGACACCTCCCCATGGTCAGTGTGGTCTGCCCCTCGGGCCTCTGAGACCTTCTGTCCCACTGGCACCCCATTACGACCTCTGCACATCACTGATCCCAAGACCCCTGGGCTCCCGCTGCCCTGTTCCTACCTTCGCTTCACCCTGTCCACCCTGGGTGCTTTCTGCCCCTTGAACACCCAGCTTATTATTGAGCACACTTTTTATAGAGAGAGAAGAAGAAACGTTAATTCGTTGTTTCACCCATATATGCATTCGTTTATTGATTATGGGTGGTGAACTTGCAGCCTTTGTGTATCAGGCAACACTTGAACTGACTGAGCTACCCGGCCAGGGCTGCGCACTCTGTTCTGATGGTCCTCACTTCTCCCCAGTTCTGCATGGCTCTCCTTGTCATACACAGTGTGGCTCAAAGGGACGTACTCCTGCCCGGCCCAGGCCCTCTCTGCCTGGTTGTCTTGGTTCCTTCCTTGCATCCTCATTGTCTGGAGGTGTAGCACTTTCCCCCTTATCTCCATTTCACTTTCCACAGTTTCCATTCCCAAGGTCAACCACGATCCGAAAATATTAAATGGAAAATTTCAGAAATAAACAGTATGTAATTTTTAAGTAGCCCACTGTTCTGAGCAGTGTGATGAAATCTCACATGGCCTTGCTCTGTCCTGCCAGGGGCAGGACTCGTCCCCTTGTCCACAGTATCCACGCTGCAGATGCCCCACTGCCTTTTAGCCACACAGTAGGCATCTCAGTTTCAGATGGGGGTACCCCAAGGCTCATGTTTAAGTCACACTTTTTTTTTTTTTTTTTTTTTAGATTTTATTTATTTTTAGAGGGCAAGAGAGAAAGGAGAGAAACATTGATGTGTGGTTGCCTCTTGGGCACCCCCTAGTGGGGACTTGGCCCACACCCCAGGCGTGTGCCAGTGACCCTTTGCTTCACAGTCCTGCGCTCAATCTGCTGAGCCACACCACCAGGGCAAGTCATCCTTATTTTAATGCCACATTAACTTTGCTTTTATTACAGTGTAAATTGTTCTATTTTATTACCACTTATTCTTAACTTTTTGCTGTGCCTAAATACATTATAAATTAAACTTTATCATAGGTATGTATGTGTAGGAAAAAAACATAGTATTTGTAGGATTTGGTACTATCTGTGGTGTTAGGCATCTACAGTGAGTCCTGGAATGTATTTCCCACAGATGGGTGGGGGGTGGAATGGTCTATCTGATTTGGTTGTCTTGCTCTGTGGGATACAAACCCCGTGAGAGCAGTCTGTGGTGGTCATCTTTGTGGCTGACAGATGTTGGATCACTGCACATCAGTGGGAAAGCCATGGGGAGATATTTTGAGAAAGGGGCCCCATAGAGAAGAAGACACTTACTGTACGGAAGGAGTCCTCAAGCAGGGCCAGTGTGGCTCTGGCTTGGAACTGGCCATGTTGCAGGTGGCTCAGGGCGTGCTCGAAGGCTCGCTGGCGGAAGCTGTGGGCCACGTCACCGAGACGCACGAAGTAGCTCCTCTGGTCTCCTGCAGGTACTCTGGGTTCAGGCTCAGAGGCCGCCAACTGAGCTGCAAGGGAAGATGTGATTACTCAGATGCAGAGGTTCAAGGGCCATCCAGTTCTTGGATTGGACAGATGACAAGCCCTCACTAGGACCTGGGACCCAGCCCATCTTATTCTCACCTTGCTCCTCAGCATTCATAGGGTGGAAGATCTCCCCCAGCTCCGCCAGCTCATCCAAGAGTGTCGTGAAACCCGTAACACCTTCATGGCTGCATGCGGTAGCTATACACCCAGCATCTTCCTTGCCTAGGCTCGCACCTTGTGTGAATGTTACTACAGCAGAAACAAGGCCATGGCTGTCGGTGATGGCTTCTCTGGCAAGGTCCTGGCCTGCACATGGAGTGCTGGGGAGGCTGGAGACCCTGCAAGACTGAGCCTGCTGGGGGCTCAGGATACTTTGTTCCTCACATTTGCCCAGGTCCCTGCCATTGATGAGTCCACTATAGGAGCTTTCCTCAGAGCCAGGTAACCAATTCTGGACAGTGCCTGCCCTAGTCTGGACAGCGCCCCTGGCCACACCCATTGCCCCAGTGAGGCCAGTGGACACTGCATCTTTGGTGCCTGTCACAGCCCTCTTGGTGGTGTCCACGGCAGTTTGGACAGCACCTTTGGCCGCACCCATGGCCCCAGTGAAGCCGGTGGACACTGCGTCCCTGGTGCCAGTGAGGACGGTCTTGGTAGTGTCCATGCCAGTTTGCGCAGCGCCCTTGGCCACACCCATTGCCCCAGTGAGGCCGGTGGACACTGTGTCTTTGGTGCCAGTGAGTACGGTCTTGGTGGTGTCCATACCAGTCTGGACAGTGCCCCTGGCCATACCCATTGCCCCAGTGAGGCCGGTGGACACTGTGTCTTTGGTGCCAGTGAGTACGGTCTTGGTGGTGTCCATGCCAGTCTGGACGGCGCCCTTGGCCACACCCA
>PVKU01000038.1:0-142051 GCA_004027475.1 Anoura caudifer
TGAAGTTATACAAAATAATGGAAAGTCCCTGAATGTCTAAAAGTCATTAGAGTAACAGCCCCTCCTTTACCTTGAATAGGAATATATATCAATTAGACAGCCTTAGAAATAAGAAAAGCTGGTTAGCTATTAAACAGGTAGAAACAGTTACTATGAAGTTAAAGTTTATAGTACACAGAGAAACATTTTAGACAGAAAAATATGTAGCTAAGTTGGACGTCATAAAGGCCTTATTGCCTCTGCTCAGTCTACCGTATACTGTTACCCTATGAACAGATTCTGAGAAATTCTAATTGTCTGATTTATGGGTCTCCTGGTCAAAATAATCTTTGTTTAATGCAACTGAATCTTTGGGAACTTTCGTACTGTTCCTGGTTACTTTTGTATTGATTTTTTCTGCTTAACTGATCATGCTATGCACCTGTGAATGTTGAGCTATGCCAAAAAAGAAAATATAAACATCCACTTGTGCTTGTAATAAACGAATCAGTGCTTCACCATCCTCTGAGGTGTGTAGTTGCCTGATCTCCACGCGCCGACGCCTTACCCACCTTCGGGACCCCCCTGGATCCTGCTGCAGCTGGACTGCGGCAGGTTATTGTTATTAATCTTCCTCAAAATCCACCAGCAGGGCCTAATAAACTCTCCCTAAATCTGTGATGCTGCTCCAATGCAGTATTCGCTGAGGATGAAGGCGGCAGGAAAGTAGGTGGTATGTCTTGTGCTCATCAGGAGGAATTCCGGACCCATCCCCAGCAAGTGTTGTTTTCCTCCTTTGAGAATTTTAATTTTTTTTTGCTGTATACAGAGCTCCTGATGAGTTCACCGAGTAATTAGCACAGCCCCTGTCACGGGTGGGGATTTCTGGGCCATAGTTTAATCCAGAGGCATTGTAACTCCCAGAGTGTGCGGGAGGAGACCCCCGTCTCACCGGTGTGCCCAGAGACACTTGGTTTGTATACTTTGGCAGCCAGAGGCTCAGCAGAGGAGAGTTCCCAGTCTTCTGGTTTCTCTGTCTGGGTCGCTTCTCTCCTGGGCTTGAGCAGGGACTTCGTGGCTGGTCTGTGCGTGTGGTCCAGGGAAGGGGCCCGGGCTCAGGCTGAGGCTTGGCCGGCAGTGCTCCTAGTGGGCACCTGAGGGTTGGGGGTCCTGGCCCGTTCCTCAGCTTTATTTTTAGAGTGTTTTTTTTTTTTCCTCATCAAATATCATTTCTTTCTTCTGAGAGATCATTTCCAGAAATGGTATTAGGACTTCACTTTCTTTTGTCTGGTTGACTGCTTCGCCTTTACTTAGAAAAAGAGGAAGGAACTAGCTGGCTAGCTTGGCGCCCGTGTGGGTCATGGTGATGTCATTGATCTGCCTCCGGAGGGAAAGGACATTCATTTGTTTTTTTTTTCCAAGGGAAAACGAGTTCATGTTGGGACCCTGTGGTTGGTGTGCTCCCCGGTCATCAGAAACCAACGTTTGCTGCTTTTGTTCCTTTCATTCATCTGCGAGTTCTTTCTGAAAATCTCCTTGTGCCAGGACTAAGGTGTATCCCGAAGGGGCAGAAGAGGAAATATTTCTCGCAGGTGCCCAGTGAGAGCTGAGGAGGTAGAGGAAGGAAGTGCAGCCATTGCCAGACACGTGGCAGGACAGGGGATAGGCGGATGCTCTCTCACTCCCCGTTCTGGTTGATGCCGAGCTCCCGCTTGCTACGCCCAAATACGGCCCCTCACAAAGGAGCAGGGAGGTTGGTGGAGCTCAGCCCCTTGGGAATAGAAGAAGCAGAGGTGGATCTGGTTGGAGAGACAAACAGATGGGTAAGAGTGATGTGACCCAGAGATTGTCCGCCTATGACATCCTTTCTCAAAAGTCTTTCCTTTGGCCATAGCTATGGGGGCGCCTCACGGTCGGTGGATCCGCCCTTTCAGCCCACGGACGTTCTCGGCTTTGTTTTGCTTTTGCCTGACGAGTGTCCTTTCCTGCTCAGCATCTCTCCTGTTTTCTACTTTCTTTCCTTCTGTGTTTCTATCCTTTGTCCTCTCTCTTATTCTTCCTCCTCTGCTCGGCCATTTTTCTGTCCTTGGCCTTTCTCAGCCTAACAAAGGTCCTACTTCCACGCAAAACCATGGAGAACTTTTTCTATGTGCTTGTCATTTTTTTTTCCCTAGCGAAAGGAAGGAGGCATCTGCAGGACAGTTGCAATTTTGAAACTGGGGAAATTGCTCAGGACTGTGTCTTCTGGATGTGAGGGCTGGTCTTCATTATGACAGGAGCCAAGATTTTTGTGGGGTTCTTTCAGATAAGTGACTACTACTTATGTGTTTTAGTAAGTGGGGGGCGGGAATAACCAAGATAAAGGGGGGGAAAGGGAGGAAAGAAAAATACCCTAAATATTGGAAATCTCGTCTCAGAATATGTTCCTTGGTGGATTTCCTCATTTCCTTTAACCATCGTTTTGTGTGTGAGTTTGTTGCTTTCCTTTCTCCATCACTCAGATGACTCGCGGGCCCCATCCCCCGAAGCTATGCTTAGCCTTCAGACACGAAGCTCCCAATCGCTACCCACAATGCCTGTGAACTCCTGAAGGTGCCACACCAAATCCACTCTTGTTAGGAATTCATGGTTATTAATCACCCATTTCACAAAGATGAAGATGCATTCGTTATTGCCGTGGTAATTGTTTCAAAACAGAAATGTATGCCTTTCGTCAGAGAGGGAAAGATGTTTCCCTTTCCAAGTGGAAATTGATCATCCGGGTTAAGACACCCAGCAGGTATTCAATGGCCCTACAATGTGCTGAGATCTGAGATCCGCTCTGAGGGGTTAGTGATTCAAATGCCCATGGAATTGGGTTTCACACCCTTGGAAGTTGAAAGTGGCCCGATTCTAGACGTTGAGCACCAGGTAATTGGGCATAAAATCCAAGCTACCCCTGGTTTTGTCCTTAATAATTAAAAACGCCGACATGTGACATGTCAACAACCCATAAATTCATAATTGGGGCGAGGCTGCCGCGGCTCCGGTTGCCAACAATGCATTGCTGCCAAGGTCAGAGTGTCCAACTAGGGTGGGGCCTCCAACGGTGTGTGGTCGGGAAGGAGTACAAGCTCATTCACGTTTGGGCGGGGTTTTCTTTGAAGCTGCAAAGTGTTCTGTGAAATCGGAGCACTGGTGCTCGGAAAACTCTGATGGCACCACGTGGCCGTATTCAGGAGGCCGAAGAAGCCACAACAAGTTCCAGGTGGGTGCTTGTGCCATTTCCCAAGATGGGATTAGATGCGGTTTAGGGGTGGAGGCTTGGGCACGTCCGAGAGCCCTTCCCATCTCTCCCCGGACCCAGCTGAACCGTTGCTGATGCGATCCCCATTCAGACGCCCGGACCTGGTCCCGCAGTGCTTGGCTTCGCTCCTGGACGTGAGTCATGAGCGGCTGTTTGGAGTCCTCCGAGGCTAAAGGTGTTGTTGTTCCCTGTGTGTTCCCAGTTACTGCCTAACTGGCGTTTCTCTGTCCTCGGTACTTTGCACTGTTTGTCACAGCCAGGAGTCAAGCTATTCCGTCTCTTTGCTTCCTTTTATTTATCCATTCATTCGGTAGTTTTTATGATGATCCCACCGTGGCCAAGGTTTTCCAACCGGTGTGCCGCAAGAATGTTTAAAACCTGCACCTCCTGACTGTTGAGTCAGGGGCACTGACCTCTTTTCCTTTAGATTGTCAAATTAAAACAATGGCAATAGCCAACACAACCATAGCCATACAGCAGGAATGAATCAAAATCATACTTATTTTTGGTCAGATCTGCAAGAAGTATATTTTGGGGTCTGCTGCAGAATTGTAGTCATTAGTTTATGTCTGCCCCGTGACGGGAAAGGTTGGGATGGCTGGTTTGAGAGGCTGGAAAAATGCAGCAGTGAGCAAGATAGATAAGCTTCATTCTCTCTCACCTTCTTACTGAGATAAGTAAACAAACAGAATGATTTTAGTGCTGAAGGGAGTGAAGCGCATCGCATAGAGTGGCGGGGTGGGTGGTGGTATCATTAGGGGAGAGGAGACAGTTCCTCTGAAGAAGTGATTTTTAAAAATATTTTATTTATTTGCTTTAGAGATAGGGGAAGGGAAGGAGAAAGAGAAGGAGAGAAACATCAATGTGTGGCTGCCTCTCACGTGGCCCCCACTGGGGACCTGGTCCACAACCCAGGCATGTGCCCTGACTGGGAATTGAACCAGCGACCCTTTGGTTTGCAAGCCAGCGCTCAATCCACTGAGCCACGCCAGCCAGGGAGGAAGAAGTGACTTTTATGTGGAGGCCTAAAGAACGAGTAGAAGCCAGCAGCGTAATGACCTAGAGGAAGAGGGTCCCTGGTGAGCGGACTGCCATTGGAAACGTCCTCCGGCCGGACTGAGCCTGCTTTACTGAAGCAGCACTAGCCTCTCAGCCCAGGAGGGTCAGTGTGCGGCTTTGCTTAGGGAGCAAGAGAGCACGAGAGCCCATGTCCGAGAGCGCCCAGGGCCGGCTGTGGCTGCGTACACCACGGTGACTAACTGCCATTTTATTCGGTGAGGCCCGTCCACCTGTTTCCGTACCTCCCTACATTGCCTCACTTCCCTCCTCCTCCATCGCAGGTTCCTCGTCATCGTCACCGCTGCCTGGAAAACAGCCGTTCCTTTTGTGCTGGTCGTCTGTCCGTTGCTGGGTAACAGAGCGCACAGCACGGCAGCGGCTTACAGCAGGCAGCATTCTCACCTCGCACGGTATGCGCAGATCGCGGATCCAAAGGTGTGGCTGGGGATTCCAATGCGATGGCTCTCCAGGTGTTGCCAACACTCTCCTTACCTGGAGGCTTGACCCGGGCTGCGGGATTCCGTGCAGGCTGACTCACTCCCCCGAGTGAGTAGGTAGTCAGTCCTGGTTGTGGACGGGAGGACCTTGTCACATGGACCGCCCCAGAGGACTTCTTGAGCATCCTCATGACATTGTGGCCGGCTTTCCTTGGGAGGGTGGCCCCAGATAGTGCAAGGTGAAAGTCACAGTAGCTCATAAAGCCGTTTATGATCTAGCCTTGGAAACCACACGCCACTGTTTTACAACAACTTTGACCACACAGGTCCTCGCTGTTCTCTGTGGCAGAGGAGGAGCCCACACACAGGTCTTTTGGTCTCCTTCAGGTGTAACTCAAACTTACCTGATGTGGTTTCCTTCCTTTCAGATACTCATTTGAAGACACAAACCAGAGCGGCTGTGAGAGCCCCTGCTCTGGAGTCAAAAGGCTCCGGAGTTCAAAGACCAGGTTTACCACTCACTAGCTCTGGGGCCTGTGACACATTGCTTAATCTCCCTACGCTTCCTTCTTTTCACCTGGAAGATGGAGATAATCCTACATCCCAGGTCGTGATCGCCGTGAAGATCCAGGTGAGATCATGGTTGTAACAAATTTAGCCACAGCGATCGGCAGACGGACCCTTAGTCTGCGTTCTCAGCTGCTGCTCTCGTTCCTTTTTCATTACCACAGAATGCAGCTCCCCTTGAAGGGCCTCACAGCATTCAGTGTTATAACAATGCCTTTCGGGAAGTCAAGTGTGTCGACAGGTTGAATCGGCGGGGCAGCGAACCCGGTGATCTTAACAAACCCTGGCGATGCGTATTCAGGATGCCAAAGGCTCAGACCGAGGATGAGGATACTCCCCTCTGTAGGATGCCATTTGGCAGGCTCCCTGCTCATTCTCAGAGGAGCTGTGAGTCAAGCATTGGGCCGGCTCCACAGGAGCACCCAAGTTCAAGCCCAGTGCAATATCTAATCGACTCTCCAAGTCCAAGGATGAGCTGATGGTTCAGGCATTTATGTCAAAAGGTATTAAAAGATTATTTGAAACATGGCAAAGAATAGGAAATGGGATTTCTAATCCATTCCAGAATTATGTTTCTTGTGAGTTTTCTAGGAAAGAAGGTCACAGAATTTTCAAAATTAGTCATTTATCTTATATAAAACCTGAGTTTTTGAACACTTTCTGTGTGCCAGGTACTAGGCTAGGATCGGGCAAAGTGGCTGAGAACAGGATTGCCTGAACCCCATGCTCATGGCGTTCAAAACTTGTCAACCGCCAAACTGAGCACATCATCCCCATTACACCGTTGGACAGTTTAACTTTCCGCAAGTGGCCAGAAATTGCTAGAAATCTGAGAGATTTCCAGCTATCTATTCAAATGGTTTGAATCAAATGAGTCTATGTTCAAATGACGGTAGGTAAAGGGGAAAACATCCTGATTTTTTTTTCCTCTATAACATTTGTATCCAGTTAATTAGCTGCCTCATGGTTCAACAGTGGATAAAAATGCATCGACTTGTGGAGACAAACATGCTTCCCAAAGCCATTGTCTAGAACTGAGTTACCGACAGCGTGGTTTGAGCAATACCATCACGATCACAAGTCATTTTTCCGACTGTTGGTACAAGATCCATGGGAACTGTTTGTGTGGCAAGGTAAATACATTAGTAATGCACAGATTCCCAAAGCAGTTTCAACACCGGTGTGGAAATATACGCATTCCCTGAACTTTGCTCCGAAGACAGATAAAATTCCTTCTGGACTGGGTAGGTGGAATGCATTCTAGAAACCGTACCTCCTGCTACAATGAACTCAGTTGTTGCTGGGGCGCCTAATATGCTCATCCTAATCTGGCCTGACAAGCCAGTTCTTTGTTCCTGTGCTAATCCACAGGGCAGGTGTGCCCCTCCAACAATTAACGGCTCATGCCTACGTCTCTTGGAAAGGTCATGGCTGCCGGTGTAGGCATTTTTAAAGTCGTGTGTGCAGGTCTCCAGGGAGACAGTAATGGAGGAATGAATGTGTACGCCTTTTAAAATTCTCATTCTAAGGAATGGCATTTGGCTCTAGTGCTTGACCTTTTGCATTATCTGTGAATGGAATCTCCACGGAGAACAATTCTAGTGAGGGAGGCCCCTACTGAGAGAGAGCAGTGCTTCTCACATGGGGTGATTTCACCCCCGTGGGGACAGTGACAATGTCTGGTGACCTCTGTGGTTTGTGAGAACTGAGAGAGGGTGTCATTGGCATCACCAGGGATGCTACTAAATACTCCACAACACCCCCACGACAAAGAGTTATTTTCCCTACATGTTGCTGAATGCTGAGGCTGAGACACACTGGTTCACTGGGGTTGGTCTGGATAACTTTGTTTAAAAAATTCCTATAGAATCAAGTGATAAAATAGAGTTTTTAAGACCTCCGGCTTTGCTGTCAAACCCTAGATCCATGTCTAGGCTCCTCCTTACCAGGCAGATGACCTCACACAAGGTTCTTAATTTACACAAATCTGCATGTTCATTTGTATGCTGGGTTTGATAATAGTAATGGGCGGATGCAGCTGCTGAGCCTCCAAAATGAAATAATACGTGCAGAGTAGCGCTGAGCGCATTCTGGGCACGTGGTGAGCCCTTCAGCACGTGGTAGTTTCTGCTGTTAGCTGCTCCCTGCAGAGTACAGGGGTCTCCGAGCTGTCTCCCAATGACTCTCGTCTTCCGGCGCCCGAGCCCTTGCAATGTCCCCTCCTAGGCTGAGCAGGGCAGACCTGCATAATAGCCAACAAGACCTTGCAGAAATGGCCTGTGTTGCTTGCAAGCTGATGTCTAGAAGGAAATGTGGCTTCTGCTTTGCTTGTCCTGGATTGCTCTCACCGGGGGAGGTCGGCTGTGTTGTGAGAAGACTCAAGCAGCCTACAGAAACGTCCACGCAGTGAGGGACAAAAGTTCCCCACCAGCAGCCTCCACTGGCCTGTGCCACAAGGGAGGCATCTTGGGACGAGGTTCCCAGGCCTCAGCCGGGCTTTCAGGTGTCTGAATTCCATCGGACACCTGGATCTCAGCCTCATGGGAGATTCCAAGCCAGAGCTGCCCTGAATCTCCTCCCCATGAAAATGGAGCAACGTAAATGCTTTCAAAAGCCCTATGTTTTGGGGCAACTTCTTGTGCAACAGTTGGTAACCGAGATTGTGCCTTTTTTCTAAAGGCACAGGTTTCCTGTCGTCTTCCTGTATTGCAATGAGGGAAAGAGGAATGATGGAGGATATTACCCTTTCATTTTGTGAGGAAATGAAGACTCAGCAAATGAGGCATCTTGATGAGTTAATACAGTTACAAGCCATTTGACTGCTCAGTAGCTGGAAACTTTGGCCCAAGGTCAAGTTGGATTTGAAGCCTAGATCGAGCTGCCGCTGTCTAGCAAAGTCACATTTCTAAGCATCCAGTTTGTAAATCGAGGGTAAAGTTGCTATGGGAATTATACGAGATAAACTTGTAAAATGCTGAGTGCCATGGCTGGCTGGGGGTGGGTGCTCCATAAATGTTTATTTAATAAATAAATGTTAGTTCTTTGGGTAAGGTGTTTGTTCTTTTTTCAAACCAAATAACTATTTTTTATCTACACCTTTGCCATCCAGAGATTTGGGAAGGATACGTGGACTCGTGGCATTCAGGTGACACGAGAATTAGACACATGCAATTAGACACAAGGTGAGATTGGGCAGATGTCACTCGGTGGCGTCCCAGCCTCCCTCCCCCAGTGCTTTCACGGCAGGTGCCGTCACTCAGCAGAGCCGGGACGAAGGTAAGGTGAGTGGGACTCTCCTGTTTTCATGTCATACACAGGGAGACCGAACTGGCCACCCACAACCCCCAGGCTGGGCATCTGTTTTTGTAAATGAAGGTTTTTGGGGTTTTTTGTTGGAAGTGCACCATCCACGGCTATGAATTCAGTAACTTTCATCAAGTGTATTGAACGGGTTATATAATTAAAAAAATCTACTTATTTTGTTCTTATGTATGGGAAAAGGTTGCTCCGAAGTGGTATTCACAAGGGTGACCAATGGTGAAGTGACATCTGTCCTCTGAAGACCAGCCCCAGGGTGGGACCTGGGCCACCTTTTCTGAGGGTCCAGACGTGAGCAGCTGAGGCTGGAGTGAACGCCTTGGTTTAGAACCCAACCCACCCTCACCCCCCAGCCCCGTTCCCATGACTTGCACCCCAAAGTTTGAAACAAAAAGTGCACTTCTTAAACTTGTGACTTTTGAAGGGAAAGATTGCTAGTCCTATTTTTAATATCTAGGGCCACAGAAGCCAGGGGGGGAAATAAAGAGAAAGTAGAAGTAAAGGAATAATAGAAGTGAAATCATCAACTAATGAATGACATGGAAAGAGAAAAACCAAGGCTTTGTTCTTTGGGAGACTGTGGACATGGATTTTGGTTGAGAGCCAGAGAACATATGAATAAATAATAAGGATTAAAAAATCTTGCAATTATAGTTTTTTTAAAATTGTGAGAGAATACATCGAGCAACTATGTGCCAATAAGTTTATAACTTTAAGTGAGATTGACAATTTTCTAGAAAATAGGTAAAATCGTCCTTATACCCCTGTCAGGACTGACTCCATGGGCGTGGGACCTGACTGGGGCTGTCACCTGGGGCCCTGCGCTTAGAAGGGCGGGCCTTGCACCGTGCGACTCTCCTGAAATTCTTTGTGCCACTTGTTGAAATTCTTAATTTTTTTAAACAAGGAACTCCTCATTTTCATTGGCAACTGAACCCTGAAAATGATATAGCCAGTCTTCTCCACACTGTGTAATTTTGTGGGGGGGTTTGACAACTCCATTTTAAGGGACCAATAATCCAAAGTTCTTCTGAAAATAGAAAAAGACAAGTTACCCGTTTCATCCAAGAAGACTAGTGTACCTTTATGTGCCCCCTAGATTCTTGATCAAAGTTATTTAGAAATTCAGGGATAAAATGTGATTTCATTAGATCCACCTGAACATGAATAGCTACCATGGTCATTCATTTCCTAAGAAGTTGGATGTTGACCTACACAATTGAATTGTCCTTTCCTCAAAGTTGTTTTCTGCTTTTTTTTTCCCCTGATCCCTACAAGGAATATGCTACCCAAGCTTATCCTAAGTTCATTCAGGGCTGGTTGATGAGTTAACTATTTTAAGCTCTTCCGACACTTGTAAACGTTTAAAGACTTAATATGAATTTTTTTCCCAGGTCACTTGCTAGTGAACCTGCAAAGATCTGGCAGGCCGGCTGAATGCTTGTCCAAAGTCAGACTCAGCACCTTCCTCCGGAAACTGTAAGAAAAACAGGAACGATGGAATTAGTCTCAGGAATCTCATTAAGAACATGATGGCTACATATTTACTTTATTCCGCTGTCTCTGCAGTTAGGTCTTAGCCAACAAGGTACCTCTACAAGGCAATCCTGGGCTCATCTTTGTGGCTTTATGATTTTAATGAATAATCTGCCTCTGTTATTCAATGAAAGCCAGAATTCACTTCATTGGCATCTCAAAAACATCAGTGTCTTTCTTCTTATTCACTTTTTTTTCATTTATTCATTTTCAACAAGAAGTGTATAACTCATTTGTGGGGTTTTCCCACTGTTAAAATGTACCTGGAGTTAAAAACTGTGAAAGTATTTGAGAACAATGATCTCAGATAATTTTCTACAATGTAGGGGTTAAAAAAAAAGAACTAATAAGTCAAAACTTGAAAGGTGGGAGGAGCTTGTCCCCCTAGTGAATTGCACTGTGGAGAACAGAGAATTTCAAGGTGGCAATAAGAAACAACTCTTGGAGTTTGGAATATGAGATCAGAATGCCCTTATCCTTAAGAAGTGTGTGCTTTAGTAGAGAAGGGTTTAATAGATATTGGATGAATTGGTGCATGTTGCTGGTTCTGATGATTAATCCAAGACCTAGTAGGTGCTTTTTGGACTTTCCTTCCTAATAGGAGGCTGCCCTCCGTTCTTTGCCATGTGGGCCTCCCCAGCATAGCTGTGTTCTCACGAAAACCAGCAAAGGAGAGAGTCTCCTGGGAGCACAGATGTTACGATCGTCTCTAACCTCACCTGGTCTATAACCAGGTGAGTGACATCCCATCACCTTTGACATGTTCTGTTGGGTAGAAGCAAGCAGGTCTTGCCCATACTCAGGCGGAGGAAGTTGCACCCAGAGGTGCCTACTGGGCAGTAAGGAACATGGGGGGGGGGCAGCTGAGTGTTTGCCCTCCACAGTCAGACTTCCTGGGTTCAAATCCTGGCTGTATCCCATACTAGTCCCACGAACTTAAGCCTCTTATTAATTTCTAAGCCTCCGTTTCTTCGACTGTGAAATGAAAGTCTGCTCACACCTTCGTCACAGGGTTATTCAATCCCAGCCCTTCCTAATTTCCAGCCATTCCTGTGCCACATTCATGGTGCCTAATTTGCCTGCCTCCTGAAATGGCATTCACTCACTTACCATCATCTCCCCTTTAAATGTAAATCAACTGATTTCAAAAGTAAGTTTAATAATAGCACTGGAAATTGAAAAAGAACTAGTATAGCCAGAAGATAATTATAAACACACACAGTATCAGTAATGAAAATTATTTGTTTGCAAAATTTATCTCGCATGTATATTGCAGGGGTACTTGCGCATCCTTAATAAAAACACTGAAAAAAATCAATGTAGTATATTTAATACAGTGCCAAGCACACAGTTAGTGCTTGATAAATGTAAGCTATTCTCATCACATATTTGCAAGTTTGCTGTTCAGTAGACAGTGTATAGGGTGGGCGAATATATAACAGGCTGTTGGCAGACACTGCCAGAAAGTTACGGTCTCTCCCTGCTGTATCTGGGCTCGACCTTAGAACCCTTCTCAATACCGAGTGTCAGGCAGCTGTCACCAGCCAACTGGTGTTGCCGTACACCAGAGGACACTTCCTGGCCTCTGACAGATGTCACCGGGTACGAAGATACCAGGGCAAATTGTAAGTGAAAAAGAATCAACGATAAATGAACTAACTGAAGGAGGAAATTACCTTATTTAAAAAAAAAACAAACACATGAGCCCTGGATGGTGTGGTTCAGTGGTTGGAGTGT
This sequence comes from Anoura caudifer, assembly GCA_004027475.1. Lineage (NCBI taxonomy): Eukaryota > Metazoa > Chordata > Mammalia > Chiroptera > Phyllostomidae > Anoura > Anoura caudifer. Next base: position 11,920 of record PVKU01000038.1, read on the forward strand.
CATCCTGGCGTAGACTGAAAGGTCTCGGGTTCAATTCCTGGTCAGGGCACATGCTCAGGTTGTGAGATCCATCCCCAGTGGGGATGCATACAAGAAGGCAACCAATCAGTGTTTCTCTCTCACACTGATGCTTCTCTCTTTTCCTTTCTCCCTTCCTCTCTTTCTAAGAGCAATGAAAAAAATGCCCTCAGGTGAGGGTTAAAAAATGAAATGAAGAGCAATTACAACGCATTTATCATTCAGGTATGTGCCGTCAACTCTTGGCTTGGTTTCAATTTAACTCCCAGCCCTCTTTCTCCCCTTCACCTCACCTCACTGCCCAGCATGCGTAGAAAGTATCTCACCCTCATTTTCACTAAAGCAAAAATGAATTTGGAAGAAAAAACTGTCCACTGTGCAAATCCTGCAATTAATTCTAAAGCGTGGGTGTCGATGCTACTCAGAAGGCCCTGGTGCGGAGCATCCTGATGATTAAGAGTTCTGCACATATTTTTGTGCTGATAAAGGGAGGTTTGCAGGACCCAACAGTCATGGACAACAGTAAGTGATTAAGTCATTTGGATCGATGTCCAATCCAGGAGATTACGGAAAGCTCAACAAATTACATTGAATCATAAATGGAGCCTTGGCTTTCAACCGGGGTTGTTGAACAGGCTCATGCTAAGCACCTGCTGACAGATGGACCGACTGGCCACAGGGGCTTGGAGTCAGGGAGGTCGGGGTTTGGGGCTAAGGCTTCTGCTTACTGTGTTTCCTGAGCGAGATATTTGCCTTCTCCCAGCCTCTTACAAACCCAGGGAAGGTCCCTGGCAGGGCTGTGTGAGGAATGCTTGGGTTAAGGTGCAGGAAAGGGTCACACAATCGGCCCCAGAGTTTGGCCAAGTTGATGCATGTGGTGAATCAGCACAGTTGTTCTGCGGGGCAAGTGAGCGAGGGTTATTATACGAAGGTAGGGCTGACTCAGGGAAGCACTCGGGGGGAAAAGTTACCTGCATCAGATACAGTTTATTATGCATCGTATTACTATATTTTACATTTACTTATAGGTTATGTGCATCTGTAGTAAACTTCATCACATTACCATAGCCTGTATATTAATGTTATATAAACCATATTTCACACACATCCTTCAGTCCTCAGGAGACATCTCCATTATCACTGGCCCTATAAGGAGGTGTGTCCTGCTCTCCCTGGCGCTGGATCAGGTGGAGGAGGAACTAAACCCTCGAAGGAAGGTAGGCAGTGCGAGGGAACCAGCCGGGGCTAAGGGCTGAGGCGGATGCTACCAAGAAGGGCAATTTGATGAAGAAAAAGTGTTTACTGAGAGCCCGTTATGAGCTTGGAGCCAGGTGTCATGGGTACGGTGGCAACATACCCCTGTCCTCATCAAACTTACATTCGTGTGTGTGTGTGTGTGTATGTGTGTGTGTGTGGTGCACATGCAGGTGGAGAGTACCAGTCACGTAATCATGTTACTGTGCCATCGTGGGGGGTTCGGAAGGGCAGGGACCTGCTGTGGGAGGCGGGGCACAGACCCTGGAGCCATGGCCCTCTCTGATTCCTCGGGTGTGAAGTGGGGAGAACTATAACCCCCACTGTGCGGTGGGGGTGGGGTGATGGGTGTGTCTCAAGAGCTCCCCGAGGGCATCTGGGGCAGAGCAGCCAATAGATACTAGTTACTATTACCATGGTTCCAACCTTACCTGTCAGCGTCCACCCTGGGCCGCATGCTCAGGTGGGCGAGGGGTAGCTGACACAGCCGTTGTGTCCCCAAGATGCCCTCACACCCTTTGTCAGTTGGGGTGCGCCCCCCAGCTTCTGATGTTCAGTTTCTATTGGATGGCAGCTGTCGCCTCCCTCCCAGACCCCCGTGGGCTGCTGTGGCTATTTTGCATGGATGGGCCGAGAGCTGGAGCACCCAGGACTTGGCAGCCCCAGAGAAGCACACCACACGCTGCGTGCTGCACCATGAAGCTCCCAGGGCCAGGCTGAGGTGCGAACTGCCCGCCAATGGCACCCTCCTCCAGCTCCTTCCCTGTCCCTCTCCTTCCTGCTGCTCCCATTGCCTCACGGGTGTCCCCAGGAGTCACTTCCCTGATGAACCTGGGCCCTGGGGTCTGCCTCCGGGGATCTTGGTCGTGAAGGAAGACTTCCTGCAGGAAGCTCAGTCGGGGGTCTGCACGGTGCAGAGGGAGGGGGAAGAGAGACAAAGGAAGGAGGCAGGTGGCAAACGATGGGCGGGTGGTGTTTAAGAAACAGAGGAGCTGGTAGGAGCCAGTGTGGCAGAGTCTGGGGCATCCAGGGGGAGGCTGATGCACTCGGGGGGCCTGTGGGTCGGGGGGCCACCCTTTATAGGACCCCGAGGTGCAGCTGAAGGCATTGGCTTTCTGAGGAGCCACGGGAAGCACAAAAGCAGGAACGAGATGCGATCAGGTCTTGAATAGACCCATGGGGCAAGTGTATGAGGAGCGGACTGCGGGGAGGCAAGAGGGAGATCGGCCGGGGGGTTTCTGCTGTGGTCCAGGTGCAGGGTCGGGCAGAAGTAACACCTGCTCCAGCGGGGTTGGTAGGGTGATAAGATGTGTGGAATAATTCACAGTTTTAATTCAAACATGTCACCTACACTGTTGTATGTTGTGCTTGAATGTGATATTGTTATGTTACAGAATTACATGCTTATGATTTTGTGATACAAGATTTTTGTAATAAAAATGGGGTGTTATTTGTGCTGGACCCTGCATGTAAGCAAGGGAGGGGGGAAAGAAACTTATTTGCTATTTAAACAGTCATGCTTCTGTACAACTGCTACTGAGGTCCAGATTTTCATAAAGGTAGATTTTGTGATACAGAGGTTGGGAAGTGGCCTCATGAGAATTTTTCTAGTAAGACAAAATTTAAATTTTAAAAGTTTGTTGTAACAAGGGCGATGAAGAGGAAACATCTCTCAAGTTTAAAAATCTTTATTCTTTCAGAGAATTCAAAAAAGATACACAGATGAAATCTGAAAACACAGGAATTTATAATTCTAAAAATAATTTCAGAGCAAGGAGGAAGCATATACCTATTTTAGCGAACTGTACATATGTATTCAAATATAAAGATAGAAATGTATACTCCTGAAATATTCTAAAAATATAACCTGAAAAGGGAAATCTGTGCCAAATTACAGAAATACATAGTATGCTTTTAAGAAAAATGGTAGTCAAAATATGTGTAGAGAAACCATATGTAAACACAAATTTTTAAAAAAAGTTTTATAAGTATTGCATAAATCTCTATGCATTTCCCATTTATGAAATCATATTTGCCCAAAAAGTTCAAATCACATAAGACTGATTATACAGGGGTGGGCAAAAGTAGGTTTACAGTTGTATGTGAAATAGCATCTATCCTTGGATTATTTTTTTATTAATTATTTATTTGAGCAACTGGAAACCTACCTTTGCCTCCCCCAGGTATAATTAATCTTTAATGGACATCCACTTGGCTACTGGCCCGTTCTATAGATGGGACATTAAGCCATGGGAAGTCACTGAATATTTTTAAGCTCTGGCTGAACTTTACAACATTGCCTCAAACCCCAGATCCTAAATGAAATACCATATATTTTTAAATATGACTTAAACAAAGCGCTATTAGAATACACGCATACACATACAACTTAAAACTATTGATCCAACTCCTTAATGCCATAGAGGAAATGCATTAGCTAAGTAAAGAATTTCAGGATCCTTTAACCAAACGAGGACCAGGAAATCGTTAAGGTCTTCTTCCGTAAGAGGTTTTGACTTCATTGAACTACTTCTAATAGAGGTATTCCCTAATTTCCCAGCGATGCTCTTATTTTGAAGTACAGCCGCACAGGAGCATGTAGCTCCGCTTATGTGAGTAAGCAAGATGTTTTCCCAAACATTACATGAAGCAGTTACAAGAAATGGATTGTCAATATTACCCGGAGCTCCAGACACTTTGGCTATAGGAGGTTTTTCATTGTGATTCTGTAAACCAGCACCCCAGCAGGAAAGACTCAAGTGGAGAATTTGGCCGAGCAGGGACAGAAACGTTTGTCTAGTGACTGGTACCTGACCGACAAGTGCCCAGCCTTTCTGACATGTCATGGAAAATGCAGGAGGGGACGAGATCACAGGCAAGCCTGCGTACATCCGGATGGTGCTGACCGTGGTCAAGTGGAAGCCAGCACTTGACCTGGAGGACAACACTTCATCCGCTTCCCCGAGTCCGATACCATCTTAAGTGCAGTTATCCAGGGAGGGCGCAGCTCCTGGAACGCTCGTACGAAAGGGAGAAGAGAAACGTCGCGCCTGAGCCTCCTCCGTGGGTTGCTCTGGGCTCCGGTGTTGGAAGTTTGCTTCGGAGTCGCGCAGAAGCCACAGCACCTTGCTTGCAGGAGAGCGACAACTCTCTGCTCCAGGTGTCGGTGAAAAAAAAAATCTGGAAAAGAAAGTATATTCCAATTATATATCCAAGAAGTGTGATTAAATGAAGGATTATCATCAAAAAAATATAAATAAATACTAAAAGCAAAAACTGCCCCGGGCTCCTGCCAAAGGTACAGTTTGCCACCATGGATGCTCATACGGCCTTGCGAAGGTGGAGAGTTTCAAACTTCAGCTGAAATCCTTCAGCATTCCACTTGTTTCAATGCCTCGGAGATGCTCAGCACGTACCAAAGTGCCTTGTGGGACCAGGCACTGGGCGAGGAATCCACTTAGGCCTCATTCAGAAATTTCATCCGTAGCTGCATGTTCCCTTAAATAACCACCTATCAGCAAATGTCCCTCAACTCGCAGTTAGCAAATAGCAACTCATTCTAGGCAACTTTTAGGAGATTCTGTTGAAAAACATGGAATGGTTGAAATCGACTCTGAACACTGACAAGGAATTCTGTGAAGACACATGCTGGAAATGCCCCATCTCCACAGAAGAGGGTATCAGAGACTCCTCAGGCCGACTCTTTGCCCCTTCAGCAGTGAAGGCAGGGAAAGAATTTCAGCCTATTTACCACAGGCCGGTAGACACACACACTCATAGGCCAAGGGTCCGTAAAGCAACGCCCTGGGTCCAGATAGGGACCACCACCTGTTTTTATAAATAAATCTTTATTGAAATGCAGCCTTGTAAGCCAGAATAATGGCCCTCAAAGAACTTCCGTGCCCTAGTTTGGGAACCTGTGACTACGTCACTTTACATGGCAAAGGGGACTTTGAAGACGTGTTAAGGTTATGGACCCTGAGGTGAGGAGGTTACCTGAATAACAGCCTGTCAGAGAGACAGGACAGGAGGAGGAGGAGAGGCGTGAACCTGGCGAGGGGCTCAGCCCTGGCCGGCGATGGGGACAGAGGTGGAGCGAGAGGTAGGAACCCAGGAAGGCAGGCAACCCTGGGGAACAGCTCTCAGCTCACAGCTCACAGCAAGGACATGCGGGGCCTCAGTCCTGGAACCACAGGCAACTAGATTCTGCTGCCAACCCAAATTAGCAAGGGAGGGGGGAGAGGCCCTGAGAGCTTCCAGAAAGAAATGCAGCCCCGCCGACACCTGGTGAGAGCCGTACGAGACCTCTGACCTACAGAACTGTAACCTAATACATTTGTGTCGTCTAAACAAGTTTTGGTGATTTGTCACAGCAGCAACAGAAAACTCGCATGACAGTCACACCTACTTATTGACAAATTGCCTGAGGCTGCTTTCAAGCTACAAGGCAGAGTTAAATGGCTGCGAAAGAGACCGTATGGCCTGAAAAGCCTAAAATTTTTGCCAACCGGCCCTTTTCAGAAAAACGTGTGTCCGCTCGTGCTATTACGTGCAAAAACTGTAACAGCAGCTTGCATTTACTGAGCACTTGTAGTTGATGCCAGGCTCTGGGCTGAGTATTCAGTATTTGGATCAACTTTCTGGACAGATAGTACTGTGTTCCCCCTTTTACAAGTTGGAAAAAAAGGAGGCAGACCAGTTGAGTAACTCCTGAAGGTCACCGGGAGAATCGTGGCGAGCAGGGACCCGAGCCCAACTCTGGCTGACTTCTGGGCTGGCCCACCCTTTGCCGTGCCCAGCGTCCCGGGGGCTCACCTGAGGCCTCTCATCGCTGGTGGAAAGCAATGGGGAGCTCCCGGCTGGGCACCAGGATGCCCAAGTGCAGCATCTCCACCGGCTCGAGGTCCGTGGCCACGATGTCATATTTGCGGACAATCTGGAACACGGGTGCACACAAAAAGGCAGAATGAGCCCTCTTCTCCTGCTTTGTAGAAAAGCGCCGAACGCGAGCGCAGAAAGCCAGCCAGGGTCTTACCCAGCAAAGAGCCAAGTGCAGCTGGAGCTCAGCTAACCGGCGACCGATGCACATCCTCTTCCCAACGCCAAACGGAAGGTGTGCGAAAGGATTGATCTTCTTTTTCTCCTGAAGCCATCGTTCGGGTCGAAATTGACTGGAATCTTCAAAATTTTCTTCATTGGACCCCAACACCTGGGTATTTAGCATCAGCACTGTCTAAAGACACACAGACACATGTGGCATCTAAAGTAAGCAGAATATGTTTGAGGAGCAAAACTTACAAAAGCGGTCACCCTACAAATGTATCATAATGATGATTGCCAAAAGGCGTGGAGGGCTTGACATGTGCCAGGGACAAAATAGGTAAAGAACTTTAAATTTTTGTATCATATTCCCACGAGAACCTCAAGTGGTAGATTTTATCATTATCCCCATTTTACAGAAAGGTGAGGCTCACCGAAGTTACATAACTCACCCACGTCCACACCCGCATCCAGGTCTGTCTCTGTGGTCCTCATTCCTAACACTACATGATGCAACCTGTCAGCTACAGGTTAGAAACTACCGTATTTGTGAAATGAATGTTTTCCCTGTAAACGTGTTTAGGGCAATCGGGTGCCTGCTTGGAACATGTGTCTTTCACAGCTCTGTAGGGTACAAAATGTACAAATTCGACTTACTCCTTTGGGTAAAGCATATTCACCCAGAACCGTTGCCTTGTCCAGGGTCCTAGTTGTAAACGGCACACTGGGGGTGAGCCTGAAAAATCAAAACCAAAGACGGAAAGGTGGGCACTTTTTAAAGGTGGAACCTGGTGGACCAAGTTCTAGCTCAAGTGTTGAGGGGTTAAGTACACAATTGTCGCGTGGGTTCCTAACTCCAAAGGGGAACCTCATCACAGTTCTTCACAAGGAAGTTGCATCCCTGTCTTCCCAACATTTACATCTCTTGTTTTTATTCCTTATTTTATTGGGTTGGCAAAACCTGTCGGTATGAGCCTGCTTAGTAGCTGATCATGGTGGCTTACCCGTTTTGTTCTAGACCCCAAATGTGTATGTTTTTCACACTTTGTCACAAATCACTTTTTACATTTATTTTTATTTTTTATTTTTAGAGAAGAGGGAGAGAAACATTGATGTGAGAGAGAAACACTGACCAGTTAGCTCTCACATGCGCCCCAACCAGGGGCTGAACGTGAACCCCAGGTGGGTGACCTGACTGGGAACTGAACCGGCAACCTTTCAGTTTGCGGGTCAATGCCCAGCCAACTGAGCCACACCCTCAGTCTTGATAGTTGTTCTACTTTTCTCTTATCTGCCTTTCATGAAGTTAGAGGTGTTTCCTTTTAATCCTAAATGGTGCGAGTTTTGTTTTCCAGAAAGGGTGTAAAAAGAATTTTCAAAGAATATTTGATACCGGAGGCCCAAAAATAATGATGTCTCTACGTCTTATCACATGGTCCCCTGGCTGGGCTGTCATGTCGTATTCTTCAGTCCTGCCCAGAACCCTAATTAGTGCTTAGAGCATTCATTAAAGTACTATTACTGATTTAAAGGGGACGACACCAACTTCCCAAGATGTAAGGGAATTTGCCCAAATGATTTAGGAAATGAGTTTTGATAGAAATGGAATATGGTCATGAGGTTCTTTTTCTTTTTCTTTTTCTTCCCCCAGTTTGATAAATGTTAAGAATCAGGCACGGCAGCTGTCTTGGGTGGGGGGACCCTCCTTGTGTAGTTAAGAGGACAGTTTTCTAAGACATTCAAACAGGCTCAGGCACGTGTTCTTACCTCATGGATTCCTTCAGACAGGCCTTCAAATACGGCATCTTCCTCAAATCCTCTGCCCGTGGCATCCGCCTCGCAGGCAACACGCTGTGGATTTCCTTAAGAAGCTTTTGTTGCACGTGGGCATTGCGGGATAAATTGTAGAGAATCCACATTAAGCTGTTTGCTGTCTGAAAGGCCAAGCGACACAAACTTGAGTTTCTGCAAAGAAGCTGCCTAAAACCCAGTCTGCGCTGAAGTCAAGGTGAGGCCTCCCGCCTTGCTCAGCAGGGGGAACCAAAAAGTTACGGATGCTTTCCCCAACGTCCCTGTTTGCCTTAAGGGGTTACCATGGATGCGCAGTCAAACGCACTTTATAAAACGTATCGGTGAAGGGTGGTTTATTTATTGAGGGAATCAAAATGGAATCCTCTAAATAATTTGCCACATGAGACTTAAAATATAGTTTGGTGCAAAAATGGTTTGAACACCCAGGAGTGTGTGTAAAGCTGGTGGGGAGAAAGCAAGGAGGGTGGGCGGGACGGATGTCAGCGCCGGGCTGCGATGATGTTTATTGTGCACCGGGCAGTCCCGCTGAGGGAACTGGGGGAAGTCGCAAGGGGCCCCTCTCGGTTTTTTATAGTGCCGCATGTGCATCTATAATTATCTAAAAAAAAAAAGAGTTTAATTTGGGAATTATTTAATGTAAAAATTGAGTGGGGAGAGAAGGATGGAGATCCTAGGAATGTTGCTATAAGAGATTTAAACATTTTTTTGCAGTGCAAATGTACAAGAAACTGTACTTCTGGAATTTAAAAGAAGAGGTTTTTTTTTTTTTTTTTCTGCCACACCCTAAAAAGTTACCACAAAACTACAAAGGTGTTACCTAGACCCAGGACTTCAGCCACATGCAAAGAGCCCTCGTAGGAGGCTGCCAACACCAAAATAAGAGATTCGAGCATCGAGTTGAGAATTTCAAGGGACCAGCCCAGTTTCTGACAAAGGCTCGTGGCCTTTTGAGCGGCATTCTCTATTTCCTTCCCAAAAGCAACGAGAAGAGAAAAAATATTGGCAGAAGCAGCCAAGTGTAGCTTTGAGCTTCATAATATTCACCACTGGTAGTCAGAAATATTAGTTTTTTAGGCCCGTTCTTTTTTTTTTTTTTCTTTAAGAAGCATTTAGCCTAAAGTCTGAACATTCTTATAAAGATTTTATTTATTTATATTTAGAGAGAGGGGAAGGGAGGGAGAAAGAGAGACAGAAACATCAGTGTGTGGTTGCCTCTCACGTGGCCCCCGCCGGGGTCTTGGCCTGCAACCCAGGCATGTGCCCTGATTGGGAATTGAACTGGCAACACTTTGGTTTGCAGCCCGTGCTCAATCCACTGAGCTACACCAGCCAGGGCTAGGCCCGTTCTTTTTTTTAAGCTAATTTAAACCAAATAGTCTGCTAAAAATGGTCATGGTGTCCTTTCTCTGCAGCCAGGAAGGCGCTTTAGCCAAGTGCCATGTGCCAGTCACATAAACGAGCAAAGTGCAAGGCGATTCGGAGCCAATGGCATTTATTGTTTTTGGAAGATGTCCCCAAGGCAGGCTTCTTCATATCAGAGGACTGGCAGCCTCCGCTGCAAATCAGCTGCGGGCACATTAGTACAAGAGTCTAATTTACAGAACAGGAAGAGGGCGGGGCTGCCAAATTAGATAGACTTTCAAATTTCCCTGATTTTTCCGAACCAGACTTTCAGAATAGCCAGGACAAAAAAGGAAACAGATTTCAGCCTATCAATGGGTCCGTCACCACAAGGACCAAATAGAGTTTCCAAAAGGCAACTGTCGCTTTCACCAAAGCCCAGTACGGCAGGCAGCCCGCCTGTCTGCCAGGGCTGAGTGGGGGGGGAAGTGGCCTGCAAAACCTCACGGGCACCAGGCGTCCTGGCTTGACCTCCCGCTCGCACGCTCTCTCCACTACACCCACTCTCCACCCCCCGGCTGGAGCCCACTTTACAACACATAAACTTGATCAAGTTACCCCCTTCCTTCAAACACTCCAAGAGCTTTCCGACACAGGTGTGATAAAAGCCAAATGGCTTCCTAAGCCTCCTGGTTAACACGGCCCATCCGCTTCTCCAGCCTCAACTCCGACCACATTTGCTAATTCTCCAGAGAGTATTTCAATATTTTTATCATAAATGCCCAGCCCCGGGTAGGTAACATGCACCGCCACCTAAAGTATATATCCAGTTTTTAAAAATCTAGAGTGTTGATGGTGTGCTGCAGAAGTCTACTGCTTCCGGATTCCCGGAGCCGTTGTCACCTGTCACAACACTGATCCTGAGTGTCGTCACTGGGACAGGAGTCCCTGGGAGAATTTCTCTCCTATCACGTGTGAGCACAAAGACTGCACATCATCGGGTCTCCACGGCACCCGGCGTGGGAGTTTTTACCTCCGCTAAGCTAGAGGTCCGCTCGTGCTCCTGGAATGAGTGAGTGGCACAGCTCGTTACAGTGCATCCTGAAAGGATGCGGCACCGGGCTGGTTACCTCCCGATCGGGAATCAGGCCCACCCTCACCGTCTCCACCGCAGCCAGCTGCAGCTCCGTGACCGCGGCGTACAGCTCTTTCTTTGAAAGCCGGTTGCAGTGGTAAATGTCACAGAGGAAATCCCTGCCGGGCTGCTCCGAGTGCTTCTCTAACCGCTGGTCGATACAGGATTTGACTGTTGGAGAAGGGAGAAGGGAGAGGAAGTCCGCTGAACACCAGGATGAGGCGAAGAAGGAGAGGGAGCCTAAGATGCAATCCTTACAGCACGGGACGGGGCTTTTCTGGGGCCCGGACATTGTTAGAGGGGATCACGCTGCCTCGTCGGGTCGTCAAAGACGGATGGATGCCCCCCGCCCCCTGAAGTGGGGCTTCTCCCATGTCAGTGTGTGCACCAGTCACCTGGGCGTCTTCTGACCACGCAGATTCTGAATCGAGGGTCCGGGGTGGGCCTGGAAGTCTGCATTTTTAACAAGCTCCCAGGTCATGCTGGTGCTGCTGACCCACAGGTCACATCCTAACTAGTAAGAGCGTAGGGCTTGGAGGGGATCACGATGAGACAGATGTGGGATTTGGGTTCACTCTCAGAATCAGAACTGGGCCCACACCCAGGTGTCTGGCTGCGACGGTCACTCATACAGGCAGACACATGGGTTCAGGGTGCGGGTCCCAAATCTTGGCGCACACGCATACACAAGGTGCGGTGCCCATGCACGTCCACAATGATAGTAAGGTTTTCTAATATCTGCAAAGTGCACTCCAGGCTTATGTCCCCCTTACTCCATTCAATCATGATGTGAGCCACCACCCGGACCGTAGTAGTGGGCGCGGTGGCAATACAAATGACGACAATGAATGGGACGGCCGCTGGAGTCTGAGCTCCGGGGGCCTTTCCGCTTGGCCTCCAACCTTGGCTTTGCCGTCCCCTAGCAGGTCATGTTGAGAAGGTGGCTTAACTTCTTCGTGCCCCAGTGCTGTTCCTCGGGGCTGAGAGAAGGATCTGACCTGGGTTTCTGGTGGGAGTTAAATAAGTGTGTGTGTTTAAATGTAGGTAGTCTATTATTTTATCACAGGACAATACCTAGCATCAAATGTTCCCTCCATAATGTAGCAGAAATAGCTCTGGTGCCTTGAGATATTGTCATATGCCGGGCTTCACAATGTCTATACCTGACCTAGAAACCGTGACATTGAGGTAGGTGCTATTGTTGTTGTTGTAGTTGTTAACCCATTTTAGAGATAAGACAACTGAGGATGAAAAGGAGACAGCGCGTTTAGCCAACCTGCCACACCCATGGCAGACCTGGGAATTGAACCCAGGTACCTCTGACTCCACAGCTCTTGCTTTTAACGCCTCCTGGTTCCCTAAGACGACACAGTGCCTTTTCCTTAGAAATTGCCGGCACTGGGATGACCCCTAAACTCTTATCTGCAAAGCCCAAAGGAATCAGGAGGAGCACCGCCCTCTGAGGATCGAGGTGGCCCGGCCAGAAGACCACTTGAGACCTCTGGGCAGCAGCTCTGGGGGCAGCGAGCCTGGGTGTGTTACCTGACTTGAAAATGGTGTCCCAGGCCAGTGTGTGGGCCTGCCAGACCTTGGTGTTGAGGCTCCTGTGCAGCTCGACCGGGGTGACCATCATCCTCCCGAACGTGCTCATCATCTGGGAGGGACACAAGCGCCTCTTCATCCCTGTTTCTCTCCAGGACGGCACCTCCTCTGGACCGGGCGGAGCCGGGGGTTCTGAGCACGGTGCCCTGGGGCCCCTCCGCCCTGGGCCTGGAAGCCGCACCCACCCCGCCTCCCAGGAACATATTCAGAATTGTCTTTGGGATGATTTTTCAGTCAGGTTTAATTTTAAAAAAATTGCTCTTATAACCTACTTCTTAAAAAAGAAGAAAAAAGGAAAACTATAAATTTTAGCCTCACTCGAATTCCCAGACTTCAGCCACTCCTCTGCCAGTCTCAGCATCTACTAGATCCACCTGGGACCTAAATGATTCAAACATGGAAGGTCTGAAAGGTTTCAGGCTTGTGACAACCATGATTGAATCAGCTGACCTTCAACTGAACTTCCTACTCTGACTTTGCCCAAATAACAATTTAATGTGTTGCTTTACTCTACGTGCACATGTGCACACCCATGCACAAAAATACAGAGCTCACATTAAAACGAACACTTAACTATTGTAATAAAATCCGTGTGCACTCCGTCTTGGGGACACCCTGCGATGCATGGGTACCCGGTCAGCGCACCTGCTCTCTCCCCTCGGGGACGCTTACTGTTTTGATGGCCTTGATGAATTCCAAAGCTTCATCCCCCGCGTCCTTCTGAAGGAGCCCAAATCTCTTCTCGTAGAGCACAAGGCAGATGCCTGTTAATTAAAATGATCAACACCGTTAGTATAATCTGGACACTATGGTTAGCTGGCTATGAAAGGCTCGATTCCATCTTTCATAGACGTGAGGTCTTTTCAAAGAACAGAGGAGTCTGCGAGTCCGATCACTCTTTCTAGAAGTTACCTGCAGGTCCAACGACCCATCCCCTGCAGAGCCTCCCGGTCAGAAGTGCCACCGGGCAAATGCAGCCTTATCCACACAGGAGCGAATCTCCCCTGGGCTGTCTTGCTTTAGTCAGAGTTTATCGTTGATATCAGGTGCCCGGACATTGTGACGGACCTACCCGACACTCGCTCTGCCTCATTTCTCCCCTCAGAGAACCCCGATTTCATTTAGGGTGTCAGTGTGTCAGGGAGTTAATAGGACTGATCTAAGACCCCAGCGACCAGCCCGTTCCCTGACTTCCCAGGCCTTCCTGCAGCCTCCAGAGCAGCCACATGACCCCAGTCCGCCTGGCTAGTGAGAACAAGAAGATACATTATTTTCGCTTACTAGATAAAGTGGGACCTGTACCCTCTCTTCTTCTTGGTTTTGCCCAAACTGCAGAGGTGAGGCCAGGAGGGGCAGCAGCCATTTTGCAACAAGCCAGCAAGCTAAGGATGGATGCGTGAGAACAGAGCGTGAACTCGGCTCCCCAGTGACGTCACTGAGCCCCAGCCACGGACGGCCTTCCTCTGGACTTCCTGTAACGCTAGACAATGATTTTTAAACTGCCTTAGTCAGATTTTCTCTGGCTTACAAAGAAATGCATTTGCTACTCCTTAATTTGGGTATGCGACTTCCAGAGCACACGCTTCCCTTCCTCTATAATCACTCCTTCCCTTCACCCCTCTTTACCCCTTAACACCTTCCGTGCATCTCTCGTTGGCATGGAGCTTTCTCATGGGCCAAGGTGACCGGTCCGTAACCTTAAAGTGAGGCTGATCTGATGGAGGAGACACGTCCGGACAAAGGCTACTGCCTTGGGGCGCCATGTCCAGCCCGTCGCATCAGCAGCCAGAGTGACCCTGGCAGCCATCAAACCATGCCACCCTCCTGCCAAAAGCACTTACCGTCCCTCCCAGGTACTTCCAGGTTCAAAGCCCAACTCCCGTCCTTGTTTATATGGATTTATAGGGCCGCCTGCTGTTTTCCTCCCACCCTCTGCCCTCGCCCTCGCTCACAGGATACGATCCAGTCATTCCAAACACCTCCCTGCTCCCTCACCATCATCTCTGCTCCCATGCCGGGGCCTTCCTCCTTCCCTCACTTGCACCTGGCGGACGCCTGCTCACCCGCCAGGCCCTAGTTGGGATGGTGCCGCCTCCGTGAAGCACCCACAGGCCAAGCTGAGCTGAGGCGGCCCTCTCGGATGCGCCCACAGCCTTGAGCCAGCTCCGTCCTTTGAACTGGCCTTGCTCCCTTGCCCGCAGCCCCAGCGAGCAGTGATGTGCTTCTTATTCCCAGGGTGATCCTTGAAGGAAGTGATCATGCCCCCATCTGTGTCAGAGTCTCTGTGGCTCTCCATGAAACTCAAACTAAAAGTTCTCGTGGGACCTGTAGGCCCTGGCCTGACCTTCCCCAGCTCATCTTCCCTGCCCCCCCCCCCCCCCACCGCCGCCCATCCACTCACACAGGCATCCCTGGAGTTTCTCAAAGGTGTGCCCATCTTCTACCCCAGGGCATTTGCACCTCCTGCCTCTGCTCTCTGGAACAGCCTTCCCACAGGCACCCTTGTGACTTGCACCTTGCCTTTCTTTAGATCTCACCTCAGATGTCTTCATACCAAAGCAGAGTTGCCTCATCTAGGCACCTATGTTCTTTCTTGAAACCCTTACCCCTTGGTGGAGTATATATTAAAATGTGGTCCTGGCCAGGTGGCTCAGTTGGTTGGAGCATTGCCCTGTACACCAGAAAGTTGCAGGTTCAACCCCTGGTCAGGACGAGTATGGGAGACGACCAATTGATGTTTCTCTCTCGCATCAATGTTTCTCTCTCTCTCTCCCCCCACTTCCTCTCGCTCTAAAATCATTGTGATTACTTGTCAATAGTCACCCCTACTAGAGCCCAAGCTCCGTGTGAGCAAGGACGTTGCCTGTTTTGCTTACTGCTGTGTCCCTAGCATGGTGCCTGGCACATAGCGGATGTTCACTACGTGTTTGTTGAATGACTACACAAACTACCCAGAGTGCGAAGCATAACTTCGGTGCCTGAGAGCATTGGAACAGCTGCGACGACGGCCTTTCCTACTCAGAACAGTGTATGATTACAGGGGGGTTGTCACGGCGTCCACAGAGCCACGTGTTCAGCCTCAAAATCACCTGCAAAATCGAATGAGCCAGACCGTAAAGACGACTTACTTTCAAACGACCATTTGTTCAGTTCGCTGTATAAGTCTTCAATGCGGCCTCTCTCGTTGCACAGCTCATCCATTCTCCCCATGAAATCGGCCAAGACCTTCAAAGAAAGAAGCCACGAAGACCCTGTGCAGCCTTTGAGGGAAAACAAAGGCCGAGAGCGCCGTGCGCTAACTTCGGGTTTCGCCACCTGGGACCCATTCACTGGCCCGTGAGGTTATTCCTTCCGAAGCAGCACTAGTGATGTACGTTCCTCGGGAGCTCACCTGAGACCCTAACTACCGTGTCCTGGGTGATTTCCTCAGCTTTTCCAGCAGCCACCCTGAGGCTTAAGTTTCAGCCCGTGGTCTAAATTTAAAGAAAGGAAAACATTTCTTCTCATCAGGATAGGGAACCGACCGCAAAGGACCACTCAGTCAAGCGTCCCTGCTGGCATGGCGTCTCAGGGGCTCTGGTCCTGAGGTTTGCGGCTTCCACATCTGGGCGGGCAAGCGACTCTGCGCCATTCAGTATTGCGTGAAGCGTGTTGGACACGGAGCCAGGAGATCGGCCACAGCTGCAGGCAGCTCCCCCACTAAATAGCTCCGTGACCTTGGACATGTCACGTAAGGCCGTTACAGGCCAGTTTCCAAAATCAGGGTTTCCGACCACAAATGCCTCTCTCTCCTTTCATGAGGCTTCTCTAGTACCAAGCACCGGACAAAGTGTATTTTCTCAGCCTTGTGAGGGAGAAAGCACTGCCATTTCTCCCCTTTTCTAGGTAACAGATGAGAAAGCTGAGGCGCAGAGAGGGGCTCAGGCGCTGGCCCTTGACACAGAGCTGAGAAGGGGCCGCAATGGGCTGGGAACAAAGCCAGTGTGACTACAGAACACAGCCACGTGACCAGCGAGGCTTAGTTTGCCCAGGTGGTGCATTTGGAAATATTGTGAATGAGTTACCATCAAAAATTCAGAGTTCACGTGAACATACAGATTTCCCTGTACTTGTCAATAATTAATAATAATAATAACAATAAATAATTACAGAGTCCATGGACACTGCATCTGCACTGTCACAGGGCAGTCATTTGCTGGAATTGGAGCAGCTGTCACCTGGAAAGGGCATGTGCTCTCATTGTCTGAAGCCCCCCCGCCCCGGGCCTGCCATATACATTTCTATTAATGACTGGGCCCTGAAAGCCTCTGAGTTTGTAATCTTTTAACTATACAACCTTACGTGGATCCCAGTTCAATTCAAAATAAGCACCCGGAGTGAATAGGAGTAAAAGGAGATTACTATATGCTTAAATCCCTTGCTCTTTGGCCTGTTGGCTGAAGGATGTGTCTAAATACCTTCGCACAACACAAAAACATCGTCAAGACCTGCCC
Organism: Anoura caudifer; assembly: GCA_004027475.1. Taxonomy (NCBI): domain Eukaryota; kingdom Metazoa; phylum Chordata; class Mammalia; order Chiroptera; family Phyllostomidae; genus Anoura; species Anoura caudifer. The sequence continues at coordinate 28,615 of PVKU01000038.1, forward strand.
CCTGACCAGCATTGTTTCAGAAAAGCCCCATTCTGAAGGTACTTTCTCTAAACACCTCGTGACATAGCATCTCATATTTTCAGCAGGCTGTTGTCTCTGCCTGGATGCCTTTCTCCACCTTCCGTGGTTAGCAGATGCCTACCCCTCCGGCGAAACCCAGCTCGCATGTCACGGCCAAAGAACTTCCTAAGCATCATCTCATCCAGCCATCGCAGCAGACCTGAGGAGTGAGGACGGTCACCCCATTTTATAGACCGGGAAACTGAGGCTTAGGGAAATGAAATGGTACAGTCAGCTTCCACAGGATAGAGGGCTGATTGATGTTCAAGTCCAAGACTGTGGAATGCCAACGTCTGCGCTTGTGACTGCTCCCTCCGTGTGATATTCTTAAGAGATGGTGAAGGAGGGCGGAATAAGGGCTTTGGGGTAGGGGAGATGGTGCGGAGGGGAATGAGGAGAAACTGAAGACCCAGCACCATCCAAAGTGCCCGCTTTACCCTCTGCTCTCTGTAGCTGAGACTGGACACTCCCCAAACATCCCTCCCTCCCCAAGAGAACCAGGAGAGCTGGCCCCAGCCTGCCAACCTCATTGATTTTGTTGTCCAGCTTCATAATCTCCACCGGTTTCATGAGTTTCTTTTGAAAGGCATTCCGGACCCTCTGCCAGTCTTTTCCTTCCCTGGGACAGAAGCAGAAATCTATTTAGAGCCAACTGAAAGTTCGCAGAGATCCCCACCCAGCTCTCCGGCCCGTGTATCATCAACAGACATGGAGAAGAGGGCCAAGAAATCGCCGGAAATTACAAGCACTGGAATACTGGGGGGGCTGGTTTGAAGACAGGCTGAGAAAGGACCTTCCTGCCCAGAGAAGGAAAGGCAACGGCCAGATAATTGGGGTTCAGGGCTGTTGAGGCGACCCTGCTGGGGCTGAGCTGGGAGACCAGCCGCCTCAATTCCCAGCAATGAGAGCAGGTACCTGAAGACGCCCCTCTCCACCAGAAGCCCAGATCTGTTAGAGGATGTATCTTGTCTTCTTTCAACCCACTGGAAGTCACGTTTACAAAACACCTCAAATTGAGAGTTTTGCTGTTGCCTCCGAATAATAACATACAGGTAGGGATTCACAGGTGTTGGGAAAAGCCTGTTCCCGTTGTGCACCCTCCTGCACCTGTGCGATAGCTGAGCACAAAGTGTGCGATGCGCTGCATGGTACTATATGTTTCAGCTCCAGTAATTACATCCTGAATGTGTAACTATTAGGCATTGAAATGGGGGGGGGGGTTGCTAATCTAAAAGCACGGGAATCACATCACATTACAACATTTCTCTCTCTGAAATGCAACTCGGACACCCCTCCTCATCCTAGCTTTTGAGTTCACCCAGGTCTGTAACCTTCCACTCCCTTCCAGAAAGAAAGGTCACTGTCAAATGCAAAGGAAGTTGATTTCTGGCATTGAGCTTCTAAGAGGGGGTCACAGAGAATTTTAAGGGATACTTTTGTTTGTATAACACGTTTGCCTGGCGTGCTGACTTCAGAACCTCATCCCGCCACAATCGGTATACCGCTTTTTGGCCTGTCTTTGACGGAACGGAATGACCCTACCCAGATGCCAGAGAGAAGGCAGGTGCTTAGTGGGTTCACAGTACAGCTGTCCCTCAACCCACTCAGGTGTCTGCAACAGGACGCGATTGTATCAGATGGGGGCTTTCGCATCCCCAGCCTAAGAAGGGTCCACCCCAGGGAATCTCTTCCCAGTGTCCAAGCGCGCCAGGTGCAGCCGCCGGACCCCATCCTGCCGCTGGGACTCACAGGATGAGCAGCCCGTAGCCCTCCTGGCGATAGTCGCGATAAGCCTTCCAGGGTTTGATCTCCAGCCGCTTGGGGTACTCGCTCTCCGTGCGGTACAGCGCTTCCAGCAGGCAGGGCGAGCCCAGGTGCACCGAGTCGAAGGAACCCAACTTCATCCGGAAAATCTTGCCGTACTTTTTGTGGTACTCCGCCTGCAGCGGGCCGGGCACAGCGCAAAGTCGGAGCGCATCCCTTGCAGTCCCCAGAGCGCTTCACCCTCCTCCCGCCTCCTTCCACCCTGGGACCGCTGCAGCGGAGACAACCGGAACGCACTGTGCGCCCTGGACGCGCGCCTGAGGGAGGGTTTGGAGTGCAGGGCAGGGAGGGGAGAGGGAATTGGGGCGCGATGAGACATTTACCAGCGTGTCGTGCTGTTTCTTCAGCCCCCCTTTCCAGAGGATCTCCAGCAGGCTGCCTAGCAGTGGCCAGTTGGTGGGGCCCGGCAGGGCTGCCGCGTTCTGCGCCTCGCCACGTTCCATCAGCGGGCAGACCGGCACCTCCCGCGGCCGAGGGGGCGCGCACGCAGTCGATGTCACGGGTCTGGGGGGCTGCCCGATGCTACGCAGCTGCTGTAAGAAGGCAACCAGGGAGCGGCTCTTGCTGATGGGAGAGCTCATAGCTGCCTGGGAGATCCCGCGTGTAGGAACGCGCGCGGACAGTGAAGGGAAAGGCTGCTGAAGTGGCGCCGGACGATTCTGGGAAAGAGACGCTAAGAGGACCAGCAGGTGTGATGAAGAAGGCAGAAGAGGGACAGAAATGACCTCCGCGGGGATGCTCTACGATGCACTGTGCGGCAGCCTCAGGGTGCGGGTGCCCGCCGAGCGCCGGCCACAGGAGCAGGAGAAGGGCAGCCGGGGGTCGGGTGCCTCTTGGGAGACGAAGGGTGGGGGTGTGGATCTGCAAGTCTGACTACAGGTGTGGAGCCTCGAAGCGGAGATGTCAAGGAGGGTAGAAGAGATGCCGCGGGCGCTGCGATTTCCTCCTCGTCCTCTCCATGGTCCGTGCCCAGGGACCAAGTATTTATGGAGACAGGGCAGGCCCTGGGTGGCCAATGAGCACGCTGAGTGGGGAGGAGTGGGTCCTGGCTTGCCCGGCCGGGAAGGACTCGGGACCCGTGGTGGGGCGGGGGCGAGGGGATGGAAATAGGATGGAGTCAGCGAGGTGAGCGAGGGCGCCCGCGCCTCGGGTGACCGGTGCGCTGCTCTCCGGGCGGGAGCGGGCGGACTCCACCCCGGAGATAACCCCCGGGGAGGGGCGCTGTGCCGCGAGTTCACCGGGTGTGCGCCGAGCACGCCTCCCGGCCCTCCCGCCGCGTGCAGAGCCGGCGGTGGCAGCCCAGCGCTTGCACAATCGCGCTGCTGGGCGGGCAAGGTCTCCGAGTTCGGACCCGGGAAGTTTGCCGGCGCCTGCCGGGGCCGGAGAGCCCGCGCGCCTCCCGGGAGCAGGTTCATGCCAGCCTGGACGGAACTCTTTCTGGAGGGAGGTTGGCTTTCAGCGCCACCCAAGGCTGGGAGGGGCTGAGACTCAGCATCTTCTAAAGAGGGGACTTCCCCTTTGGGTCTCGGGCACGGAGAGCCAGTTGAGTTGGCAGGAGTTCTCCCTGGCTGTCCCGTTTTGGTTGTTACGAAGATTTCAGGAATCAAGACAAGTAAAGCGCCAACAACGTAGTCCATAGCCAGCTCTCCACCTAGCTGTTACCTCTTTAGGCAGGTGGGAAACGCGCTGTGAAAGCCTGGCCTGCCCTCTTCACTCCATTCTCCCCCTTTTTTTTCGGTGTACCTTGTACAAAGGATAAGCACCTGCAACCTCGCACCATCCCCACCCGCCCCTGCAAAGTCCATCCTGGGCAGGCGCGGGCGCGCGCGCGCGAGCACACACGCTTTTTCTAGAGTCATCGTGTTTGGCAGGACTAAGAACTTTCTTTACTAACTCGGGAAGAGAACTGGCGATATTTGTTGATAAGGTGAAGGTGGCTGCCGCGTTTTCATTCTAGTCCAGCGCAAGCGCTACGCCGGCCAGGGAGGGGCCGCGACGCTCGCTGTTGGCGCTCGCCGCGGTTCAGGCTCTCGGCTCCAGTCTTCCGCCCCCTAGTGTTGGCAGTGCCCTCCCTGGCGAAGTTCATTGTCAGCTTTCAGTTAGTTACTTGAAAAAATTCTGCAGTCCAACTTGAGCTTGCGCACTGCCTTTTCAGATTTGTCCTGAGAGGCGAATGACTGTTAATAAAGATAATAGCTCTAGGTTATGTATTGATTCAGATTACATAAAATGCACTCTATGTACTCATGTAGATACCTGTTATGTATACACACTATTTAGTGCATATTACACAGCATGCACGAAAGATTAGATGCTACAGGGGTAGGCAAAAGTAGTTTACAGTTGCGAGGACATGAAACAGGGTTTATTCTTGCATCATTTATTAGTTGTTCTATTATCTTCCGTAAACAGGAACAACAGTAAACCTACTTCTGCCCACCCCGTGTATCTGTGCTGTACACTCACTCTGTCTTGTACACCACATCACACAGTGTGCTAGGGAGAGCTTTCTAGGGCTTATGGTAAACCAGCTGCTGAACTAGACATTTTCCTTAAATTTTCCCATTTAGTTCAGCACAACGACAAAAAATACAAATGAGTAAATCAAAGTGAAGCTTAGAGAGTCAAATAATTTGCCCAATATCACAGACCTTACTATTGGCTCATGAAGGATTCAGACCTAGATTTTCTAATTCTAACCTTAATATTCTTATCCATGTACATCATGCTAGATTAGGTCAGCTTTTCTTAAGCCACGAGTATCTCAGAATACTGGAAATATTCCTTAGATGGAAGTCTCTCCAAAGGGGGGGAGCATGTGTGGGTCTCTGATGAAAATGTTGTCTTATGTGCTAATGGTGGTTAAAAAATACAATGAAATGAAATGAAATGAAATAAAATAAAATAAAATAAAATAAAATAAAATAAAATAAAATAAAAAGAATAGTCCCAAACAGAAGATCCATTTAGCTAGCCACCGTGGGCTTGCTTCTGGTATATGGCAAATGCTCAATAAATCTTAATCCTACTGTTGTGCCAGATATGAGTTATCACCCTCTCTCCACCCATTGTTCTTTCTCTTCTTTCTCTCTCTGCAGGTGTGCTCGGGAAGAAAGCAAAATATTTCCACACTTGCTGGGTTTTCTTATAGGCTGAGTGCTCGGTTGCTTTACAAACACCAAGCAGACACTTGGAACGGCAGGCAAACATTTGTCCCTTAACAGCCAGCAAGAAAGTTCCTACTTCAGGGAAATTGGTTTCTCAGGTCTGGGGGAGAAAGTACGCCCTGACTTTTTCACACTGGATTGCAGAGGAAAGCAGGCTGGTTCCTTGAAACTCCATGACACCATCGCACACCCATCCTTGAAGAGGTGCAGCTAAGTTCAAAATGAGGACTCACAGCCCAGGCCCAGGGCTTGCTCTTCCTCGCTTGGCCGGTTCCCTCGCTCATGACTTAGCCTCTGTGAGTCAGCCCGACAGGGCTCCTGCCGGGAATGACTAATGAAGGATCCCGAAGTGTCTCAGAAGTGCCCACAGACAGGCTCAGGCCTTCTGTTTGGTTCTGGGAAATCTTGCCGAGTACTGAATGGATAATTATACTCCAGCAGTCACACCAAGGGACCGCGGATGACAAAGTGTGTGTACATTTATGTGTGTGACAAGGGTGGGGTGTCCTTAGAAGGGCAATGGCTGCAAAACACAAAACTCTTCCAAATATGTCAAACAGTAATATAGTTTTGTGCATCAAAGCTTTGGCTCCTGCTTTCTGACTGTGGAAACTCAGAGACTCACTTTCCAGGTGTGTTGAATGGGCAGGGTTAGAGCCAGCCTCACACAGTTCACGGAGACAGGAGTTCTAACAGTAGCCCATTTCATGGGGTCGCTGCGGGAACGACACGCATCCATCCAGGGACGTGCTCAATAAGTGTCACTTCACAGCGTCACGCTATCGCATGCCTTGGATTTTGCAGACTGTGTCCAAGACTGGTAACTTAGACGTCTCTACGACTGTATCCGGTGTTCCACTTAATGCTGCAATTTGGACTCAGGAAACCATAATTGGACGAAGCCAAAGGAAGTTTAGCAGAGACGTGCTGGCAAGATGACTGCAGCTCAGCCACGGACAGACCCAGCCTCCTCGGATCACAGGGGAGGTGGTGGCAGCACCCTCCCAGCCGGGATTTTCTGAGATGGCAAAGCGCCAAAAGTCCCTGGCTTGTAGTAAGGGCTCTAAAATGTTATCATTCATGTTATTAAGAACTACAGGAATCGGGTGGTCACAAAGTCAAGGTCACCCTTTCTATTGCATGAGTGTTGGTTTCTCTGACTAATTAGACAAAAACCTCTTTGAAATTCCGGACATGGTCCCTTGTTTATGTCTCTCCCGGAGCATGTGGCACAGTGCGGTTTGCCCTGGCCAGCACCCAATAAAGCAAATCGTAGCCAATTGGTGATTGATTATTTCCTCATTCCTGAGTGCAAGCAGAAAGATCGGTCTCAATACATTCTCTGTTTTCTGAGGAAGGAGTAGTCGTAGACCCTGGAGTGTTTTACTTGTGCGTCATATGGGAAGCAATTCTACACCACAAAAATAACAGTTTTGGTTTCAATAGCTCGAGTGGAAGCCATGGCTTCACCACTGCCAAGCTGTGTGGCTGCGGGCAAGTTATTTAACCTCTCTGAGCCCCGTTTCCCTATTCACGAGATTGGGGGTTCCTCTACCTATGTCAGAAAGGTTGAGATAAATACTTAAACCATCAGGTGAAACACGATTAACCATTGTCTTTGCAAACATCTGTTTGGCTCCCGTACTTGCTTGAGGATTTCTGAGTAGAATTCAGTCAGATTGGTATTAAAAAGTTAAAGTTGTATTCTGGAAAAATGTATTTTACATCCTCCAAAATGCAGTGACATGTGGGGAACTTTTAAGAAAGTTCATCTCCACCTCAAAGGAGATGGCAACCACAGCGTGCATGTTCAAGTTCATGAGTCATTTTGCTACCGCTATGAATTTCAGTTTATGGAGGAGCTACTGCGTGTGTGCCAGGCGTTTCCCTCTCTCGCCCCACAGGATGATACTATGAGGTCAGCGGTTTTCATTTTGTAGGAAGAAACCCGTTTTTGTACAGATTTTTAAGTCAGATCTCCGTGAGGATCTACCCTGCTACCTATTTCCACTCTGACCAAGTCAGTTCACCCGGGAATAATAATCGTCACTCTTGTATATTATTATGATGTCTTAGTTATAACAATATTTTATAGTGAAAATCTTGGAACTTGAATTCCAGCTTGCTTCAGGATGGCAGGCACCCGAGGGCAGGAAGCCTGTCTCCCTTGTTCTCTGCTCTGATTCTTGTACCTGTACCTATACTTGGATCAGCGGAGGTTCTGAATGAACGTCTGCCAGGTAATATATTGCAAAATGACGGAAATTAAATGCCTTACCAATTCTAGCCGTACTAGTTTGATTTGACCGATTCCATGGTTCTAGCAAAACACAGTTCCTGGAAAAAGAGGTGTTTACTTGCAAACTTTCTATGTAAAGGAACATTTTATTTCACTTTTTCTTTCTTCAATATGTCTGGGAAAGTGGAGATTTGTAAGGGGAAGATGTGCTCTCTTTAAAGGGACAGAGTGACCTCACATGAAAAAGGGAAAGAACGCATTAAACAATGGAATATTCTGAACAGCATTTGCTCCACGGTGAACACTCAGTAAGCATTAGCTCTTATTATTATTGATAATAATTATGGAAGATGTAGAGTTGTTAGCCTGGCTAATAGAAAAATCCTTTTCACTTGGAAAAATTCCTTTGGTACCCTATATGTTTCATAATTAATGTTTAAAATTACATAATCACATGGCTACCCATTCTGTGCTTTCTTGCATGATATAACTTGGCTAATTCATTGGGGTGAAACTGGGGAAATTCCATGACAGAATTATTATTGCTAATTACATTGGACCCAAAGTACATGGTGTTTTGCTCCCGTAAATCAAGAGCCTGCCTGCCTTGACATATCATATTAAGACTGTTGACTTGGAGGAAGCATTGTTGAGCTCTGAATGTATTTTACCAGAGCTGAAATATAAGCCTCCAAGCACAACTTCGCTAGGGGTTGGCACCTAGTGAGCCTGTGGGAAGTACCTCCAGAGTCCCGGTGAGCAAACTCCAGGAGGAATGGAAATGGGTATCCAGTAGTTTGTCGGTACCCATGAAATGGGCCGAGGGAACAATTCTATAAGAAGAAAACTCTAGAAGAGAACTTTAGTCTTTGGTAAGGGAATTTGAGGCATTTCTAGAAGGTCAGGGGTATTTTCAGGGGCAGGTAAGCCTCTGCTATTGAACTCAATGGAGAATTCTACCTGGACAAGGCCAAGGTTACCTGTGAATGTAGGGGAATTAAATTCATCGCAAAGTATCTGAAGACATGAGAATGGAGGTTTTTGTTTTTGTTTTTTTTTTTTTTTTTTTAATTTAATTTTAATTGTCATTCTTGTACAGTTTTCTGTCTTGTACTCCAAACCCAGCCCACGGCCCCAGCCCTCCCCACCTCCCTCCCATTTCCACTCCCCCGGCCCCTAGTTTTTGTCCATGTGTCCATTATACTTGTTCCTGTAAACCCTTCCCCCTTTCCCCTGAAATTCCCTCCCCTCTCCCCTTGGTGACCATCAGCCTGTTCTCAATTTCACTGTCTTTGGTTGTATTTTGCTTGTTTGTTTGTTTTGTTGTTTAGGTTCCTGTTAAAGCTGAGATCACATGGTATTTGTCTTTCACCACCTGGCTTATTTCACTTAGCATAATGCTCTCCAGCTCCATCCATGCTGTTGCGGAGGGTAGGAGCTCCTTCTTTCTTTCTGCTGCGTAGAGGGATTGTTTTTTCATCCTTGAGATAAACAGCCCTGCCCTGTTCTGAAGACCTGTGATCAGTGAGACCTCTGATCAGTTTCATCAGAACTGTCTCCCCAGGGAGTCAGTCCATCCACTTTTACTTCTATAACACAATTGGTTCACCTTGCCAACAGAAATAAATACGTTATCCTCATGCCCCAGCTTGTGACCTGATTTCAAAACCATTCAGTCACAAAGACAGTTCCTCGTGTGTTTTTGAACGTGAAGTCCAAGCGACTCAGACACTTTGTTCTTCAGCAAGATGACGACCGTGGCTCAGGAAACAGGGCTACTAACATTGGCTGAAGTCTCAAGTCTGGAGTCAAAAATAGAATGAGTCATTTCACAAAGTAACTTTTCTCTAATGTGCAAATGTGTGTCTCTCGGTTGCCAAAATCCTTGTTTGAATTTGAATGGAGAAAAGTAATGGTTTGGAAAGTGGACGTGGGCCTCGGACATCCTTGGATCCAAATGCCAGCTCCAGAATTTGTCAGCCCTCATGACTGTGGGGCAGGGACGCTCCCTCTCTTGGTCTTGGCTTCCACGTGGGTGGAAAGGAGAACATTACCAAGCTCATGGGCAGTTGTGTGAGTACTTGGCAGAGGGCTGAGTTTTGCTCCTGGCCAGGACTTCCTGGCCAGGTGGACCCCACGCTCAGGTGGGAGAGGATGCCCTCCCTTCTGTGGGTTGCAGAGAAGAAGAATTCTAATGAAGTGGTGTTATCTTCGGCCCCTGTTTAAACTTCACACTCTGGGAAGACAGGTTATATCCTGGAGTGGATTCCAAGGCAGGTTTGCCCGAAAGGGTTGCTGGGTGTCAGCTGCTGCCTCTGTCCGGCCCGGGTTCTGAGAGGTTGGCTCAAGTTTATCAGCGCTACCTTGTTTGGAAGGATTATTTTCCATTCCTTTGCTGCCCTTTTCTTTTCTCTTTATAAGGTAAAGTCTTTGATGTTGTTGATCCTTGACTTAGTCTCTGGTTGCATATCTTTCCTTAGCAAAGTAAGTTGCCAGCTTTCTGATGACACATATTTACTGGGATGTGAAATTCAGATACTTGAGAACTGCTTGCATTAGTATCAAGTAAATCTCCCTTTCATTACGTTTCTCTGCCACCTGAATGTCTGTGGCCCAGGAGATATAAGTAGACCAATTTGTCCCCCTACCCACACCCACCCAGCCCCAGATCAGGTAAAATGAACCAGGACACATGAAGTGAAGGCAGAGAGGACCCAGTCCAGCTTCCGACGTGACTGCTCCCTGCTATTTTATTTACTGATGAGCGTCTGGTCTCTGCTGAGGAGCCATCTCGTGAAATGCAGGGAGGGGCGTGCAAATACCAGGCAGGGACCCGTAAATACCAGGCAGGGATCCTGGGCGCCTGTGCAGAGCTGGCCAGATCACAGCTCAAGGGGAAGCCTGTGCTGAAAGGCGACAAGGTGAGTGAGTTTTAAAACCCCCGACGTTACAGGCAGCAGAGATGCTTCAAGGGGACCCTGTCACTTCCGGAAGCCCTTGAAACCAGAAGGGGAGTAACTGTGCATTGATTATGGTGTTAAAAGATCAAGAGGGAAGTGAGAAACACCTGGGGTAGATGTGAGGGGGCAGAAAGTTATCCGGTTTCCATTTTGCAGAGCAGGAAGGTCCCAGGAAAATAATTGTTCTAACGGTGACAATAGCATTTTTGAAGGAATTAGACTTCTTTGGCAGTGTTGGCCCCATGGGTGGAGGGGACACCTTAGCAGGTTGTCTGGAGTCGGCTTCGCTACCTCGCCCCGCACACCTGGGCCTTTGGGAGGCACGATGGCACAACATGACAATGGATTCTGGCCATAGATTAGTCAGGGGGGCGAAACTGACCCAGTGATTCTTACATCAAAGCATGGATTTGGGATTTGGGATTTGGGAAAGAGCCCACTCAGCGTACAGACCTGTCTCCTAATCAGAAGTCGGGGGGAGACCATCTTCTCCCCAGCCACACACTCACTGAAGCGGTAGAGGAAGGAGGTTTTCAGACCCAAAGAACCTGGATGCAGCTGAGCAGAGAGCGGAGAAGGAGGAACAAGCCAGGGTCCCGATGGCCTCACCATTCCCATTGCTGCGCCCCTCCCCAGGCCTGGGGAAGATCGAACTTTCGGATTGGGTAGCAATTTAAGAACCTTCCGGTTTTAAGCAGCGGAAACTGACCTGATGGCTATCCTCATCCATCAGGGCATCTGCCCGGGATTTAGCAGAGGCTTGGCTGGTGATCAAGCTTGGGATGTGGAGAGATTCCAAACCAGAAGCCACCGTTCAAGCATCATCAGCGCCGGGCTGCAGGGCGCGGTCACCCAGTGTCAGGATGGGCAGGCAGCGTCTGCATACCAGCGCGATATTTGAAGAGCATTCTGGCTTCCGAATTCTTAAGACTCAAATTGCTTGGGTATTTTTATTTCTCAAACAGCTGAGTGAACATAAGCTTTTTGGTGTCTCTTCGGGCCAAGACTGTATACAAAAGTCATCCGGGTTTTCATTCGGAATAAATGGGGTGTGCGGATAGATACCGGCCAGCCCACTGATTTTGCCTCCCCTGAGCCTACTCCAAAGTCACAGGCAGCTGAGCTGGAGGAAATAAGTAAATGGAGGTGGGTTGGTCATGAGTAAGCTTTTTTTTTTCCTTTAAAATGATCTCAGCCAAACGTCCTTGTTTTGCTTTTGGAAGTTTTTGGAAATGACTGATCAATTTGGGAGAACAATGTTACCTCTGTGTGGGGGGTTGGGGGATTGGGGGCCGGTAAGCATCTCCCTTCTGGTCGGAAGGGCACTTGCCCTGGAGCGCCAGATGGGTAACGTTTCTATCAGCAAGTCCTCGTTACACAACCACTGATTTTAGAGAAATGTTTACGCGGGATTCGAGAAAGAATTGAAGGTTTAGCAGCTCATCCCTGGCAGCTACGAAATGCAACTGCATTTAAAATAAGCTGACGAAATCACCTACAATCATACTACTCAGAAGAAGAAGAAAAAAAACCAATAGAATTGCTTTAACACGAAAAATATATTGAAGTATTATAGACAAAAACAAAAAGGATTTACTTTTGCAGTTGAGAAATAAATCTATTACTTGACCAGGGGTTGCTTCAGCGTCGTAAACTTGGACATGAAGCATGGTCCTTTCGGGTGGGAATTAGAGAACCGTTAAATAAAATACACCTTAGGGTTCAACTTTTTTACTTGTCTTACATTTTAAGTGGAACTGCTTTGTAGCATTTCCAGCAGAAGATGCCTTCTTTAGGATTACGATCTTCAGAGAAGGACTCCTACGATTTTAATCATTAACTGGAACCCATCACAACATAAGCTAAAGTGAAAGTACTTACAGATAAGCACAGGATGAGGGTAGTTCATATAATCCAGAGACAGGAAATACCAGGTCCTGTAATGCCTGTGGTGGTGTGCGTGGCAGGCAGGTACAGGAAGTCCTCCACGACGAACACCTGTGTCGCGAATGGTCTGCCCTGGCTGTCCCTGAGCCCCCTCCACCCTCCCAGATGGCACCGGCCCTTCCTGCTGCAATGTAGAATTAGTGGGGGCTGGTGCTTGATCTTTCCCAATGTTCCAGGGTCCCCTTCCCTAAGGTCACGGTCTTCCTCCAAACCCTCTGATGTATCCCTTTTGTCTGGACAATAAAGCACAAATTGGTTCCTGGCACTTTTAGGCCCTACCCAACCTGATTCACCTACAAGAGTCCATCCAGTCTGAGTCAGTACTGCTACTTCTCTGATCTTCACTTCTAACTTACATATACATATACATATACATATACATATACATATACATATACATATACATGTGTATACACATATATATAAACACTGGGATGATCTGCTTTAATTTACATGCACACTACAAAAGCTGCTCACCCTTAACTTGGGTATTATGAGACAATAAGACTTTGTTCTGTGCTGGGATTTGAATCTGCTAGAGGCACCCTTTCTTCTGAGTAGGGTATTGGAAAAAAGAAGACTCGGTGAGTCCGAAGCTTTCTTACAAACGAGAGGATATCTGTCTGCACCTGTGTCCACAGCTCTGCATCTCTCTCTATGATACTGTGTTAATTATAAAAAGGTACGTATATTTTGTTACAGGTTAAGTGGGTGTTGTAATTTCTTATAACAAACATATTTACAAATTAAGTAAATCAATGTGATTTCTCATAGCGATCGTGTTTTATGAGATTTGTGCTCATCACATTGAAGATTAAATTTACAGAATTTAAAAAAAATTACAGTTAACTGTTTAATATTTTGGGGAGCTTTTTGTTTCTTCTCAGAAACTTGAGACAGTGATGTTGGGAAACCGTAGATTTAAATCCTTTGCTGCTGATGGGTGAGCTCCTGTGATTGGTGGAATATGAGAATTATCTCACTCTTTCTTTATTGAGAAGGGTAATAGCATAGTCATATCTTGAAGAAGTTCCCCAGATACTGATAAGGTAATACATAATCATTAAAGGGAACTTCAGGAAGTACAAATAAGAAAAAAGTAATTGGATTTCATGTCACCACCCAGTGCCAGCCACTCCAAATAGTTTTGTATATTTCTTCCTATCTAGTCCATGGGTCGATTCTTAAACTGTATTTTGAATCACGATGTGTCTGCTTTATAACTTGCTTTATCACTTATCATTCATTACATCTTGCATATTTACATATCAGTTAACATTAATATTCATTTCTACGGGAGTAAAAATTTCAATTCGTGCTCACTTTTAAAAAATGTAGGAAATTATAAACAGGGATGTATAAGGTGAGCTTTCATTCCTGACACCCAGCTATAAATGTCACTGTTGCTATATAGTAACAATTTGTATATATTCCATTCCTACAGTTTTCCAGGTATGCCATGTATATCTATGGGATGGGGCAAAAGTAGGTTTGCAGTTGTGAGTACGCAAAGCACAGAGTTTATTCTCGTGTTATCGCTTATTAATTATTACATTATTTTCCATACACACAACTGTAAACCTTCTTTTGCCCAACCCTGGATAGTGATATTTTTTAAGAACAAAACTGACACTGTAATTTTGCTTCTTACCTCTTTTTCAGTGTGTTTCCTCATGTCTCCACGTTTCAAAACTGGCATTGTGATAAATGCGTATTGACCGTGAGTATCTCTGGGCCACTTACCCTGATGGCGTCGAACCCTTGGAGTCGTTCGAACGCTTCATTCTTATAAACTCTGCTTTGAGGAGCCCTTCTGTATGAAGAGACCATTTCTGGTTTTAGACCCATTTTCTCAGAATAGGTGGCCAGAAAGAGAATTCGTGTTACAACAATAAAAACATGCATTCATTTGAAGAAGCTGCTTTCTAAACCTTTCTCAGCATTTGCCTGCCTTCCTGGTGCCAGAGTGGGGGCCAGGGCTTGCTCCTTTATCCCCCTTCAACCTCCGTGCCCGCAAGGTGTCCTGCTCAGAGAACACTTGCAGGACCATTAAAGATGGCCGATGATGGTGCCCACAACGTCCCTGATCTCATCCTTTGCTCATCCCCAGAAATGAGCCAGGTGTCTCCAAAGGGATCAGGTGTCCTGCTGTTTGAGGCTTTACAAGCATCGGGCAGCGGCTGTTCTTTCTCCAGATGACCGTTCTTCTCATTCATTTGGGTGGTCCCTGCCAGCTGATTCTTGTCTGCTGGTGGCTGTTTGTGCTGGCTTCATTGGGGTTTTGCTACACTGTCAACCTGCATCTCTTCATTCAGGGTATTGTCAGTTTGACACAGATGCAACCTTGAGTATGTGACTTACAAAATGAAAAGCATTGGAAATACGCTTAGCATCCATAGTTGTAACTGGCGCGCGCCATGGCAACGTAGGAAGGGTGACATTTTTGTTCAGGTAGAATTTCACCTCCGCAGTGATGTTCCCGGTCATCTTGGCTGAATTTACAGCGACAAATGAATAAGTTTTCCCTAGAAAGAACATCTGTTTCGGGCTCTTTGCGTCAAACAACGGAACTCCCTACAGCTAGGAACGTGCAGACCCTTAGTGAGGGCTGGGTTACCTGCAGGAGAGGCAAATATCTAGGGATGACATTGAAATGACCTTGCGAGCCTGCTAGCTGCTGGGATCTCAGCAGCTCTGGGCCTGAGTCATGGGCCTCCCACGAGGACCTCTCTTCCTGCTGCTTCGGGAAACTCCCTCTGCCAGGCCGCCTTCATCACAGGAATGGGTTCCCTCCAGCATCTGGCACCTCCCCTGTTTGCGCCCTTAGGTCAAAGTCTCCCACTGGTGAATCGGAGTGGCTGGACCTAGAGCCACAGGCCTGCATCCTAGCTCCAAGGAGGCCAAGAAGTTGAGTTCTGACTTATCAAATGGAAGGGTAACACTCACGACCGGGAAGTTTCCCCAAATATAGAGAAAAGTGTTCGCGTGATATTAGGTGATCACAAATACGTAAGATGCCCACTTACTGGTCCTTTTATGAGCAGCATCTGTGGGAAGAGGCTGCCTGGCTGGGCCGGAGGTGCACACGAGGTTCTGAGTAAATCCTGGCTGAATGAGTCACACTAGGAAATGTACATTTTGATTCAAAGATACGCTTCCACTGCTCCTCATAACAAGTTCTGACTCATTCTCAATGTCAAAACGACAGTCTCACTTTGCAGAATGTAGACAAGATCGTGGACAGTTCTCGGGGGTTGCAAAGAGAAAAACCCAATGTCAGAATCTGGAGTCACAGCGCCACCTGGTGAAAGAAGGGAGGGCTGCTCAGGTGACAAGTCCGCAATGATTACAATTGTAGTGCTAGATCTAGCAAAAAAAAAAAAAAAAAAGTGAATGGAAATACCCTATGGACTATGGACTTTTGTACGTTGTTACTGAATGAATTCATCAACAGCTGTATTGTATTACATATTACTGTGTTAATCCCTAAACACACAGTCTCTCATTCATCCGTGCATTTATTTATTCCTTAGCTAATATTTGTCAAGCATCTACCTGCCTATTGGTGCTGCAGCGACAGAGATGATGAAACAGGCATGTTTCCCTTGGCGCTCCCAGTATAACAGGGAGACAGAATTCAAAATGTGTTAGGGAGGGCTTTAAGGATGTTAAAAGTGGGGATGCTGCTGTTTTGGGGTGGTGAATGGGTTTAAGAAAAGCTTTCTGGATGAAGACACATAGAGGCTGAGTGTTGAGAATGCGGAAAATGTATCCAAGTGAATCACAGGAGAAAGGATATCAAGGGCAGCTGCATGAGCAGGTGCAAAGGCCCTGAGGCAGAAGGGAGCAGGCTGCACCCACGGATCAGAGCACAGTGAGCAAAGGAAAAGATGGCGTGAAATAAGGTCGGAGAGAAAGGCTAGACTTCGGTAAGGGAATCCAAACTATACCCACGTGCAATGGGAAGGCAGTGAAGAATTTCAAACGGGGCCACGATAAAACCATTTACAAATTTGTTGAGCTAAATACAAACTGGCGCTGTTTCCTATTACCCAGCACAATATGGCTCTTAAGAGCAACAAGAGAGATGGTAAAGGCCAGAATTTAAAGATGGAGGACAAGGCCAGAGTTTAAAGATGGAAGAGATTAACAATAAGCGGGCAAGGCTTTTGAGGATGGATTGCATCTTGAGTTATGAGGGCACACAGGAAATTCTGGGGGTCCTGAACAACCCAGGTGCGAGCAATCCACCCAGGGTGGAGCCCTTTCAGTGACGGAGTCCCTGATCTGCTTCAGTCCGAGAGTCCCCTATTTGCATAGGTTTCTTCAGAACACCTAGGGGGCGCCCCTCCCCCATTTTATTTAGGAATGAGAAATTTGGTCCTAAGAACATTCTGGAAGACGAGCCCCTGGAGAGGCTTATTAGAGGTCACAGAGTGGTGGGTGGCCCGCGTGCTCCAAGTACTTGGTAGACATAGTAGGTTTAGAATTTATTCAACACTGAATCTGAATGGTTTCAAAATCACAAGACTAAAAAAATAAAAAATAAAAAAATCCAGATGACTGGCTTCTGGGAAATGGGGGACGTCCTAGTGGTACCGGGTCCCCATTTCCTTGTGGAGACAATTGGCTGGAGGAGCCGGGCAGCTGGGTGGAGCACAGCCCCTCCCTGTCGTCCACCTCTCACTTCTCGCCTCGGCCCCCCGCAGGCAGGGGATCTGCTCCCTACCCCACCCCTCCCCCCCATCCACGTCCACAGCCAGAGGCGTGGAGGGTGGGGCCGTAAGCGTAACCATCTCGAGCGTCATCTCTTGACCTTTTCTTCCTGCTCTGCTTTTAAGATTCCATTTCTTTAAACACACCAGGATCATCTATCTTGACTACGGAAAACGGTAGGGAGGAACTCTCAGCAGCAGCGCCGGGCCCTGCCCGCCCTTCCATTGCCTGTTACTTTCCACCCTTTGATCAAATCTCAGCGGAACCACAATTTCATCTCGGAGGAATTGAAGATTTATTTAAATCCCTTAAAATTTGTTCCTGTAGCAAGTGAAACTTTTTTCCTTTAAGTCAGAGATTTTAAATGTCCTTTTAAGGTATATTTATTCCGCGTTTTCAAAACAGATTTTTAAAAAAAAAATTATTAAGAAAATCGTGTTGATAACATTGGCAGCCCTACCAAGTGGCCTCAGGCTGGGTCTGGGAACACTACCACGGTCCTTGCGCGCCCCATGCAGGCACCCTGCACTCTTAACAACCAGGAGTCTGGCGCAGATGCGCCAGGTTTGGGTGGGAACTCACGCTGTGAAATCCTGCCCTGAGCTCATTATCGGTTTGTGACAGAATCAAAATTAAGCTGGGACATGTCAGGACATTTTGTAGCTTACATGTCAATTCAGATAGGGTGTTTGTTCCCCTCAATTTTCCAATCAACATACCACTTGATTCCTTGTATCTTCTTCACAATTTTCATGCTCATAGTCTTTTATTACTATCGTATGTGTTCTTGTTATAGCTACTACCACACTGATAACACATACCTCCTACCATACAATATAATTCACTTCGATGTTTTGACTGTGGTCTGTTTCCTACCACTAGAACGTAAGCTGCACGAGGACAAGGAATTTTGTCTCTCTCTTTTTTTTTTTTTTTTTTTTTTAAGGTGCTGTAGTCCCACTGCCCTCTTCTCCAGCCGAACACAGCTTTGCCTTCCCGGGACCCCTCAGCAGTTGTCCCAGGTCTGCAGGTTCAGGTGCGATGACTTGTGGTGATACAGGTGTACCAACAGTAAGGTCCTTGTGCCAAGCACCTCGTCTAATTCATCTTTCTCTTTGCAATAACATCTAGCATGGTACAGATGTCAAACAAATCACACACGAGTTCCTACACCTGGAAGGCCCAACGGGTACGCTCAGGATGAGGCAGGTGGGGATCCGTGTGGGCCTTGCAGAGGGTATGTTCACGGAGTGGGCCATGCCTGATCGGCAACCCCAGCTGCTGCTGTGCAAAAATGCAGGCTCAAGGTCACTAGGATTCGGATTTTACAAGCTCACGCAAAGCAAAAGTATTGTTTTGATATTTTCGAGTGAAATCTAATTTTCATATATTGGTTCAATTAAAGGTGGGTACACACACACACACACACACACACACACACACACACACCCCATATCTTGGATCCAGGAAGTGGGAGGCCAGTGTTAACCTGATGTAAGGGAATGTGTTACTCTTCAGCCCATGTGTTATTCCAACACCCCACCTTCATTGGGGATAGTATTTTCAAGTAGTTTGGTGAGTTTCCTTCCTGACCAGCAGTCTCCAATTTGTCCCCCCTTCTTCTTTCTTTTGCTGGTCCAAACAGGGATTCTGAGACAAAATAATAATAATTGGAACGTACAAATGTCAGAGTATACAGTAATCACTCAATAATGTTGAATAACATTCCAAGTTAATTAATAGGAGTACTTTCTCCTTTGTACCATCTGAACTATCAGGGCACATTAATATCATATCCTACTGCCAAGGTCATTAGTTCTTACTTCTTTTCATAAGTAGGTCAATTTCTCCATATGGATTTGTGGGACCGATGAAAAAGAATTTCCCATCAATCCGGTCGAGGCCCCGCCTCGCCACACTGGGCGCCCCCTGCTGCCCGTCGCTGGAGCCTGCGGCCATTCGCCACACCCCCCAGTTTCTGTCGGCTCACAGGGAGGTGCTGGTCCCTTTAATTGGCATGTACCAAATCCTTCCCGATTACGTTTCCTCCCCCCGTCCTAGGCGTCCGGAATCCTTAGTCGAAGATCCAATAGGAGAGGAGTGGAGACGGTGTTGTGTGCTGCGGGAGCTGTGGGCCACAGGGCAGTAGGAGAGAGCCGGGGCAGAAGCGCGCGGGCGCGGCCCTCCCCGCCTCGCGCCGTGGTCCAGTCCCAAGATGGCGGCCACCATGAAGAAGGCGGTGAGTGGAGCGCTCGCGGGGCGGATGCTCAGGCAGCGGGTGCGACGGGCTGCCGAGGGGCCAGGCGAACGGCGCTCGGGCGCCCACCCCCGAGGCCCGGCGTGGGGCCCAGGGCCGAGCCCCCCGACCCTGACCGCGGCCCCGCGGCGAGGCCCAGCAGCACCCGGTCTCCCCTGAACGTTTGCCTGGGGACCCCGTGGCCCACGCGTGTCTTTGGGGCGTGGGAAGCCCAGGGTCCCTTGGCCATAACGCCGGGCGCTTCACCTGGGTTATCCCAGTGAATCCGCACGGGTTCACACGGGTAGGTAGCGCTATCGCCTTTTGCAGGGGAGGAAGCTGAGGCCAAGGTAGGTGGAGTCACCTGGCCCACGGTACCCGGCGGTGGGGAGCAGAGCAGGCCCCTGCCTCCGGGGTGATCTGGTCCCAGAGCCCCGGGTCCAGCCGCGATGCCAACCGCGGTTGTTATCCCTGACCCTCCCCTCCGTCGCGGGCTCACAGGGACGCAGGTGCCTCTGCAGAGCAGGAGAGCGAAGGAAGCAAGTTCTCATGTGGTCCTGGATGTGGGATGAGAGCAAACAGGCACCGAACCTTGGGAAGCAAATCCCTTCAGCCGGGGGACTGTCATCAGACGCCGCGGAAGTTCTAAACAGAGGCTCTGCCGCCACAACGCCCGTGTTTGCTAAAATCGTGGCTTCGTTTCTGAGCTTCCACTTCCTCATTTGTAAAATAAGGATAAAAACAGTGTCTCCGTGAAAGGAGTATAAGGTTAAAATTAATAGTGGGTGCAAAACGCTTAGAACCGTGCCTGATACACGGTAAAGCCTCGATAATTATCAGCTGGTATTACTTCCTTGCCCCATTTATTTTTCTTCTGTGTTTAAACATCTAGGTAGACTTACTGGATTATAAACCCTAAATAGGAGTTTAGCTTGCTTACTAGCACAAAAGGTGTGCTTTGGGAAAACAAAACAAAATAATAAAACCTGAGCTTGAATTCCAGCTCTGCTTCTTACAAGCTGAGTCACTCTTGGCCCACTAACCGCTGTGTGTCTAAGTTTGGGCATGTTCCACGTGGGGATCACCCCCTCCGCCAGCACCCCCCCCCGGGCCAACCGGGATGAGTGCTCCCTCTGTTGGTGTGTTATCCACAAATTCTTCTTGAGCACCTGAGTCAGGATCAGGGCCCCTGTGCATGTAGGCAATCTGCCACTTGATGTAATTCACTCTGTCTCTTATTTTGTATTTGAATTGGGTCCTCTGCTGTTCGCTCTGGCCTTTAATTCCGTGGCAGATGCTAGTGGTGGTTCACCCCCATTTGACAGGCGTGGAAACCGCAGTGAAGAGAGATGAAGTCAATGTTGCGGAAATGGTAGAGGAAGGATTTGAACCCTGGACTTGGCAAAATTTTTCATCACTGATAATTTTTCCTTTCCTCCCTTCAACAAGCTGTTTGAGCATGTCACGTGACACGGTCTCAGTTGTACAGGGTGGAGATGGCAGGGGACCGCAGGAATGTAGGGCCTACTCCCTTGCCCTCTTTCTCTGGGGGAGAGACAGGCATCCATTGAATGCTCAGGCAGAAAACTAAAATTTCCAGCTCCGAAAAGAACTATGGAAGAAAGGTGCTCGTGAATTGAAGGCAGGGCTGTGATCACACAAGGCGTGATCTGGTGGATTACGTGAGGAGGGGAAGAGACAGTTGGAAAGGGAGCGGAGGCAACCTAGGAGGGGGAGTTTCTCCTGCCAAGACCTTGAGGGGCTTGAGTAACCGGAACATCAGGATGGCAGAGACCGGGGAGGAGGGGAGGAGAGCTTGACCAGGACGGTAGAGACACAAAGGGCTAGGTGTGGTGTGGCCAAGGCAGGAAGTGTTTCCTTGCATGATGGGTACAACAGCCCCCCCTAGCTGTTTCCACCGCCGGGAACCACGTCTGGTAGGTTACCTGCCTGTGCGCTTTTCCGTCTGCTCCTCTGGGGGAAACATCTAGGCCTGCCAGTGACTGACTGAGAGGGGAACGGCGCAGGGTTAGCCCTTGGAGTTTCCCACAGTCCGTAGCACTTCACGTTGTGACACGGTATTACCTCCCAACGTGTCCCGACTTTTCTGGTGAGGATGCTTGGATGAGATGATTCAGCCCCCTCATCTCCGAAGTTCTGCTTTCTGGGGAACTTCAGACTGATACCTGTTCATGCTCCCTCCTGGGAGAAGCCCCCTGCAGCCCTGGCCGGGTGGCTCGGTTGCTTGCAGCATTGTCCCATGCACCAGAAGGTTGTGGTTTCGATCCCCAGCGAGGGCACATACCTAGGTTGCCTGTTCAGTCCCTGGTCGGGGCACATACAGGAGGCAACCAGTCAATCCTCACATTGATGTTCCTCTCTTTCTCTCTCCCTCCCTCTCTCTAAAATCAATAATCATAACATCAGGAGAGAATTAAAAAAAATAAAGATGCCCCCCTTGCTCCCTAGCCCCCCAACTCTTTGAACCCCTTAAGTATTTTACTTTCATCATCACGTGTATCGCTATATTGCAGAAAACCTTGGTTTTGGCTCCAGTATTCACGGTGGTGGGCCTGCGCCTCAGTTTTCAGTGTGCATGGCACATAGGGGGACACACACTGAGTAATTATTAAATGAATGTATGCATGAAAGGGGAATAAAAATACAAAGCACAGTTTTATATCACAGATTTGGTAGATACCTTTAAAAAAGAAAAATACAAGCAGACTGAAATTGGCCAGCGTTTCCTTCTCCCGGGTGCTTATGGCTTTGTTAGCGGTGGTACTTACATCCGGCTTTTCTTAAAGCCAGAGGCCCTGACCTCTGAGGGGGTGGGTCCCTTTAAGAACCTGGATGAAAGCTATGAAGACCCATCCAGAATGCACGTACAATACACACCATCTTGCATACAGTTTCAGGGGGTAAAGGGACCTCTCAATGTCCACAGACCCTCCCCACTTAAGAATGAAGCCCTCCTGCCAAAATGAAGCTTCCAGCAATGTGGGAATGTTCTAGATCAGGGAGGCCGAAAGGGAAGCCACTGCTCTTAGTCGTGGAAGGTGCTGTCAGCAGACAGCACTCTGCCGGGTGGCACGTGGTTTACCCAGTGGGGATTTGCCTCCCACACCAACTTCAGCCCTTAACCCCCGTGGGAAGGGAGACCACCGTTAAGGAAATGAACTCCAGGGCCCAAGTGTGTGCAGGTGGCTGCCGTGGGGCGCAGCCACCCCAGGAAATGCCTGCTTTGGGAGGATGGAGAGCAGGGGCTGAATTCTCGACGACTCTCTGGGAACAGTGTGCACATGAGTGTGATCGAGCGTGGTTCAGTTTCAAAGCCCAGAGCCTGGCCTTGAGCCCTGGTTGTGTGTCTGGGAAGCCTTGTGCTAGGTGCTGTCCTGAGGGTCACCCCCCGCCGCCCCCCCAAAGCCTCCCCCTGACAAATGCATCTGTAAATACATAGGCAGGTTTTCAGGGCGCAGTGTTTGAACTCTGCAGGCAAGCAGGAACTCCAGCATTCTCTGTCCCCTGTTTGCATAGGGAATTGGCGTTCTCCTGTAGCAAAAGGACCCCCGTGCCGGGATTGCCTTCCTGGGAACTTGCCTTTGGTTTCTGGGGTGTAGCCAGTGTTCACCAGCTTCCATGCTCGTAAAAATTGTGCACAGGGTTGAACGTTCAGAGCTGTACACATAGTGTACTGTAAGGGTATTGTCCAAGCTGTCCTCTGGGTCTTTGATGATGGGCCTGATGCACGCGCAACGGTTTATGGGCTGATGAGAGCCTGGGACAGGGGAGGGCTGGATTCTAGGCGTTTGCCTGTATGTTCCGACCGCTGAGCTCCAGAGTTTGGGACAACGCATTGCTTTTCAACCTCTGGAGAAAGAAATCAAAGTGTACGTACCTTGTGTTGCCGGTCCTGAGGAACCAGGTGAAGGTGGGGGTGTATTGTGAATCACCACTGTGGATGGTAGTTCCTGTTAAAACTAGATACGTCTCTCCTCCTCTAAATGCAGCCAAGTGAGAGAAGCTAAGGAGATCTGGTATTTCACTTTTTTTCAGGCTGCAGAAGATGTCAATGTTACATTTGAAGATCAACAGAAGATAAACAAATTTGCACGGAACACAAGTAGAATCACAGAGTTGAAGGAAGAAATAGACGTAAAAAAGGTACTGAAAACATGTATCTTATTTAAGGAAAATGAAAGTTCTTTACCCGATAGCATTTAAAAGTTGAGCCCGATAACTTGTGGTCGCTCTGGACTCCCTTGCAGGCGACACGGTCTGCTCGAGTTTGCGGAGGATCTTGCTTAAGGGATGTGAGCTAATGTGCAGGTTGTTGAGAGCTGGGCTCGAGGCTGAGGTTCTGGGAGCGGGTCCCAGAGCCGGTCTCGGCCAGTCACCTCCTCCCCCGAGAGGGAGCGCCCCTGAGACCGAGGACGCGGCCTGCCCTCTGCCTGCCCCTGTAAACTGCTGGCCTCGTGCCCAGCCTCTGCTCACGCAGCAGTCCTGAGTTTAAGTCCAGTCAGATGCATTTGATTGGTGGAACTTAAATGATCTTTTGCTTTCCTCCTGTCATCAGGCACGGCTGAGAAACGTAGTAGGTTCGTTTTTTGTTCTTGCTCTAATTCTCCCACGGGGAGGCGGAACTCAAAAAGTGGGAACTGTTAAAAGTCGGAGACACGTGGAGTGGCCACGGATGCCCGCTGTCCACCACAGCGTGCTCACAGCGGCCTGGAAACACCCAGAGATCAGCTTGTTAACTCTTACGTGCTTCCTTGGGAAGTCATCTAAAAATGCAAGGAACGTCTCATTCGAGTGTGATAACGCCTCGGCGAAGGGTCCCTCCGGGAGTCGGTGTCCCCAGTTAGCGTGGGCTGTCGGCCTCTGTCAGGGATGTTGACTGCGTTTTCCGCTGCTCTTCCTTTCCTCGTTTGTAGAAACAGCTGCAGAACTTGGAAGATGCCTGTGAGGACATCATGCTGGCGGATGATGACTGCTTGATGATACCCTACCAGATTGGCGATGTTTTCATCAGCCATTCTCAGGAAGAAACCCAGGAGATGTTAGAGGAAGCGAAGGTATATCACGGTCTTTCCCTGGGGGTGGCGCTCTCACTCTCAGGCTGGCCTTCGTGTCCTTATACAGAGCACGTGGATGTAGGGAAAATAGCGGACTGTGAGTCGTGTTTGGCGGGTCTTACCGTGCCCCACATGTGCGTGGGGTGCTCCGCAGGTGTGACCTGATTCAGTCCTCACCAGGACTCCACGAGACAGGAGCTGTTAATCCCAGTGAGAGTTGAAGAGCAGAGGCTTGAGAGGTTCTGGGGCTTGTTCGGAGGGGCAGAGGCGACGGATCTGCGGCCCTGGAACCCGTGCCCTAAATCAGAGCACTGAGGGAGCACGGAACACCACGAAGCAGAGGAGAAAGACCTCCTGTAACCCCACTGCCCAGGGATGATCATCCGCAGTGGGTGTTTTCTTGTGTTTATTTTGTGTCCTCTCCTCTTTCTCTGCTTTTGCTTCGCATTTGGCCCGTTGACTTCCTAGTAGTATTTTCCCCTTCCATTGCATGTTGTTTATCCAGAAGATGCGCCCCGGGGGCCCGCTCTGGGCTGGGCACGCACACTTTGAAAGCATTGTTTTTGGCGGCCGGCCGGTGAATGCCGTGCTGGGGGACAGCTCGGCGCCCCCCGGGTGTGGTCGCTCACACGTCTCCCGTTTCCCTAAGGCGGTCCTCTGGTGGGCTCACACGTCTCCCGTTTCCCTAAGGTGGTCCTCTGCTGGGCCTTGTGATGCCTGAGTCTTCGCTCAGGTTTAGGACGCCCTTTGGAGGAAGTAGTCAGTGCAGCATAGCTGCCAGGTCCGGGTGCAGGCGCACTGACCACACCGGAGGTACTGGGACCGTGTGCGAGCTTGGTCTGCGGGTCGGGGTCCCCCAGCTCCCTGTGCGAGGGGCAGCCATGATGTGCGTGGGAAGCCCGTGGCAGTTAAGTATTTTCTGGTCCTTTTGAAAGTTGCTTAAATGCTTGAATATTATTTGAAATGTTTGTCTCCCTTTATATGTCGTGAAGGGAAGACTTTTCGGGAATGAGCCCACATTTAATAAGCCCTGGGAAGAACTAACACCTTTCCTCCGGGGCCCTTCCCTGCAGAAACGTTGTACGTCTCCTCTGATGCTTAACTCTTTTCTCTCGTGGTAAAACACTGTAATTTGGGTTTTCTTTTTAACCACCCTAAAATACTCTTCTTGGAACTGTTTTGAGATAGGTTTCTGCCACTATCGTGAATGCCCCCCTCCCATCCCCACATAGATATTGAACCTTTATTTTGCATGTCATTCAGTTGTTCTTTTACTCGTCCGTTCACTCGCTCGCTCACTCCCTCCAGAAGTGGTCATGGCGTGCGAGCTGTGTGTCAGGTTCGCCCACGTAGCAGGGACGCGGACAAAGGCACATCTGGCCCTGCCTGCGCAGCACGCACCATCTAGCTGGGAAGGCCCGGTGGTTCGCGAACCTTTCGCCACACGTGGGCTCCGAGTTGTTACGCTTAATTATTGGGGGTGGTATGAGTTTTCGTCCCTTCCTCTAGTTTCATAGTTGTTTCTGTGGGAAGCTGGGAGGGCTGTGGCAGAAGCCCCTGCCTGTGATAAACTGTTTACCAGGAGTGTTTACACATGGTCCTTTGATTATTAGCATGTGGTCATTTAGAAATTAATTTTCTTCAATCTGCTGTATTTTTGAAGTCAGCACAAACCGAGAAGTCACGCTTGATTTATCTTATAATAAACAAATACATACCACGAATTAAAAGTGTGCATGTTTGGACTCCTGGCCGAGACCTGACCTTCAGTGTCCTGTAGCGGCCTGTCCAAGTTTAGGGAGTTCTTGACCCAGAAAGTCCACCCAAAGCTGTTTCTGCTACAGGCGTTCAGAAGCCATCCATCCAGTTGGATAGAATTAACTTAAACAAATTTTTTTTTTTTTTTTTCAGAAAAATTTGCAAGAAGAAATTGACACCTTAGAATCCAGAGTGGAATCCATTCAGCGGGTGTTAGCAGACTTGAAAATTCAGTTATATGCAAAGTTTGGGAGCAACATAAACCTCGAAGCTGATGAAAGCTAAACATTTTATAATACTTTAAAAATTTTGTTTAATAAACTTAAATATTGTTTAAATGATAATTTCCCTTCTTCAAATGATAAGGAAATCAAATTTTCTTTTTTAAAAAAAAATTTCATTTATTTAATGGAGACTTGCCTATTTTCACATGTCTTGCTTATTTATTTTATATTTTTAAAAGAAGACGGTATTCATCTATGTATTTTACATAACAGCTATATCAAGTGTAGGGGTTATATGCCATGTTATTAAAATCAGTTCAGCAATCCTTCATGTTTCTATATGATCATTTAGAACACCTGTGGCACCTTGTCTTGCAAAATGTACCAGTTGTGTCGATGCTGTTTGTCTTCATTTCAGTTGCTACTTAGAGGTGGCGAAAGGACTTCAGAAACATGTAATCCTGCATCTGTCTACTCCGCCCATTTCACACCGAAAACTTTGTCGTGTACTGAAAAACGTGTACATTTTACGTAAATACATGCAATATATATTATATCTAAACTCACATATTTCACTTACTTCTTCCATCTGTATCAGTCTCATGGATCTTTGGAGAAGAACTGGCTAATGCCAGTTGGGTTCGTTGGGCTTCATGCAAACGGAGCAGAATGACAGGAGAACATTCTAGAAACCAAGAAGTGTATCAATGGAAATGTTTAGTGTTTTTTTAAAGTATATTTCAGACTTTATTTTAGTGCTTTGTAATTAACTGGGGTTTATATTGATACGATGTAGAAGTAAAGCAGCTGTGTATTTAAAAATAAGAGTTTTTTCTTAAATAAAGAGTACGTTTACCCTCACTGCCCCCCAAAAGACATATGTTTTGGGATTTGGAAAACCTAATGGTACATTAACTTTCCAGCAGATGGCACTGATATACTAAAATACCAATGGAAGACCGTAACACAAAAAGGAGGATAATTCTAGGATTAAAGCGACGTAGTTTTAAGAGAAAATGCCATTTTTTAAAAATCTGCAAGACTAAGCATTGCATATTGTCTATTTTTTTTTTAAAAAAAACAATGTTTAGGAAGAGTTCAGGCTTAAAGGTAGAATATTTAATTCTAAAATTCTTCGTGACATAAGGGCACCTTTTAGATCGCTGCGAAATATTCCCAAATAGTGCTGTTCAAGTTTTAGAAAACGACTCTCGAAAGGATATTTTTGTTGTGTGCATCTGGTCAGCGTTCGGTTCGCGGAGTGAGACTGGGGCCGGGTATGGGTCAGGTTGTAGCTTTAAATTAGCAGAATTTCGGAAACCTTCAGCCAAGATGACAACGCAGGCAGGGAGTAGGCACACCCTTCCCTCCGGAACCCAGGACCGAGGGCAGGGTCGCAGCCTGCGACACCCCTGCGGTGCTACAGCCGGGAGAGTGGGCCCTCTGACCTCTTCTCCCCCAAATCCTGCTGCCGTCCGCCCAATGGCCAGATCCCCCGGGATCAGATGTAGTCCATGACAGGCAGTCTCTTGTAGGGCCCCAGGGGGCTGGGGAGCAGGTGAACCTAGAGGGGCCAGTGGGAGAGCGAGCTGAACCCTACACAGACTAAAGTGAAGGCACGTCTGACTTCGTGTCAGAAACAGTCACGCAACTGGCTGGGACCTAGAATTGTATCAGCATATTAGCAAGAAAGCAAACGGGAGGAGGGATATATATTATACATTGTCGCTAACTTGACACCTCATTTTCCTTAATTTACCTGTGAAGTTCTAGGGCATCAGAAATAACGATTCCCATTTAAAATTTATTTTTAAGTCTCTCTAAGCCCTTCCTTATTTTTGTTGTAGTAAGTTTCCTGGGTAGGTGAAGACTGGTAAACACCGTTTTGAAGAGGTAACTAATACTCAGCTCTAGCCAGCCATTGCCACTATATATATATATATTTTCATACAGGAATCCTGATTTTTAGGTACCATCACTATTTTTAGAGAGTGCAACCATGTTGTCTTCTAAGCAATGCCAGCTAAACCAAAGGTCTTCATAGAACACCTTTGACCATGAGGCCGCCGGTTTGCAAACTTGGGGGCGCAGTTCGCTCCATCTCCAGGCTTTTGGTCCTGAGGCTCAGAGCCGCGCTCTTCCTGTCCACCTCCTCACCTCCAGGCGAAGGGGGAGCGAGGGGAGGAAGTGCCGTTTGGGATAGAGTTTTCACAGCTAGAGGCCAGGGGGTCTCCGAAGGGCCTTGAACAGAAAGGCAATGTACATGATTGGAGCAGTATTTTCAAATAATCTGTCCGTTGGTGGGTGGGTTTTACTACGAAGTGATGGAGGTAGGGATACCAGATGTGAGCTTTTCTTGGTGCGGGGAGCCAGTTGGTGGAGGAAGGAGGGAAAAGGAAGCTAGGAATTCGGAGTGTGACCTGTAGGTCCTGGCCTAGGAGTGGGGAGGGAGGAGGCGAAAGCAGAAGATAACTTGGTTTTGAGCACAGGCCTGATAGAGCCTTGCAAAACACATTTTTGTTTGTTTGTTTGTTTTTGCTTGTTGGCGCTCATAGTTTAAAAAAAAAAATTCTCTTTAATCTCTTACCGCAATAAAATCAGGAGATCCCATGTAAAATTTCAGTTTGGGGACAGTGGGACCGTATTTACAAATGCTAACCTTCAGGTGCTCACCTGTTAGGCAAAGCGGTCTTTCTCCCCTTTCCCCCTCCCCTCATTTACGTGGCCTGCCTGGCACCTGTCCTCCTTGGCCTTGATTCCAGGGAGCCTGCTGGTACTGTTAACAAAGGCAGGGCAGTCAGAAGTTGTGGGATGCAGAAGAGCGTGACTTTGGCTTTGAAGGCTTGGAGTCACTAGGATGTCCGCTCTGTGGAGCTGGGCCATTGGCCCTTGAACAGGTGGGTTGAAACTTTTCCTTTTTTTTTTTTTTCTTCTGGACAAGAGGTTCTGGGAAAGTGGGGTTGCAGTCTCCTTTCTTCCAGGAGTGCGCCCCAGGGTTCTTTGGCAAAACTCTTTTAAGGCCTAGGTGAGGGAGCTAGCTGAGGTGCAGGCCAAGGGATTCAGAGTGAGCTCAGGAGTCTCCCCGCAGTGAGGCCTGCCCTGGGTCATAGGGAAGGTGGCTTGGCTGAAGCCAGGACCCAGGAGAGCTGTGTCCACCCCTGTCCGTGGCGGCTAAGAAGGACATTGGAGGCCCCACTTCTCCGCTTCCACAGGAGCCTGGTGCTGGCTGTCTCTGCTCCGTGTGGGGTGGGGAGGCATATCTTCGGACCATTTGCATCTTAGAGACATGCTTAATGTTTACGACGCGTACACAGCACTTGAGGATTTTGTTAAAAGGCAGGTTTCTGGGTCACTGTTTTTGGGCTAGGGCCTGAGATTCTGCATTTCTAACAAGCTTTCATTCAGGTTATGCTGCTATTGTTTGTCCTTGGGCTGTGCATTGGACAGCTCAGGTAGCCGGTCGTGAAAGAAGAGAGGACTTAGAAAAGAACGCAGGTGGGAGGAAGAAGAACCAGCAAGGGACACAGGGAGACCCGTGGGGGAGCAGGATCCTGGATATGCTAGAAATGCAGTTTTTCACAGGACCGAACCTTGAAGAAACAATTTCCCCAAATGGGCACAATGTTGAGGGGATAGAAGGGATATTGCCTTCAACAACTACTTCATAGAAAATGGTGGGGGCGGTATTCTAGTTTTGTTTTGTTTATAATTTTTAATTTATTGGCATGACACTGGTCAATACAATTACATAGGTTTCAAGTGTACAAGTTGATGCATCATTTGTAGATTGCATCGTCACCACCCAAAGTCAAGTCTCCACCTGCCCCCACCACCCTTCCCTCTGGCAATCCCACCCTGTTGTCTGTATCTACCTACGAGTCTGCGTCTATTTTGTTAATTTAGTTCATTAGGTTCCACGCAGAAGTGAGATCATACGGTATTTGTCTTTCTCCGACTGGCTTATTTCACTGAGCATAATAGACACCGGTCTTTTAACAAGCCCCCCAGGTAATTCCGATTCGCTAAAGAAGGAGCCTGGCTCACAAATTCCGTCTGTTTGGGGGGTCTCGGAACAGACCAAGCACCACCTGAGAACTCTCAGCACAGAGTTGAGTCACATGATGAGAAGAGTAACAGGAGATCCAGCGTGGGGTGGGGGTTGGCCAGAGGGGTCCTGGTTGCTTAGCGCAAACACATTACAAAGGATTAAGTAAGTAGTGGGTGATGTGAGATTTGGAGCAAAAGTGAAAAGCATTTTACGAGGAAGTGAACAGTGGAGGGGAGGAGATTCACTGTTGTTCAATGTCGTTGCAGCAGATAGAAGGGCCTTGGTTGTTTTTATCTGAAGATCACGGGATACATGGGTCCATGTAGGAGCTGATGGGTAGGGATCCAGGAAGGAAGGTGACGATAGAGGGGAGACTCCGGAGACAGTGGAGCCCAGCAAGGGAAGCAGGGTCTGTGAGAAGGAGGAGGAGGACACAGAGCTGGTACTCGCAGTAGACCGGAAAACACAAAATTCGCACAAACTCTTGCCTGAGGAATGAATGATAGAAACGAGTCAGACCAGTCGTGGACTCTGGAGCTGGGAGAAGGCGCGACGGAGGAGGCAGAGACAGGGGCTGGGTGGCGGGTGCAGAGCTGTTTGCATTCAGCGTGTTGCCTTCGACATGCACCCTGTGCGTGTAAGATGTCACTCGCCACGACAAGTAACACAATTGTTACAGAATTCTGTTAGTTTTGGCCCAAATGTAACCCGGGGAGCAGTGCACATTGTGAGGTTGTTACCGACATCATGCCGCAGCCCTTTGATGTTCTTGTGTGTCATGTGACGTAAAATGGTGTTGTGTCTCTGTGGACACACAGAGGCAGGTACACAGCAATACCCCAACACAACCCTTTATTAAAGCTCACACACACACACACACACACACACACACACACACACTTATGTACCGGGCAGAATTCAAAAGTTGGCTTCAAGGTTTGGAGAAGAGTAACTTGTGTGTGCATCTCTATTTCCCGGCAACTAGTTCTCTGGAAAAGCCTCCATTCCGATGCATGGGAATAATTCTCACGGTCATGAGTGTGGAACCCTGTTGTATGCCCGCACTGTCCGGAGCGCTTCTGATGTGTCCATTCCTTCCTTTCTCACAAAACCCCTTTCCAGGAGGTCCTAGGGTCGCCCCTCTTTGTTCAGATGCGGAGAAAGGCTCGGGGAGGTGAGGCAATTTGTTCCTCGTCTTAGAGCTTGCTGAGCAAACAGGCTGTTCGTCCATGCCCAGACCGCACGTGGGAAATC
The DNA here is from genome assembly GCA_004027475.1 of Anoura caudifer. Taxonomy (NCBI): domain Eukaryota; kingdom Metazoa; phylum Chordata; class Mammalia; order Chiroptera; family Phyllostomidae; genus Anoura; species Anoura caudifer. Next base: position 60,123 of record PVKU01000038.1, read on the forward strand.
GATTTTGTTTGTTGATTGCATTCTTGTCCATTTACCTACCCAAAAGAATCTCAGATAGCTTCTTGAATACAAACGTGTCGGTGTATATACGCAAAATCTGACTATCACGTTGAGAGAATAGGGGAAAAGAAAAGAATAGAAATGAGTGAAAAAGGCAAAAGTAAATAAATTGGCCATAGAATCCATGTTAGATTAGTATGTTTCGAGCTGCTGATTAGCTAAGGCAAAGAAAGGAAAATGATGAATAATACCACATCAGAGTGGGATACACCAGCACGTCGGGATAAAAAAATGTTTTCCAGAAGATTAAACCCCGAACAAAAGGCTTCTCCCGTTGGCATTGCCTTTGAGCGATGAAATAGGTACTAACTTCAGCACCTGAAGCAGCGCAAAGGCACGAGCCGAATTCCCACCCACGACCCGTCTTGTAGCTACTTAACACTTCACTTCAATCCGATGGCTGCGAATCGGACAGAGGCTGATCGTAACCAGCCAGCCTCCGCATAGCTAAGCCAGTCCTCACAACCCTGTGAGGTACACGATGCTGTGAACACCGTTCCATTTCACAGATGAGGCAATGAAGGTCGGGAGAAATGAAAGGCCCTGCTCAGGGCTCCGCGGTCCTCAGGCAGAGCCTGGACCCAAACCCAAACACGCCTGTGCACCCGCCCCCCCCACCGAAGTACTGATATGCCAGTGTAGAAGCTTCTAGTAACCCTGAAGATCCAAGCAGCCCACAGTACCGGGTTGGCCAAAAAGTCCATATGTTTTTTCCATAAAATAAAAGAAACATTTTTCATTTTCACCACTGACTTTATTGATTTGGATATTTTGAGTATGTCGGCTGTCTCCTGCTATTGGCTTCTAGTGGGTGGAGGCCAGGGGTGCTGCTAAACACCTTCCAATGCAGAAGACAGCCCCACAGCAGAGAATTATTTGGCCAAAATGTCAACAGTAACCAAGAAACTTCGCAAACCACTTTTGACACGTCCCATCAGTCACGGCACCTTCTCCGTACACTGCACACATCTCTTCTGTGTGTTTCAGTTGCGTTTTTACCTTTCTTGAAATAATAAGGAATGATACCCTGGAAGTGTTGTGTATCTTCTTCCATCTTTAATATTAAAACGGCTGCAAAAAACTCATCAATTTTGATGAGTTTTTAAAAAATGCACGCTGACAAGACACCTGTCACAACGCATCTTACAACATTGTTTTGAGTGAAGTTGAAGACCACTACGCCCTACGAGAGCCATCGTACGGGAAAAACGTAGTGGACTTCTTGGATACCCCAATAACTTCAAATTCAGAATTTCCCTTAGAAATGGGTGGAGATCAGAGAGCAAAGTAGTGATGACCTTGTTCTCTGAGCCACGTTAAAAGACCCTTCTTCTATTTCAATTTTAGCCCGGTGAGAATGAGGGGCAGTATCTGGTTATGCCCGCAGAACATCTGGAATCTTGAACTTGACCTTAGACAGCCCTGTGCACAATAATGCTGGGTAGCGGGGAAGGGTCATTTCTGTTGAAAAGGGACACTGATTAGTAGTCATCCAATCAAACTCCTGATTTGCTTGGTAGTGATGTCTCTGACATCCCCAGTCACACTGCAGTTGGGAGGAACATTTGAGTTATTGGTACAGTTTGATTGATATCAATGAAACCCTGCTACCACAAATGCAGGTGGACAAATACAGTGGGAAATAATTCCTTGACTGGGAATCGAACCAGTGACATTTTGGCTGGCAGGACGATGCTCACCCAACTGAGCCACACTGGCCGGGGCTATTCCTTGTGTCTTTTAACGAGTCTCCTTGCCTCCACTCACTTGCACGCACTTCCTTCAATCCATTTTTTTAGCCAGTGGCCAGATACATTTTTTTTTCAGACTACCAATCCGATTAGGTTACTCTCTCCCCAATGCCTTTTTTTTTAAATTATATTTTATTGATTATGCTATTACAGTCGTCCCATTTTCCCCCCTTCATTACCTTCCACCCTGCACACCCCCTCCCACCCACATTCCCCCCTTTAGTTCATGCCCATGTGTCATAAGTTCTTTAGCTTCTACATTTCCCACACTATTCTTGCCCTCCCCCTGTCTATTTTCTATCCACGGTCTATGCTACTTATTCTCTGTACCTTTTCCCCCTCTCTCCTCTTCCCAATCCCCTGTTGCTAATCCTCCATGTGATCTCCATTTCTGTGGTTCTGCTCCTGTTCTACTTGTTTGCTTAATTTGCTTTTGTTTTAGGTGTGGTTGTTAATATCTGTGAGTTTGTTGTCTTTTTACTGTCCTATTTTTTATCTTCTTTTTCTTAGATAAGTTCCTTTGACATTTCATATAATAAAGGCTTGGTGATGATGAACTCCTTGAACTTGACCTTATCTGAGAAGCACTTTATCTTCCCTTCCATTCTAAATGACAGCTTTGCTGGATAGAGCAATCTTGGTTGTAGGCCTTTGATTTTCATGACTTGGAATACCTCTTTCCAGCCTCTTCTTGCCTGTAAGGTCTCTTTTGAGAAATCCGCTGACAGTCTGATTGGAACTCCTTTGTAGGTGACTGTCCCCTTATCCCTTGCTGCTTCTACAATTCTCTCCTTCATTTGAATCTTGGGTAATGTAATTATAATGTGCCTTGGTGTGTTCCTCCTCGGGTCCAACTTCTTTGGGACTCTCTGAGCTTCCTGGACTTCCTGGAAGACTATTTCCTTTGCCAGATTGGGGAAGTTCTCCTTTATTATTTGTTCAAATACGTTTTCCACCAGTTGCTCTTCCTCTTCCCCTTCTGGTACCCCTATAATTCGGATGTTGGGACGTTTAAAGATGTCCTGGAGGTTCCTAAGCCTCTCCTCATTTTTTTGAATTCTTGTTTCTTTCTTCCTTCTGGTCCAGTCCATTGATTTGAGTCCCAGTTTTCCTTCCATCTCTGTTGGTTCCCCATGCATCTTTCTTCATTTCAATTATTGTAGCCTTCATTTTTTCATCTAACCTGTGAGCAAAATCAACCAATTCTGTGAGCATCCTGATCACCAGGGTTTTGAATTGTGCATCTGATAGGTTGGCAATCTCTTCATCGCTTAGATAAATTGGCTCTGGGGCTTTGATTTGTTCTCCGGTTTGAGCCATTTTCATTTCTGTTTTTTTTTTGTTGTTGTTTGTTTGTTTTGTCTAGTCGCAGCTGTTACGTATGAGGGGTGGAGCCTCAGGTGTTCCCCAGGGCGGGACAGCCCAGTCGCTGGGTAGTGACGCTGTATGTGGGGGCGGGGTCTGAGAGGAGACAATGGCGCTTGCTTTGCTCACTCTCGGATTCCAGTCCCTTTCACCGCTTCCCCTTTGCCTGGATTATCTGCACGTGAATGTGGGACCACCCGGTAAGCCAGCCACCTTGTGCGGCCCCACTGGTTCTGCACAGGTGCTGCCCCGTGCCCAGGGTCTGCTAGCCCCCGCCTGTGCACCTGGGGGCTGCCAGCCGCCGCTGCCTGTGTGGCCGGGTCTGCACCTCCGCTTTTTCCTGCCGCGACTCTGCCCCTCTTACCGGTCTGGATGAATCGTTGTTGGACTTCCAAACAGTTTGATTTTCTGAGTTCTGGTTGTTCTCTTGTTTCTAAATCTTTGTTGTCCTTAATTTTGGTTGTGAGAAGAGGCACAGTGCGTCTGCCTACTTCCTCCATCTTGGCCGGAAGTCCCAATGCCTTCTTTCCCCCTCAAAAAATTAACCTCCTCCCCTTGGCAAAAGCAGTGGAAAAGAAAACGCACTGCGTGTCTCGCTGGGTTTGAACACTGTCCACCTCTCCACACGCCCTTTCCTCTCTGCACCAACATACTGTCTTCATGGCAATTTCTGAAATTTGTTGTGCTCTCCATGGTCAGGGAACCTGCGTCCTCACAGGTCAAAACCCGCCCCATGTGCTCTCAGAGCACCCATGTGCCTCTCCTTTGTAGCTTGCGCAGCCTTTACATTCATTTATCTGTGCAAATTATGCATATGTCTGCCTCATTCGACTTAAATCAGGGACAATGTTGCTGTTTCGCTCTCTTGTATTCCCAGCCCCTACTGACCCTGAAACCTAGCATACCATATAATATTCAATATTTGTTATGGCCCGTAATCCCTCTCCTAGGTCTGTATCCAATAGATAAGGGGGTTTGTGTCCATCAAAAGATGTATTCAAGAATGCCCGTAGTAGCTTTATCCATAATAGCCAAAACCTGGAAACAAACAATCCCATTTCCACCCACAGGAGAGTGGCTAGATACAGCGTGGTCTAGTCATACCACGGAATACCACACAGCTGTAAAAAAGAACAAACTACTATGACATGCAAGAAAATCGATGAATCGCCAGCCACAGAATGTTAAGTGAAAAAAGCCAGACACAGAAGAATATGATTCTGCTTCTGTGAAATTTCCATGCAGTGGAGGGCAGGGGAAGGCCCCCTTTCAGGGAAGGGCAGGAATAACTCCCATGTGTGGAGCCTTGACTGAACCACAGACACCCCCTGGAGCACTTGCTGTGCCCCAACTCCCCCAGCCCAACGAAACTGGTTCTTTTACGACCCTTCCCCCCCATTCATCAGATAAAGAAACTCAGGCTCTGCCAGGGGCACACCTTGCCCAAGGCGAGGCCGTGGGTAAGAGCGGAGCAGGGTTCATTCTGATCACATGGCCTCTCCTGGCTGCACAAGAACGATGGCCTGCCCTGCGAGGTCTAAAGACATCATGACCAAACACCCACTGAGCCTTCCCTGCAAGGCCTGGGGCCCCGGGAGACCTCCGTGGTCTATGAGAATGAGTCCTGAGAAAAAATGGGGGCTCAGAGAGGGGGCTGAGGCCATAGATCTAAGTCAGTACCGTCCATCTGCGGAGATGTGACCGTGAATTCTGTCCTGTGGGTTGATTCTGAGTGGCTGCCACCGCTACCCTGAACGTAGCGCCATGTTATGATTTTCACGGGAACTGAGGACTTTTGCCTTTCCGAGCCCCTTCCTCCATAAGGCAAAATCACAAAGTATATGTTATGACTGCCTTGGCTTCGAGGCAAATATAACCCAGGTTGGTTTCCATTCATTATTTTTTTTTTCTGATTAAAAAAAGTAGGAGCATTTTCATGGGCCCCAAAGTCACCATGGGCGCTAGGGACCACGCCCGCTGGACGCCAGGAAGAAGTGGGCGCTGCTGAATGCAGGTGGGATTGTCAGGTGCTGGTGAGGAAGATGATGGGTTTCTTTGAGGAAATGGGGGGAAACCTGCAGCTGAAAAATACAGCTGAAGAGAGAGTTATTTTTTGATGGAAACAGATTCTACTTCTTTTGCGGTTTTTTAAATTGCCTTGTTCGCCAGGGAAGATTCAGCCATCACCACGAGATGCCATTTGAGTCCAAATGACAGTGAAGACCTTTAGACTTAATGAAAAAGGAAAAAACAATCTAGAAAAGGAGGCGACAATTCATGGGAATGGTGTCTTGTGTCATTTTACCTGATTGGGAGTGGGGTGGGGAGAAGGAATGGATGAAACGCGACTAAGCGCTCCCGTTTGCATGAGCCTCGATGGGAGCGATGAATGGTACCTTCAGAGCACATGGGTCTGGTCTCCGGTTAAAACTAGTGGTCTGTTGGAGCCAATCCAAATACAGAGGGACTAGTCACATCTCGTGCAACCCCTATTTCCCTGGAAGTTTAAAATCACTGTTTGCCTTGAGTCTGATCCATTCTGAAAGGATTGCAGAAAAACAAACAAACAAACAAAAAAAACCAAAAAAAAACCCCTCCAGCAACTTAGATGGTATTTGTCCGTGGGATTTGAGTAGCTCTTAGCTAGTGACTGGTGTTTGTAACCTTTTATGGAGGTCTTTAAAAGCAAACAAACGCCCAGGACTGGCCACGGAAGTAACACACTGCGTACACGTCTTCATTCTGTGCACTTTACGACGACAGCCGTGTGCCACGCAAGACAATGGGCGAGTGTAAGATATGGGTTAATTTCGGCATGATAGCTGCTATTAACACAAAACCAAGATGGCACAAAGACAATCATGTACCTTCCTATTCTGTCCAGAGTGGCGGTGTAATTGCTCAGAGGCCCCAGCAATGTGGGGACAGATAACTCTGAACGCAGCAGCAGAGCCATTGTCGATGCAAAGAAAATGGGTTAAGTCACCACACAATTATCTGCTGCCTTTGGCCTTCATCATGATGGATGAGATAATCTCACCCTGCAAGTACGTTCAGACCAAAAATGCGATGCCTGGATCTAACCCAGCTGTCTCCCTCCGGGGACGGCGGAGCTCACAGAGCTGAGCCAAAACAGCTGTGGGGGAGTCGCGGCTGCCGTGTTCGCAAGGCGGCGGAATTCTCTAGTGCACCATAGTCTCTCTCTGCCCTTATTGTTTCCTTAACGATAAAGTCACTGTGGTTTTTGTGGAAGAGGGATTTCTAGTTGTCTTTCATTTAGGCTAATGTTAGAGTTGTTGGAACACTCAGGAGCCGGGGAGAGGGCACTGGCAGGCAAAGCACGTGTCCCGTGGGAAGGCAGAAGCGTGCCTTGGGCTCCACCCAGCTGTTTCCACGCTGGGAGGTGGGCAAGGCTGCCCAGGCTCCTGAGTGTTCAAGGCAAGCCGGAAGTCTGAATTCTTCTCAGGGTGAAATCTCCCCATTTATCAATGTTGCCAAATCATTCAGAGATTTAAAAGACGTTGAGAAGAACAGAGCGATAAGGCAGAGACAACAGATATTTGCAAGCCCCAGTTCACAGACCACCAGCTCCTGGCCAACTCATAGGGGAATTTAAACCAACAGAGATCAGCGAGAAGCCTTTTAATTAACAGTAAAAAGGGAAATCTCATCTTTGCTTTGGATTTGTAACCAAACGACACTCTTCAACAATGGGTTTCCTATCTCAACCCCAAGGAAGAATTAATACATATACGGCAGGGATTTTTTTTTTAATTAAATGTATTGGGGTGACATTGGTTAGTAAGATTACGTAGGTTCCCAGCGCACATTTCTACGATACATCACCTGTGCGTGGCATCGTGTGCTCACCACCTGGAGTAGATCATCTCCCATCCCCAGATATTTGAGCCACTTTACCATTTACTATACCCCCCTCTCCACCCTCTTCCTTCTGAGTCTGGATCTATGAGGTTTTTTCCTTGTTTGTTCATTCGTTGCTTTCAGTTTTACGTCCCACATATGGGTGAACTCATACAGTTCTTCCTTTTTCCGTCTGACTTATTTCTCTTAGCGCCATATTCTCAAGGTCCGCCCAGGCTGCCGCAAATGGCAGCATTTCATCTTTCCCTACGGCCGAGGGGTCCTCCATCATACGTGTGCAGCGCATCCTCATCCAGGCACCTGTCGAAGACACTTTGGTTGTCTTCATGTCTCGGCCACCATGAAAAATGCTGCAGTGAGCTCAGAGGCACGTATGTTTTCACAATAAGTGTTTTCAAATTTTTCAGGTACCTACCCAGAAGAGAGATTGCTGGGTCACAGGGGAACTCTAGTCTTAATTGTTTTTTAACAACATTAACAAATTGTTTACATGTGGTTTTTGTCGGTGTCTTGTACTCTGATGGGTTAGAAGAGATTTTTTAAACTCAATATATCAGGGTGACATTGATTGGTTAATAAAATGACATAGGTTTCGGTGTACAGTTCTGTAATATGTCACCTGCATATTGTATTGTGTGCTCACCGTCCAAAGTCTAAGTTCCTTTCATCACAATTATTCCCCCTTTACTCTCTTCTAGCTCCTCCCACCCGCTTCCCCTCCTATTGTCTGTGAGAGGGGTTTTTTGGTTTTGTTTTTGTTTGGCTTAATCTCTTCACTATTCTTACCCAGCCGCTCCAGCCCTCCCCTCCGCCAGTTGTCAGTCTGTTTTCTGGTCTGTGACTCTGTGAGAAGGGATTCCAACACGTTGCTCAAAAGAAAAGGAGTATGAAGTTTAGTCAGTATATAAAAAAACAGCAGTGGACACAGACTTGTTATTTTTTTTTAATAACGGTTAAGAAAACATCTAAAACTTAAATGCCCCCAGAGAGACTTTGCCAGGGAGTCAATAAAGGGAAAAGGTTATTAACCTCAAGACGCAGTGGCTGCTGGGATCACAAGAAAACTACCTGCCAGGCACCATTTTTTATTAACACTTCAGGGTAAACTAATAAAACCCTCCATTTCAATTAAATTTGGGAAACTCATGCTTCCTCTTTCTCCAATGCTGCAAATGAGCATATAATCGCAGCAATCCACCTTTTTCCTCAAATCTCTTGGCTTAGGACGTGGGGCCAAGCATGTTCTAGTATTTTCCTCACTGCATTCCTTCCCGCAGAAGTCTACGGGATGTGATGTTAACCAAAGGTGGAAGGTTAAAGCTCCTCATTTCTGCAGGCGAGCTTGTAGAGCCATTTTGAAATTAAATGTGCGCTTCCTCTTCCTTTTTTAAGGACCTTTGTAGAATCCTAGGTTGGACCGGAAAGGGATCTCGGGAAATGATATATAACACAGATTTTACGGACAGGAGAATTGAGGGGCAGAATGGCTGACTTGGTCAGGGTCAAAGAGCAGGACAAAACCGTCAGCTTCAGTCCCACGTCTGCGGTGGGCAGCCTCTCGGAGAGGCTCCCCGTGACCCTGCCCCCTGGCCCTCCTGCCCCCGTGTGATCCTCTCCCTTTACGTGTGGGCTGGACCCAGTGACGTGCTTCTAGTGAACAGGATACGGCGGAGGTGATGGGCTGTCACTTCGTGTGAGTGACAGAAGACTGGCTACCATCTGTCTTGCTTGCCCTCTTTCTCACTGGCTCTCTCCCTGCCCCTGGCTCTCTCTCTGTCTCCCTCTGTTTCTCTCTCTACCTCTGGCTCTCATGTGCTCGCTCTGATAAAGCCAGGTGGAGAGAGGCCGCCTACCACCAGCCAGTGCAGAGCGGAGGCCCTCGGCCCTGTAGCCCTGGAGGGACTGAATCCTGCTAACAGGGGTGGACCTAGAGTCGGGTCCCTCTGATGAGACCACATCCCCGGCCCACACCTTTGCAGTTTGGTGAGAACCCCTGAGCCAGAAGCACCTGCTACGTCATGCAAAGAATCCCTGACCCATAGAAACTGGGGGTGATCTCAGCGTGCTATGTTCGGCTGCTAAGCTTTGGGAGAATTGTTACCCAGAAATAGATAACTAAATACAATGTCTCTGGATTCTTGAGTCCTCGGCCACTGCTCTTTGTCCAGTTGGCTGCCTTTATATTCTTTATATATTTTTTCCAATTACTTTGTCCACCCCCTGTTAGGAATCACTTGGCAGGACCCTGTATGAGAAAACGCCCAGGATGCAAAGACGAGAGTAGCAGCGTGCGTCTCCTCACTGAATTTTGCTTCGGTAATAGAACCAAATTTTGTGATGGCCTTCTTGGTGGGATATGAAAAGATTTCTGTAAAGAGCAGTGGAGACCAATCTCTTTTTTGGGGACATGAACATAAGAATCCTACGCCATCGGATTAACAGAAGTTGTGCACTGTGTGTGCCAAGCACCGGGAGAGCTAAGTCCTTGGTGGCTATCAATTCATTTAATCTTCACAATGTTCTCATGGGGTCAGCAGCATCCCTCCCAGTTTTATAGATGAGAAAACTGAGGCCCAGAGATTTCAAACAAGGTCACAGCGGTAGAAACTGGCAGCTGGAAATCTGGGGTGTTTGGGTCATGGGGTCTACATTTTACAATTTTACTGTCCTGGTTCCAGAAAAATGAAGAATAATGGGATAACATGTAAAGTGCTTAGCGTAGTACCTGGTACTCAGTGAGAAAGTGCTCAGTCGGCGGCTGCTCGGGTGATGACAATCTTGTTATGAAAGATGGGCTTTCATTGCTGCATTGGCTGGAGGCGGCAGATGTGGTCGATAACAGAGGTTTTATTAAACAGAGATGTTGGCGAAAGCTGACCCAAGGCACTCGACCCTTTAGGATATCCATCAAGTGAAAAAAGCTGATATTTTAAAAAAAAATGTTTGGACATGAAGGTATTAAGATACTTTCTATTAAGTGTGACCTAAGAAAAGCCCCAAACAAATAACCAGCCCTGAATTTCTCCTCTGACTGATTTAAGCTGAACAGGAAACGTATTGGTGCAGAGTAACTGAACATTCAGAGGCAGGGCTGGTGACGGGCAGGGGGCAGCCAGGGCTCAAGCGGTGCCGTTCGGGTTTATTCCCGATGCCATCTCCTGTGCCTGCTTTATCCTGAGACCACAGACCCAGCTTCCCAACCCACTCCCTCTGTCACCATGGAGAGGGGACCCCAGGGCCTCAGTCATAACGTCTTTCCAGGTTGAAGCCACCTGCTGGAAACAGGGATTCATTTTGATTGGATGGGCTTAGGTCACATGCCCATCTCTGAGCCATGTTACTGAGAGATGGTGTCCTGATTGGCTAGACATGGGTCAGGTGCTTTGTCACCAAGCTGTAGGCAGAGCCACACCCAGTCCCTTGAACTGAGCCAGCAAGCGAGAGATTATCTAAAGCCCAGGGAACTGGTGTCAGGGGGCAAATGGTGAACGCTCATTGCAGACTGATGAAGCCTTGAGATAGCTACATATGCAACCGTGGATCCAATTTACATGGAGTGAAAATAGAAGAACCTGGCATCATTTCGATCTTTGCTTTTGTCCTACATTTTTCTTTTGATGATGATTTTCAGCAGCCAGCATCTTATACAACTCTACATGTATAACAAGTTAGCCTAGCAAGTCCTTTTTTATATACTCACAAAATAAGAATTGACTACTCTTTAATATTGAATGACTTCTGATTATACTTTGGGAGTAGAAAAAAGAAACGCAGCACTTTGGGTTTACCCGATTTCTTATTTTTTACTTTTATTTTTCAATTACATTTATATTCAATGTTGTTTCATATTAGTTTCAGGTGTACAGCATAGTGGTTAGACGAAAACACATGCTTTACAAAGTGTTTTCAAAGTGATATTTCCACCAGCACCACATGGGTATCACGTGCTACTGACTGTATTCCCTATGCTGTACTTTACATCCCTATGGCCATTTTATAATTACCGATTTGTACTTCTCAATCCCTTCGCCTTTTTCTCCCAGTTCCCCATTCCCCTTCCCCTCCGACAACCATCAGTCTGTTCTCTGTATCTATGAGTTTGTTTCAATTTGGTTCGTTCATTTATTTTGTTCTTCACTTTCCACATATGAGTGAAATCATATGGTGTTTGTCTTTCTCTGACTGACTTATTTCACTTGGCATCACGCCTTCTAAGTCCGCCCATGTCGTTGTAGATGGTTAAGATTTCATTCTTTTTTATGGCTGAGTTATATTCCATCGCACACATGTACCGCAGCTTTTTTATCCACTCATCTGCTGATGGGCACTTGGGCTGCTTCCAGATTTTGACTGTCGTAAAGAACTGCTACAATGAACATAGGGGCGCGTATATTCTTTCGAATGAGCGTGTCACTTTTCTTTGGACGTATACTCAGAAGTGGAATTGCTGGGTCATAGGGCAGCCCCGTTTTTAAGTTTTGAGGAACCTAATTTCAGTAGCGTAAGATCCACTTGAGAGCTTCGTACAAATAAAGCATCTTGAAGAAAAATAGAAAGGAAGCAACTTGGAAAGGTCTGAGTTAACAAGGGCCGTGCAACTTGAGAAAACAGGATGTTATGTTTGGTTTTATAGAAAGTGGGGTTATAGAGAGAAACCAGTGCTGCACCAATGGACTAACACATGGTCACTCCACTATTTTTCATTTCGGCAGGTTAACATAGTTTAGATTGTATTCAAAGTCTGGTTTTCCTTGGAAAAGGAACAATAGCAGCTGAAAAAAGTCATCCACTCATCTCTGTGCTTAGGAGTAAGAGAAAATGTTCCTTTGTCTAAAGGCGTGTGTGTTTCAGCACTTCCTTCGGCTGAAGTTACTTGTAAGGCACAGGGAAATAATGGAATTAGACGCCCTCCCTCTCTTACGCTCCAAACCTTTGTAGAGGTTGCTATAAATGTCATAACCACTGTGTTTCCTGGAAAGTAATTTTCCTGCCTGTCTAATGTGTTCCTCCGAGATACCACATTACTAATCTACGATGATTTCTTTAAAGTGCATCAAAGTATAGGCATCAGGGTATTTTTATTATTTCTACCTCATGGTGAATTTTTCACCAACCTCAAGGCTTGTTTCTAAGTTACTAATTATTCATAGAGGAGGGTGAGATGGTTCTATGTTACCCTCCTAACAAAATGCATTAAAGTTGAAGGACAACCCTTACCAGAACTGAAAATGTCAAAAAGAGCTTGGAAAATGGAAAGTCACTACCAGCTGAAATGTGAATTAAAAGGGGGGGAAAAAAAAGCGGCAGCAGAAGGCCGACCATGCTTAGAAACGGGGATCTAATGAGGTGTAGACAGAAGAAGAAGAAAGGAAAAAAGGCGTGATTAATATACATTCAAAAAGAGTCGCAGCGAGGGGCAGAAAGACCATAGGGATCCTCGCTCTTTCAAAGCATTTAAACCTCCATTTCTTTTCAGCATCTCTGGTGGTAGGAAGAATCTAATCTAGCAAGGAGCTGCGACCAGGAGGAAGGAGGAAAGTGGAATGTTTACAGTTGTCCGTTAAGGAATCATTGGCTCAAGCTCACAAAAAGCAATCGGATTTTATGACATTTTCTAGTTATTCAAGATTCAACTATAGTGGGATCTTTTAAACAACACGTTTAAACAGAATGTGGATGCTTTGCACCAGATAGCTTAATATAACTGATTCAGTGTCCATAAGAAAAACCAATTTTCCTTTTTTGTGTGACATATTGATTTAAGACAAAAGGCAGTAATTGATCGTATCTTTAGAGGGCAAAGGTGATCTGATGAGAGAGGAAGTTGAACAGGAGAGAAAGGAAAAAAATACGTAAAGAGCGATCACCACATAAACATCTATTTCTGAGGTTGAATTTATTATCTCCAATTTTAATTTTCACCAAATGGTTATCATCATTCAGGGAACAGAAAGCATTCACATTCAGATGCACACATAGAAGCAAGGAATGTGTGCGTGTGTGTGCCGTTTGGCTGGGCTCATCTGTAAAATACACAAGGAACATAGCTATTAACCCATAAGACGAGCCAGGAATTACAGGCACAAGTGTACCCTCTTCTCCTTGGATGTTTACACTGAGTTTTCTTTAGCACTCAAAGTCATGAGAGGGTTTCAAGATGCTTCATAGTATCATTTGTCTGTTTGGATGTATAGGAATGCCACGACTTCTTGAAGAATATGTTAATTCAGAGGAAACTAGAAGTTATTCCTAATTGAAATGAGTAGGCTGCTCTGCCTGCTTTTGAAATGGATAATGAGCTTGCTGGCTCAGTTCCTCATCACCTGCATCTTCATTTCTTTTAAAAATCTTCATTATCACCTTCCTATCTGCTATTTATTTTACTAAAGGTTATCACTGCTTTCCTAATCACTGCTTGACTAGCCGCAGAGGGATTCGAACTGAGCTTACCTGGACTGTGAACACTGCAGACACAGGTAGTGGCTCAAGTTTGAGTCCCTTCCGGCGTTTCTCTCTTCCTCTTGACTTCTAGGAGAACTTCCGTGTGTCCTTGAAGGAACGTGTTTGCGGCTGTTCTCGGGTGGAGCGTTCTATAATTAGGGGAAAGTGCTTGATAATTGACTCAAGTCATCAATGTCCTTCCTGATTTTCTGTCCATTTATCCCATCAATTTTTGTGGGAGGAGTATTGAAATCTCTGCCTATAATCATGGATTCATCTATTTCTCCTTCCAACTTGATCAACCTTGCTTCATGTATTTTGAAGCTCTGCTACTAGGAGCATAAACATTTAGACCCTTGGGTTGAAGTCCAGCTCCCCAGAGAGAGCCAAATCCCAAGGGACCATCATGAAGACAATCTCGTGACTCACATATAAAGAGCAACACGAGGAAGGAGTGTGAGTTTGCGTTCTACTGTCCTCGGTGCCAGGGAACGTGCAAAGCAGGATGAATGGGGTAAGGTAAGGACAATAGAAGTTTGGCTGAGCACTGCGGTAGTGAAACGTGGCAACAGCATCTGATACAGCGGGAGCAAAGGGGCAAGCAAGCCTGGGCATCTTGGTGGTGTGAGACTTTCGTCCTTTGCCGCTCCATGTCTCTCCAACCAAATGTGCGCCGTATCCGTCTATTATGCTGGTACCAGGTATAAAGGATTGATTCCAAACACATGGGGTCCTGTCCTCATGGGATTTCAGGTCACTGGGGGGTGAGGGTGGGGAATAGATGTTCATGGAACATCCCCACAAGTTGTTACAACTGTAACGGAAAGAGGCAGGGTTCAACAAGAGTGTACAGGTCAAGAACCTTTTCTGACCTGCTGGGTTAGGAAAAGAAGTCTCAAGAATTAGCTCTTTGCTGAGACCTAGAGAAGAGGTTTCTCAGGCAGCTAGAGCTGCCATAATAAAATGCTATGGGCTGGGTGGCTTACATCACAGAAATTGATTTCCTCACCGTTCTGGAGCCTGGCCGTCCAAGATTAGCGGACCAGCAGGGTTGGTTTGGGGTGAGAGCAATCCTCCTGGCTAGCACTCGGCCCCCACCTTGCTGTTATTCTTCTTATAAGGGAGCGAAGGGCCTTGTCCAACCCAAGTACTTCCCAAGGGTCCCCTCTTTACATGGAATTACATTGGGGGTTAGGTCTTCAGCGCATGAATTTTGGGAAGACACAAACATTCAGTCCATAACAGGAAGCGTTCACGAAACTGAAGGGGAGGCTGGAAGGGGGAGTTTTCTGAGAAGGAAGCATCCTCTGACTTTTCCTGAGACCCACGACCTTCATGTCTACAGCTCAAACCCAGAAATGGCAACCGCAAAAGGGGCCAGCCTCTCTCCCTGTGCCCCCCTTCTACCTTCTCCACCCACCTGTGCACCTGCCTCCATCCCTGCCCTCGGTTAAGGAGACCCGGGACCTGTGCACATGTCGGGAGTATGCTTGGGCTGAGCGACCAGCTCTCAACGGAGTCCAAAGGTCCACGCGTATATGGCCCGACCCCCCACCCCCCAAACCCTGTTCCTTGCCTTTATGGTGTTCAACAAAATCGCAACTGAAGCCGGCAGATGGTCCGTGTGGGCGGGTGTTTCAGCTTAACGCCAAAACAGGCGCCAACAGTCCCACCTCTTTTTCCTTCCTCTCGGCTTAATTTAGTGACATCACAGACGCCCAGCTCCAGGGCTCCCAACCACAAGGGAAGCTTTGCTACATTTTTGAAAGATAGGGTCTCTGAAGAAAATTTCAGAATCTACGAATCTGCTCCAGGAGAACCTTCTCCAGTTAAGATCTCTGTGAGGTCTGATGGCAAAATACCAGCAATCATAACAACTAAATTTTATTATACACTTATTTGTATTAGGCATTATGTTGAGTAATTTTCAAAGATTTCGCTCTCACTTAAAGTCAGCTAATATTTTCATTTATAAGGGGTCAGCAGAGGCCAGGGATGCTGCCGAATGCCCTACAATGCACAGGACAGGTGTCCCCCCACCCCAGCAGAGAATGAACGGCCCCAGATGCCAGCCATGGTGAGGATGGGAAACCCCACCCTGATAGGAACACAGAGTGGGTACTGAATATATATTCTGCGTTGTGAATTTCACATCATACGCCAAGAATTTCCTCCAAATAAAAATGCTCAGCTTCGACTTATCTTTCAAAACCCAGCTCAAGCGCCTTCTCTTCCTGGAAGCCCTTCTGACACCCGCAGACAGCTTTTTTTCTTTGATAACCCTAGTAAAATATTGGCTGAGTTTCCTAACTTTCTCTTTCCCTGCTTGGCTATTCAGCCCTGCTCAGTGAATGCTGATGCTAGCGTAAGGATGACACAATTAGGCCAGACGATGTTTCTTAAAAAGCTATACGATACATTTCAAAGTAAAAAAAAAAAAAGTCATCCGTGGACTTCCGCGGCTCTGCAGGCGGCAGGATGGGATTAAATTGTGAGTTTCTGACCATACACAGTTATCTGGCTTTTAATGAAATACAGACCTTCCATGCAGTTGCTGTATCACTTGATGTGGCTTTTGGTTTTTGTTTGTTTGTTTTATATTTTAAAGTTGGGTTTGTTGAACTATAATTTACATGCAGCAAAATCCACCCTTTTAAACATAGGTCTACTTATTTCACCAAATGTATACAGTGATATAACCACTGCAAAACCAAACTGAACACACCCACAAAGTGTTAACAGTGAGAGTTTTACTTTTTAATGTGTTTTAATTTTTTTCAAGAAGGAGATACTACTTTTTATAAGTATCTTCTGTCCTATTGAGGCATAATTTGCATACAGTAAAATTGACCCTTCGCAGGTTGAAGAGTTTGGACCGCTATGTATAATCTTGTAGTTGCCATGACAACAATCACAATAACGAACATTCTATCACCTTTAAAAGTCCTGTTTTGCCAGCCGTTTGCTGTCAGTCCTTTTACTCCCCTCAGCACCAGCATGGACGCTTCCTGATGCAGTTTCTGTCCTGGACTTTTGCTTTTTCCAGAATGTCATATCCATGGAATCATATAAGAAGTATGTGGCATTTCGTGCCAGCCTCTGTTCATGTAACGTCATGCTTTTGGGATTTCTCCATGTTGTTGAGTCTGTCGGTACTTTGTTATTTTTCTCTTTGGTTTTTTATTCCATTGTATGGAAGGGCCGTACCTTCTTTATCCATTGACCAGTTGATGGATAGATTTACAGTGTTTGGAAATTCTGAGTAAAGTTGCCATCACATTCACATACGGGGTGTCACCCCATCAAACATTTTCATTTTTTTCTGGAGTAAATACCAGAAGTATAGATCGCTGGGTCACGTGGTTCGTGTGTTTCTAGCTTCCAAACTTTACTTCCGAAATGCTTGTGCTTTTCTATTTTGCCTTCCCACACACAGTGCATGACTGTGGCCCCGCTTCATGTCCTTGGCACTTAAATCATCAGCTTGTTTATTTTAAGCCATTTTAACAGGTGTCTACTGGGATTGCAACACCGTTTTTATTTGATTTGCATTGCCCTGGTGACTAATGACGTTGAACATCGTTGCTGTGCGTATTTGTCATCCATTTCACTGCATGATGGAGGTTGTCATTCAGAGGATGTGATGGACAGTTGACCCCTGAGCTGGACCTCAACTGGAGGCTCCTCCCCCTCCCCATCCTAGGAATTATGCCCCTCCCACTCTTCTCAGGATAGGAGCCGTTTTCGCAGCCACAGCTTTGAGAGCATAGTGCTTTCTCTCACATGGACTGAACACGTGACCAAACCCTGCTGAAACCTGTGTGTAAACTTTTAAGGTTTTGGCAGCGGGCGCAGCCCCATCTGCGGTGCCCAAGACAAGCCCGGTGTGTAAATTCCTTGCTGGTTACGCGGCCACCTACCAGCCTGGGGCCGTCTGGGTCTCTCTCAGGTCTCTCCTGCCCGCTGTGTGTTTTGCAAACATTTTCTCTTAGCTGTGGCTCGTCTTTGGTTCTCTTCATAGCCTTTTTCTTAATTTAAATTCTTTTCCAATTACAGCTGACCTTCAATATTGTTCTGTATTAGTTTAGGTGTTCAGCGTATGGATTAGACAATCATATGCTTTACAAAACCCACCTGGCACCATTCATGGTTATTACAATATTATCAACTATGTTGTCTATGCTGTACTTTGCATCCCAGGGACAGTTTTGCTAATCTGTACTTCTCAACCCCTTCATCTTTTTCCACCTGCTCCCCACCAAACCCATCCCCCGCCCCACACCCCACGTCTTAATAGTCTTTCAAATGCAGTTTTTACTTTTGATGAAGTCCAGTTTATCAGTTTTCCTTTTATGATTTTATCTTTTGTGTCCTCTATAAGAAATGATCGCCTACACTAAGGTCATAAAGATTTCCTCCCTACGTTCTCCTCTAGAAGTTCCCTGATTTTAAAGATCACATCTAGATTCCAGGGCACTCTGAGTGAAGTTGTGTGTTTAGCGTGAACGATAAGTCAAGGCCCGCCTTCTTGTGTGTATAAAATGACCAACTGTTCCAATAACGTTCATTGCAAAGATGATCTTTTTCTCCCCATTGAACTACCTCTGCACCATTGTCAAAAATGAACTGTGTGGCTTTATTTCTGTGTTCTCCATTCTGTTCATAGCAGTTTTAAGTGTATCTATTTTCTCGAGCAAACACTTACAGGTACCAAACACTCTTCACAGCTCTTTACAAATAATTACTCTTTTAGTGCTCATTGAACCTTAATGACAGGTGCTTTTAATATTTCTATTTTACTGACGACGAGCCCCAGAGAAGTTTAGATTTCCTGAGGCCGTAGAGCCGGTAATTGATGGGGCTCATTGTACATATTCTTCTCTCATCGTGAATCACCCTTTAGTGCAATTGTTGGTTTGGTTGTCTGATTTCCTTGCTACTTGGTAAACAATTTGAGGATAGAAGTTTAGCTTTGTAGCCTGAGCACTTAGCAAATCCCAGTCCCAGAGAATATGATCTAGGAAGGTGTATAAATGAATGAATGATAAATGAAGGGATGAACAAATGCACTAAGTGGGCACTGCCCAGGTGCTTTGAAGATTATGTTCTTTGGTACCATTGCCACTGTCATCATCCCCCACGTCAAGGACTGCACATGACCCAGTCAGAAAGCTAGGTCAAACCGAAGACATTGTCACAACAAAGAAGGCAGAAAACGTACCTAAAAATATTCATTGCTGGCACATAATTTCAAACTATGTGTCCAAGTTTCAAATGTTCATCCTTTACATGCTGGTACGAGGCCGTTCATACAATGTCTTAACCGGAGAGCCCACACCGGAGGTCTAGACCGGAGAAGTGACAATGCCCAGAATCTCATGTGGGAATTAAGGGGAGGAGGCGGGAAGTTAATTGCCAAGTGTTCCAAGACGTGAAGGCAGGAAGCGGACGAGATGGCAGAGTGGTGAGAGTCACGTTGATTTTGTTTGGGGGCAGAAGCAAAGCTCAGGAGTTGGCATGGAAGACGAAGCCAAGGTGACAGGTGGGTGTGAGGGGAAACCCCCAAATCCAGTTGCCTCAGAGTGACCTTGTTTTTTTTTTTTTTTTTTTTGTGACTAAAGTGCAACAGCACACACTCATGGTCACAACTGCCAGCAGAAAAGGTGGGTAGGAATTAGGAAGCAAAAGTTGCCCACACTTCCCTGATGCCCCAGGGAGAATGAGTAAGATCTTCTGTGCCAATTCCAGAGACTTTTCTGGGCACGTACCACTATCTGTCATATACAGGGTCCAGCAGAAGCAACGCCTGCTTGAGTGTGGTTGGTACGGTAATAATCTGGATGTAATAACTTACAGTTTTAATTGGAACATTTCACCTAAAACGTCATAGGATGTGCTTGAGTGTGATGTTGCCATGTTACAGAGCTGCACGCTCATGAGTCTGTAATAGATTTTGTAATAAAAAGGGGCGTTATTTGTTCCAGACCATGTAGCTCCAAAGATCAGGCCATTTTGGGAGGTCCCCCTCACCTCAGGGAGTCATCTTAACTTTCAAGTCCTTCCGTATTTCAGAGAGCTCATTCCTTGACTTTATATGTATTTGTTTTTATTAAATTTATTGGGGGCAACATTGGTTAACACGATTATGTAGGTTTCAGGTGTGCATTTCTGTGATACATGGTCTGTATGCGGCACGGTGTGCCCACCACCCAAAGTCCTATTATCTTTCATCTCCATGTATTTGACCCCCTTTTCCCTTTACTCCCCACCCCCTTCCCTCTGGTAATCAGCGTACTGTTGTCTGTGTCTGAGAGACTCTGTTTATTTTTCTTGTTTGTTCATTTTTTGCTTTCAGTTTTATGTCCCACACTTGAGTGAAATTGTATGTCAGACAAAAAGTTAAGACCCATATGATTTCACCCTTATTTTATTTTGAGTAATAAACAGCTCTTGTTGTTCACTTAGCTGTAGATTGGAATTGTTTGGAGAGTTTCATTCTGTGTTTAAATGATGGACACGCAGGCTCCGCCCCTAGAGAATCTGAAGGATTCAGTCTGGAGTGTGGCCTGGACATAGGGGTGGCCCCCACATATTCTACTGTGCAGCCGAAGGTAAGTATAACCGTCATTCAAGCTGGTTGCAGCGGAATCACTTCCACCCTTGGAGGGTCTGATCGATCATTTGTGGATGGGGTCAGGGGAGGGATGTGGTTGTAACACTCCCCAGGTATAGCTAGGGTGGAACCTCACTGCTGTGCGGAACTTGGGGATCGGTGATAGTGGGGGATGCATGGACAGGGCACCTGACGTGATCAGTGTGAAAGGGGACACGGCACAGAACCAGGCTTAGGCATCATTCTCAGCGCCGGCTCGCAACTGTAATCTGCGGGTGCTGTAAACATGCCATTGCAATGTTACAGAGCAGTGAGCAGCGAGTGTGTGGTGGGCATGAATGTCTACCTGCAGATCAAGGGGAAAAGTCCTGTCATGAAGGGTGTGTGATTGGTTACTCATGACTCGACATCCCACCTGGAGGGAGAGATCCACTCATTTCGACAAAAATGGCCGTCATCTGCTCCAGGTCACTGTGCTGGATCAGTGCTTCCCAGATTTGAACGGGCAGAGAAATCATCTGAGGATTTTATAAAAAATGTAGATTCTGATTCAGTGGGTCAGATGCGGGGACTCCCAAATTGGTTCTGGGGTGACACTTGCAGTAGCAAGGGGTCAGGTCACTCAAAATATCGCTCCAATGTGAGAAGAGTTTGAACGTGGTGGCTTTAGGCAATAAGGGAGTGGAAGAATCCTTCAAACTGCCTTCATATTTTGATATACGTGATTTAAAATGGACGTGTAGCTAACATCGTGGTATTGAATAGACACTGGACGATTCAATGGTATACTTAAGTTTATATTTTGGCCCGGATGCTTTGTTATTACTTTTAACCCTTTTCAGTAGGGAGGGAGTTCTGCCTTGTTTGGCGGTGGTCCCTTCATACCCTGGCGCACAGCGTGTCTCTGCGGGGAGTCACATCTGCGAACGTTGACGATTCCCTGTGAGCATCGCACAGATGGCGGAAGGAAGCAGCAGTCGGAGACTGAGAGACATCCAGGCTAGTTAGTAGCTGCCTTCATCTGAAACGACAGCGGGGGGAGTAATACTAATACCTGCCTCACATGTTGCGGAGATGAAATGAGGAAGCGCACGCAGCACCTGCTCCCTAAAGGCGCTCTGTCATTACTCTGTCAGTCACCCAGGCCGGTGTGGGGTGCTAGGCACGCCTCTGGCCACTTGCAGAACAAAGTGGGTTGAAGGTGTTTTTTCATTGACAGCTATGCATTTATAATTTTGCATAAATTCATGTGTGTTAACATTTCATACGTATCTTTTTATGTTAGTTTAGTCTTTGTTGCTTGGTTCCTCCACCCTTACATAATCAGCCTCATCCCCACTCCTAGTTAATCCAGGGTAGTAATTTATTTGCATGTTTTTTTTTTTTTAAACAGGTTCATTGAAGTGTAATTCACGTACAGTAAACTTGCACATATGTAAAGTGTGAAATTTGGTCAGTGTTGTCATAGACACACCTATGACTCTATCACCACGATTAAGAGAATGAGCTTGTCCGTCACCCCTAAACATTTCCTCGCCTCCTTTGCAACGGATCCTGCTGCCCCTTCCGTAGCCCTTGTGGGCCCCCAGCAGCTACTGATGTGCTTTCTGTCACTGTAGTCTGTATTTTCTAAAAGTTGAATCATGCAGTATAGGCTCTTGTTTTGGTCTGACTTCTCTCACTTAGCACAATTAGTTTGAGATCCTTCCATTTTGTGGTCATCAATTCAAGACCTTTCTCGTTTTCATATACAGGCATTCAGTGCTATAAATTTTCTTCTAGCTGTATCTCACAAGTAATTTTTGCATGTTACCTTTTGCTTTTTTAAAATTCAGTTCAAAATATTTTCTCATTTCGCTTTTGATATTTTTTTTGTGTCCCTTGGGTTATGTTGGGGTTGTGTTATTACGTCTCAAAATGTTTATAGATTTTTTTCAGAAATCTTTCTGGTTTTATTTCTAATTTAGTCCCATTATGGTCAGAAAGAATATTTTGTATGAATTGAATTATTTTAAATTTGTTGAGGCTTGTTTTGTAGCTTGGAATATGGTCTATCTTAGGAAATGTTGGGTAGAGTATTTCATAAACAGCAATTCAATCAAGTTGAATGGTAGTGTTCACATCTTCTATATACTTACTGATTTTTTGTCTACTTATTAATTAGTTATTACTAAGGGGTATTGATATCTTTGATTATAATTGTGGATTTCCATCTATTTCTTTTTGTACTTTTATCAGTCATTGCTTGATATATTTAGAAACTCTGTTATTAGCTATATGAATATTTAGGATTGTTATATTTTACCGATGAATTGACCCCTTCAGTATTTTGAAATGACCTTCTTTATATGTGGTAATAGTCTCTACTCTGAAACCCACTTTTTCTTATATTAGGTTAGCCATTTAAGCTTTCTTTTGACTAGTGGCATAGTGTATGCTTTCTTTACTTTCATTTTTTTTAAGTATTATTTGTTTTTAAAGAGAGGGGTAGGGAGGAAGAAAGAGTGGGAGAGAAACATCAATGTGTGGTTGCCTCTCATGCGCCCCCTACTGGGGACCTGGCCTGTAATGCAGGCATGTGCCCTGACTGGGAATTGAACCCTTTGGTTCACAGGCTGGTGCTCAACCCACTGAGCCACACCAGCTAGGGCTCTTTACTTTTATATTTAACCATCTTGTATCATTATATTTAGAGCTCATTTCTCATAAGTAGCATATACTTGGGAGTTGCTTTTATCTCCAGTCTGATAATCTCTGCCTTTTAATTGCAGTGTTTAGACCAATCACATTTAATGTGATTATTGATATTGTTAGGTTTAAATCTATCACCTTTTTTCTTTTTCTTTATTTTTTGTTGTCTTTCTCCATTACCATTTAGTCCCCTTATACCCATCTTCCCCCTCCTACAGTCACCACACCGTTGTCCATGAGTCCTTTCTCCTTTTTGCTCAGTCCCTCCACCCTCCCTGCCCCTCAGCTGTCATCCTGCTCTCCATCTATGAGTCTGTCTCTGTCTTACTTGTTAGTTCAGTTTGTTCATTAGATTATACCTGTGATTGAATTATTTTAATATTGGTTTTCCATTTGTTTCATCTTTGTTCTCTTTCCCTAACTTCTTTTGGGTTAATTGAATATTTGTATAACCACTTTTTATCTCCTTTGTTGTTTTATTAGCCACAATAGCTTGTTATTTCAGTGGTTGCTGTAGTGTTTATGGTATACATTTAACTTCAAACAGGCTACTTTCAAGGGGCATAGTACCACTTTACATAATAGTATGACAACTTAACAGTAACCTACACCTATCTTTCCATTCCTGCCCTTGGTGGTGTTATCATATGTTTGCATTACATATATGTTATAAACATTCTATGTACCATAAATATTATAGTGTTTTGGTTTTTGTTTAAACAGTCCATTCTCCACAGTGGCTGCACCAGTCTGCATTCCACCAACAGTGCACTAGGGTTCCCTTTTCTCCACATGCTCACCAGCACTTACTGTTTGTTGATTTGTTTACGTTGACCATTCTGACTGGTGTGAGGTGGTATCTCATTGTGGTTTTAATTTGCATCTCTCTGATGGCTAGTGATGCTGAGCATCCTTTCATATGTCTCTGGGCCCTCCATATGTCCTCCTTGGAGAAGTGTCTATTCAGGTCCTTTGTCCATGTTTTAATTGGGTTGTTTGTCTTCCTGGAGTGGAGTCGTGTGAGTTCTTTATATATTTTGAAGATCAAACCCTTGTCTGAGGTATCATTGGCAAATATATTTCCCCATACGGTTGGTTCCCTTTTCATTTTGCTGATGTTTTCTTTAGCAGTGCAGAAGCTTTTTAATTTGATGAAGTCCCATTTGTTTATTCTTTTTTTATGTCCCTTCTAATCAGCAAAACAAACAAGCAAGCAAAATATAACCAGAGACATTGAAATAAAGAACAAACTGACAGTAACCAGAGGAGAGGGGGAGGGTCATCAAAGAACATGTGTAAAGGACACATGGACAAAGCCAAAGGGGGGAAGGATTGAGGGTGGGAGGTGGGGGTGTGTGGGGTGGGAGAAAGTGGTGGCAGGAAAATGGAGACAACTGTACTTGAACAACAATAAAAATGCAAAAACATAATAAAGGGTTTTATACTTTGCAAAAAAAAAAAAAAAAAAGCCAGTCAATTCTCCTTTAAAGACGCTGAAATGGTAAGAAAAGTCTTACACATTTAGTTACTCCTCCAGTGCTTCGTTTCTTTCGTGCAGACAGACAGCCCTACCTGGCATTGTCTTTCTGCTGCTGGGAGGGGCTTCCTTTCGCCTGCCTGCAGTGTTGGTCTGCTGGTGATGAGTTCTTTCTGCTTCTGTACGTCTGGAGGTGTCTTTATTTCACCCTTATTTTTGAGAGCTGTTTTCTGTGTTCATCATTTATGGATGCTTTACATACGTTAACTCATGTCACCCCAACCAGTTTTTTTTTGAGGCAAATAGTATCGTTATCCTATTTCATAGAGAGGAAGCTGAATCAGAAATGGATCATACCACTTGCCCACGGTCACACAGCCGGCAGGTGGGGAAGTGGGTTTTGAAGCCTGTCTGGCTACAGGATAAGAATCTGGTAACATACTTTACATACTTCAATGTGCTTGATTTTACTTAATAATATATTTTGGATATCTTTTCATATTAGCACTTAAAAATCACCTCATTTTATTTTTCAGCCATGTTGTTTAAATGTTCCAGAATTAATTTCTCTAGTCTTCCCTCATTTACATTGTTTGCAGCGTCTGCCATCACAAAGAATTTTGCTGTGGCTATCTTTGAATACATGCATGTTAATTTATCTTTGGGGGCTTGTATGCAGGTATCTGAAGAATAGATTCTTAGCAGTGGAATATATTTACCCAAAAGTGTGTGACTGTACCTCTTTGACAGGTGCCCACCTCTACCCTCTCCTTTAGAAATGAAATCAATTTATAAATTTAAACTTTCAGCAACAATGTGAGAGAGGGAGAGTGATTTTTAAAGGCTGTTTTCAAGGATGCTCCGGGCAGGATTCACATGTTATTTCAAAATGACAGGTCACTTTTTTCCTTCTTCTCCCTAACTTCTCTTTCATATTTCAGTATGAAATAAAAAAAGATCCAGCATCCTACTCAAATAGAAAAATGCCAAATCCCTCGATTTTTCTTTTAGAGACTTTGCCATAATTATCTTAGATAGAGTGTTGATATTCAGCGGCAACCCGATTCAGGCCGTTGGTTTCTCCAGAAATGTTCAATCGTAATGGGGGAAATAAGACCATTTCCAATTTCCTTCTGGAGTGCAGACATATTAGGAGTCCAAGGAAAGTGACAGCTTACTATTTCCATAGCATCTGAGATACAACCCAGAGGAAACCGAGCTCAGTGCCCTGGTCTCAAGGTTAGAAGCGTGGGATGGCAACGTCTGAGTCTTGGCTTTGACTTCCGCCCTCACGGTCCCAGCTGTGCTCTCTTCTCCATACATTTTCCCCTGGGACAAGTCAGAGTTGATAAAAATATTTCTCTTTCTTTCCCCGAGTTGTCTTTAGTCATACTCTTCACATTTTATTGACAAAAAAAAAAAAAAACAAAAACCCAAAACCAAAACCCACCTTATTTTCTCTTCTTTAAAATAGTTGAGCACTCAACATTTCGTGTCAATAACAGATCTACTCAACTTTACAAGTTCCTGAATAGAAATAATAAACTTGGCTGATAATAATAACCTTAGAATTGAATATATTTGCTCAGACGGGCACTTGATAGGGAGATTTGGTAATTACAGTCAGCAAACTGTCCTTGGCCTACAGAATATCTTTCTTAAAAGCTCAACAGAAATAATGCTGGGGAGAATAAACAGGCATAATGGGTGGAATGCTGAATACAGACTAAACCACAGGACCTCATTAAACAGACTGCTGTGGAGACTGTTCCAAAATATTCAACGAAATGAGCCTCCTTATGGCAGCCTGGGGAAGGGGAGCCAATTTGTTTGGAAGGTGCAAATCCCAGATAGTACCACGTTCAAAGAAGATAGATTCCAAAGCAAAGAGGTTGCGGAGAAGAGCAGATAAATGAGGTGTAAGCACATTTAGTGCTAAAGGTAATTTTTCCCCCATGGCTACAAACCTGGCACAGCAGGTTCAGGTGAAGTCGTTTCCTCGCAGTGAAGATACTATGTGCGGGTAGCATGTTACCCGTCTGTATCCTCGATGTGTCAATAACATTAAAGGCTTGATATTCAGCAGCTGTAGACTTGGAAAGTGGATATGTATGATCTTGTCACTGGATTGAAAAATGAAGGTGCTTACTTGCCACGTTAATGAACAAGGTCGATGATTGCTCTTTTGCTTCCGGTTTGTCCACTTTTCTGTCATCCGTCTGTTTGTTCATTCATCCATTCGTCTATCTGCCTGTCCACATTTTCATTTAAATAGTTACTGAATGTTGGCCATGGCTTCGCTGTTCTAGGCGCTAGAGATAGAGCAGGGAATAAAATGAACAAGATCCTGTTCATATGGTGCATACACGTTCGTGGGCGTTGGCATGAAGAGACAATGAACAAGCAGAAAAATAAGGATGTAATAGACCAGGTAGGAATACGTAGTGAGAAGGAAGATACAGTCCGCTAAAGGGATTAGGTCTCATGGAGGAGTTTGTCTATGCACGTGTGCGTGTGTATATGGTATTTTAACAGAATTCAGTTGGAAGAAGAACTTGAGGTTACCTAGGGGAAGATCATTGGAGGTGCTGCAAAGGCCCTGAGGTAGGAATGGGCTTGAGATGTCCAGGAGTAACAAGGAGGCCGGTCTGATTGAGGCAGACTTTTCCAGAACAAAAGCTCCGTAGCTGTCAAGGGCAGAGAGGTACCTTGGGGCAAGACCTTGTACGCAGCCTTTCAGGCAATGGATTTAATTCCTAGATGGATGGGAAGCCAAGAGAGGGTTTTGGGTTTTTAGTGGCTTGCTCTGATTTGTGGTCTGAGATACTCATTCTGACACTTTCTGAAGTGTTGGTAATATCCTAAACCTTGATTGCCATGGTAGTTACATGACTATCTTTCAAAATGCATAGAAATGTACACCTAAAAAGGGTAAATTTTACTGTACATAAATTATAGCTCCATAAACCTGACTTTAAAAATGCTCTCTATTCATGTGTGTGTAGTTTATTGAGGGGCCAGAGTGAAAGTAGAAAGGCTGATTAGCTGTCCTCTGTATAAACCAGATGAACGACAATGACCCTTTGAATGAGGGTGGTAGCAGAGATTTTGGCAAAATAACTGGGTTTGCAGTACATTTGCAAAGTAGAACATTTACGCTGTGATACATGATGTATAAATTCTCCTCCCATTTCCCACTCTTCCATATCTCGGCACATGCCACCATTGTAAACAGGTCCCCGTGGCTGGAACCCAGCTGCCGTCTTTGACACCACTCTCTTTCTTACTTCTGTTTGGTCCATCCCTCACTTCTGCCGGAGCTTCCAAAACATGACTTGAATTCTTTCATTTTTATCCATTCTAACTACTGAGTCCAAATTCCATAGTTTCCCCCCAGAACACTCGCAGTAGCCCTGTTCTCTCCTCTAAATTTCTATTTCTCCTCCATCAAGACCAATTCTCCATACAGAAGTCCATTCATTACGAAACTCTTATGTAACAAATGCTTACTGAGCATCTACTGTTTGCCTGGCTGATTCAGAGCCTGGAGATCTGTAAGAGAATGAGGTTGGCCAGAGCCTTTATACCAGCCTATTTGAGTGAGTTTATGAATTAAAATACCTACTTGAACTATGTTGATTCTTGAAAAATGAATAAATAGCTAAAAAAAACAATTTTGCCAAGGAACAATGGATTGAGGAGAATACCCATGCAAGCACAAGAGAATTTCAACAAAACTTTGTGCATAGTTGGTGAGGGGACCGAAGATGAAGTTTCATGATTTATTAAGTAGCATCAATAATGCCCTTCTTGCCTTTGTAACTGTTTTACACATGATGGGCGTTCAAGCAAGGAGTGAACTAAATCAAACTTAAAATGAGACCCTGGGAGGATTGTTTTATCATGAAGCGTAAAACCAAGAATTTCAAAAAGATGAAAGCTGACTCATTCACCCTTGGCTTTTACCAAAAAATACTTATCCATTACCTCATTTTTTTAATAATTTGGGTGTTTTATAAATTACATACTATGTTAGGATCATAAAACATGTCTATCATTTATAAATACAATAGCCTTGTATTGGGGGTACATTCTCAAATTTTTCTTATTCACAGTAAAATAAAAAATATTTGCAGACTGCTACTTTCAGTCATGGATGCTGTATCATTTTAATGTCACTTTCCCAAGTGTTTATTTTCTAAAAGAAAACTGATCAGGTTTTTAATGTCTTTGCATTTTTACTTTGATAAGCCACCCACCATCTGGGATGGTCCAGGTCACAGATGAGGTTGGGAATCCAGGAGAACCAGCCAAGCTCCCTGTCACCACCTACAAGCTCTACATTGTTCCAAGTGCCACCGGGACAGAAACGCCCTGAGTGCCACACGCAGCCACTTTCATCTCAGGTGCAGGCTGTAATTAGTGGGTTTCTTAATTACAGAGTGCGTGAGTACTTCGTGTTGGAAAGAGGTGGCGGGGAGATGCAGCTATCATTGAAGACTGTAGGTGCGAGGGTTCGGTTTCTCTGAACTGCAAATTCACTCCAAATGCATGGCAGACACTTTTCAACAAGGAGGGGGCTCACTGGAAGGTACCCTGTTACTACTTATTTAGAAACGGAAGGAAGGGCTTCATGCACTTCTGTGCGTGATGGCTTCATCTCGTGTTAAAATCAGGTGCGGGAGCCATGCAAAGTTTTGCTTTTCTTGGTGCAAAAAGCAAGTGTATTTTCCTGCCTCCTTTCCCTCAGCCCCCATCTGCTTGAACCAGCTATGATGCCATTTATCAGTGTTTTCTGGGAGCCCAGCTCATGCCGAACACTCCATGCACCGATGCCCCTCATCTTACGAGGCAGGCAGTACTCTCGCCTGCCTTTGCTAAGGGAGGAGGCTGAAATTCACAGGGACCTCATTAGTTGTCGGTAGCAGCATCAGGGCAAAGCCAAACAGTAGCTCTGGAGCCTGCGTGCTTAGTGATGCCTCTGAGCTGTCCCTGTACATTTTCGTTGCAGACTCTGTGCTGTTTACCTATATACAAGCTGAGGAACAGAGCTAATTCTCGGGACACCACCAGGCCATTTTTAGGGGTTGTGGCAAGGGGGAGAGGGAGAAGATGTGGTGTGCATGGCACTGGGGTGGTGGGGACCTGGGGAATGGGGGTAACAGGTAAATTCTATCAAATCTCCACCGAGTCCTGGCTGAAATAACTCTCTTCTTCCTCATGTCCCTAGGATAGCTTCAATAAGACAATCATTCCCTGCGAAACCACTGCGAACTGGGTCCCTTGGCAAAGATGTGTTTAAATCTTGAGCCATGCTTCTAAATGGGCTCAGGACAGAAATGCAAAGTCCCCCGCAGGCTGCCCTGCTCACACTGTTGTAGCACAGGGGTCTTTGAAATCCTGGGACTCGTTGGCTGGCTTGGGGTGCCAGGGAGCTACAGCTAGGGCTGCCTGGTTTTCATAGGACCCAAAAGGAATCCTGGAGAGGATTTGTTTCTTCTAGTATCAAGGTCCAGTGCCCAAGGTGAAACTTGTTTCTGTAACTTGGTCAAGGTTTACAAAGAGAAACACCCTGCCTCATTTCCATGGACCATCTGCGGAATTTGTGTCTCGGGGAGGAAGGGAAAAGTCTTGCAGTGAGAGGAAGCTTGGTGGTGGTTTCATTGTCAGAGCTGAGCATCCCATGACCTTGAGGCACATAAATCCGGAAAGTGGACACTCAGCGAGTGTCCAGTGCACTGATAAGTAGACCAATGTCCTGAGCCAAGATTTGTAACCCATCAAATCTCCTTCCCCAAGTGGACCTAAGCTGTGCACCTTCCCATATGTTCTCCAGGCTATAGGACCAAAGTTATCAGTTCATTGACATATCCCCACTTCTCTCCAGCTTCCTCACTCAGCCTTGCAGTCCCTGCTACTAATCTCTTCCAAGCTAATTTCCGGAGCATGGCCGAAAGAATTGGTGTATCATGGGTGAGCATCTTGATCTCGGCCAGTGTGTTTATAAGTACGAAGTGTAGTGTCCATCCATATGGGGTGTCGTGAGTTTCATCTCTCAAGACCAGCCCTTTTCACTGTAGTGTGTGAGTAGCTCTGCTGACAGCCTGCGAGTTCTGAATTGGGATGTGTGCTCTGCGGAGCTCAGGAAAAGAAATAGAAAAGAAACACAATTGTATTCGGTCCTATCACTTTTGCTTGCCTTGAAGAAATTTAGCTCCTCACCTCCAAGATTGGTTTCTGATGCAGTCACATTTTTAGGTTAACCAACACTGTTCCTTCTTTTTTTCTTTTTCATTTTATTTTCTGCAAAAGTCTCTCAGTTTATGTCAAGAGCTCTAAAAGGTCTGTTTTCTCATTTTGCAAGATTTTATTTTGCTTGCAAGCTAACAATTACAGTGGCCTGCCACAGGTTCTTGGATGCTGGCAGAAGACATGAGACTCCTGGCTCAGAGACACAGGATTTTATTACTCAGAACACAGCAGGCAGTGGGAGCCTCCTGCTCACGTCAGTCTCTTTTCCCCAAGTTCCGAGGGAATGACGACAAGCACCCTGGAGGGTGCTGCGTGCTCACGGGGTTTCCGCCACAGCTGAGGAGTCAGTCCCAAGCTTTGGCAACCCGTCCTCTAAAGGGGGCTGCTAGGAAGCCTGCCCAGTCTTTGCCTGGGGAAGATGCTATGTTTATTGTACTGGTCAGGAAGCCAATCAGTCTTCTGCCCCCAGGAAGCTATCTCTGTCTTCTAAGGCCTTTGGCTAGAAGAGCATCCTTGGAAAGATAGCCTGGAACAAAAGGGGCCAAGAGATGTGCAGAAACTTGAGAAACTCAGCAATTGCAGGAAAGAATTTGGCGAGACTGGCTTACTAATATTTCCATACATACCCCCACTTTGAATATGAGGTACTGAGTCATTTTTGAAAAAAATGTAAATACGTCTCATCTTCAATTGGCTCAAATGTTCAAACAAACAAGCAACTAAGAGTAGCATGAAATTTTGCCTAAAGAATACAATCTGGAATAATGTCCTCATAACATTTAATATCCTTCCAATTAAAATACAATTTATTTCAAGTGAATGTCCTGTTTGTTTTTAATTACAGTATTCTCTGTCAGTCACTGCATTTTTTGGAAACAAGACCATGAAAAGATTATTTGTCTTATATGCTGTTAAAACATCGAGACCCCAACTAACTCGCAATGTCTTTTCATTTTAGAGGAAGTGAGAGAAAATAATGGATATTTTAATCTTTTAGAAAGTGGAGGTTTATCTAAAATATGGCTGTTTAAATTGCACTCTCATTTCTGTGAACTGTTGCTTCATTTTTACAAAAGAAAAAGAAACATTTCATGGAAGGATTAATAAAAGGCCCCACTTCACTACCTTCCCCTTAAGATTTATCTCCGCGTCTTTTTCTCTATTGGGTATTGTAATTATATGATTCTTTCAGGCTGATCAGCGTAGCATGCAAGGGGTGCCAATTCGCTCAAATACCTGTGGAACTTTATTCATTTAACTATGTATCTCTCTTTTTCTTTGAAAATTTCTTTCTTTTAATGGCTATAAATTAATTTCAGTAATAGTTCTTATTTGAGGGTCCATCACAGGTGTCATTATAATCACCTTCCAAAGATCTAAATTTCCAAAATGTATCTAACTTAACAAATCTCAAGCTTATTTCACCAACATTTTGTATCTTTTGGAAGGATTCATGGACTACTCCATGTGATCCTTTGAAGCACTAACCAAAGATGATTTTATTTTATTTTTTTTCTGTCCTGAAAATCATCCACAAATAGTTTTCCAGCAGGTTTTTATTTCCTCTTTGATATTTTATTTCTCTCTCTGGGGATTTTAGAGAAAAGAGAGGAAAAAAGTCTTTGGAAAAGTACAGTGTAGGTTTCTCTTCAATATATATTTAAGTTGAGATGTTTCGTGCCAATACAATAGTTAAATGGCTAAATCTATTCTGAAGCAAAATAATATGTGACCGCAGGCCGCAGGGTGAGCCCACTGCCAGCAGGATGTCAGCTGCGAGCCCAAACACTGGCCTCCCAGCTCTCCAAAACGTATCATTCAAACAGCTGTGAACTTGGAGGGGTCCCCTCCCCATGCCCCAGTTTTGCTTTCTGTATTTTTTAATTCATTGAACAATGTAATTGAGAATTCTGAGTTAAGATGAGCTAAAGCACCAACCCTATCAACTCGAGACTGAATGATTATTAAAATGATTATCACCATTATTAGGATCCTATTGTAGAGAAAATAATTGCCACATATTTCTACTATTTTCTATTTAGAATTAAATTACATTCTAATTACTTTCTTAAATTTTTTTATCCTCACCCAAAGACAGTTTTTTTTCATTGCTTTTGGAGAAGGGGGTGGAGAGGGAGGAGAAGGGAGAGGGAGAAAGAGAGAGAGAGAGAGAGAGAGAGAGAGAGAGAGAGAGACAGAAAGAGAGAAACATCGATCAGTTGCCTTCTCATAAGCACCCTGCTGGGTATTGAACACACAACCCAGGTATGTACCTGACCGGAACTGAACTCACAGCCTTTCCATCTAGGGGATGGTACTCCAACCAACTGAGCCACACCAGCCAGGGCTCTAATCACTTTCTTTCTTGAGATGATTGATCTCTCTCTCCCTCTTTCTCTCTCAGAAAAGATTGAGATTGCAGGTTCACATGCTTCAGGACTTTTAAAGACCAATTACTTGGATTTTTTTTTGGTAAAGGTGCCACTTCTTGCTTTCTTCATCCTATAGCTATTGGGCAGAGGATTCTAAAATGGCACTAATAAAAATAATAGGGGGCCATTTAAGCCCTTTGGCCCTGGCAGTCGTCAAACCAGCTTGCCTGGACTACAGTGATGATGTTACATTCATGCCTGCTCATTCTGTCTGCCTGTCTAGGTAAACAACATTCCAGGAAGGAATAGGCCCTCCCCCCTCTAACTGGGAGTCTCCGCAGTTCGTGGCGGCTGATTGGACCTGGGCCTCAGCTTCATCTTGGCGCATAAGCTGGATATGAAAACAACATCAAAAAAGATGGTCCTGTTCCTGTGAGTCATTTTCCTGATTGATCTAATTTCCCTTGAAGGTTAATGTATTCTAAACTAATTCCGAGATTAATAACCACTTAAAGATATATGAAAGACATTTAGCTCTCTGTGAACACTGTGTCATAACCTCGTTTATTGCCTCCTCAATGACTGTGCAAGTTATTTGATGAGATTTAAGGGGAAATTTGATTGTCGGATATGGAGAGTGACAGGTGCAATGCATAAAGGGCTTTGGAACTTATTCTTGCTAATAATAAAAACGGGCATGTAATTTGATTTTCAGTAATGTGATCTTAAGAAGCAAATATTTATTTTCAAGGTGGAAATTATTTTTATTTATTGAAGGAGATAATTGAATATGCTGTTTTGCTAAAAGGGAAAGATTGCTTTTAGGATAAAAAGTGACACATGGGTTTTTATTTTCACCTCATTTAATTTACTTAATCGATTGCTGAGAGATCCCTGCATGTGGGCATCTTAAGTAGTGGTTCACAAAGTGTTTTCTCTCCTTGCTTTCAATCGCTTGAAACGTATTTACTAGTGTGATGTGGTTAAACTCATTTTGGCACGCTTAAACATGAGGTTTCCAACCCAACGAACGGCAAGATCATCCACCCAAAACCTCTTTCTCCCTTCCAGTATTTTTCCCCTCAGCTTTTATTTATGTTCTTTTTCATTGTTGTTCCCCTGTTTCATTTATCTAACTCAGCTTCCAGTGCCCAAGTTCAAAGTGAACACAGATCTGTAGTAAATGAGGTTGCAGCACAGAGGGGAAAAGTGTAGGGGAAGTGCAGTTAGGATTTATGGTTTTTGGAGTGGCATGGAATGAAAAAATAACATTTCCCTTACCTCCACCTTGAGCTGTGATCTGGAGCTATTTGAAAAGAATAGAGCTGAATTGAGGCTCTTGGACAAATCGCCATCATCAATACCACCACCATCATCATCACCATCCCTAGTTCACTGTACGTGAGAAATTTACTAAGCACTTTCTCACTATTGCCTCTTTTGCTGTATATGTCACTAACGCAAGGAAAATGACTTTATCATCTCCCGTTTTACAGAAAGGGAAGCTGATGTTTCCCATTTCCTTGCAATTTTGCCTAAGATCCAAGTTACAGGAAAAGGTGCTACATAGTGGCATATTCCTTCCGCAGCCCAAGCCAACGAGTTCTCCTAGGGAACCCTCCACAGTAAGGGTGTACCTATAAGAAGAGTCCGTTGTTTTATTTCCTGGTTGCGTACAGCTCGGGCAGTAGACTTTTGCTTTTGTGGCTCTGTTTACCTGAAGAGGGTAATGCAGGGACTGGAAAAACGCACAGGCAGAGGCTGGGCTGACACTCGTGGTGTGTGATGCAGCAAAGATGCAGGAGTTTCTCATGAGTCCCTTGAGGAGTAAGAAAGCCCGCAGGGTACTTTGGACTTGGCCACCTGTGACAGGTGGAAACAGAAGCTGTGGGGCCTGGTAGGTAGAAGTGTGATGGGAAGATCCTGCTGACTCCTGTAAAACACTGAGACCTGGGACCCGGGAAAGGTGGCATTTGGACGCTGCCACCCAGCAGGCATTGATGGCCGGGAAGGACATCGGAGAGGGAGTGGTAACCTCTGAGGAGGGAATGGGCACTCTGCTGGCTCAGCAGGGACACACTTCTCTTCTTCCTCATGCTGTTCCAGCCCCCAACGCCAGAAATGTAGCAGCCAAGGAGAGGGGGACCAGGGAGGTGTGAGGAACCGTCCGTACACTTCCTCCTCTCCGAACACCTCTGCTCTTAGTCTTGCGTGTATTCGGAGAAGTGCACGTGGACTTGAATGTGAAATTGGGTTTTAAATTGTGCTGAACTCAATTTTAGTAACTGAAGTAACCAGGGGTTTTTGAATCCATGAAAAACTACTAAGACGCTTAGAAGGACGGTTTCAACCATTCAGAGGAAATGGGTGGCTGTGGGCAGAGACTGGTTTCCTGTTTACAGCCCCTTTCGAGGGCTTACTCCACCGTAAATTGTAAGGGGCTGTATATGAGTAAAGGCCGTTTTCCTGTCGATGGTGACCATATCGATTATTGGATGTCAGTACGCACCAGGCCGTCTGCCGAATGTCTCCTTGACGCAATGCACGCAGTGCCGTATAGGCAAAGCATATTTGAATCATGAAGCATGATACTACAATGAACCACCTTGACATTACCTCCCCACTTAAGAAGTGTAGTAATACCATATTTTTTAGACTATAAGATGCACTCCCCTCCCCAAATTTGGGAAGAAAAGGGGGCTGTGTCTTATAGTTTGAATGTAGCTTACCTGGCTCGCTGTGGGGGGAGGGTGGTGGTGGAGTAGAGTCACAGGTTATTAAATATTTTACCACATTTTTTGCTTCAAAAATTTTTTTCCTAGTTTCATCCTCTAAAACCTAGGTGTGTCTTATAGTCCTAAATATATAGTATATCATGAGACTTCTGGTATGTTCCTCTTTGTTCTCTTTTCCTTTGCCTAATTTATTTACCATCCTAATGATTTTTTTTTTTTTTTTGCTTATTATTCTCTTGATTTTTTTTAAAAAGTGGTTTTACTCATTTAGGTTGCTGAAGACAAGGGGGTCCAGTTGCTATGTCTGTCTGAGAGGCACAAGGCCCTCTTACTAGAGTATAAGCTTCATTCCGTCTGGAACATAAGATGTTATCTGCCTCCTTCACTGTCACCACTGTCTAGCTTGTCGCCTGTCACAGGCTTGGTACACACACGAATGTGATGGGTATCCCAGAGCGAGATGCCGATGGTTATGGGGACCCGGCCCATGATTGCCTTTAGGGAGCGTATTTTGTGGTCTGTCTTTTCTTCCAACCCTCGCACATATCCTGTGAGTTAGTTTTCATCAATTCCGTTTTCCATCTGAAGACACCAAATCCAAGAGAGCTGTGGTCTTTTAGCAAACCTGCACACAGCTAGCAAGTGGCCGGGCCGGAAAGCCAGCTCTGTCAGGTAGCAAGGCTTGCTTTCTCTGCGTTACACCAGCTTAACCTAACCCTCACCTCTCAGGGTCTCACGGGGCCAGGGCTGCGGCCAGACCTTCCAAGTGGCCCACCGATAGACACGAGCAAGGCATACGGCTCCTGGTACCGCCTTCCTGGTGAGTTCCAGGCTTTCCATTGCTGTCTTTGCACTGACGTAAATTGTACCTTTAATCGGTAACTTCTAAAACATGATTTAAAGAAAAAGTTGCTCCTGGAGCTTGAAACTGCTCATTTACGTGCAGGCTTTGTTGCATAAACATGGAATGTACAGCGCGAGTTATGCTAAGAAAATGATTCATCTGCGCAAGTGATTGATTCTCTTGTGAGTGAGAAAAGGTTGGAGCTGAGCGGAGCTATGGCCGGTTTGTGGAGAGGTATCAATAAAGACTAGAAAGGAGACATCTCCATGGCTGGACCCATTTTGCAGTCCCTTCTGCCACACCGAGCCCGATGATTTTCACGGTCAGTTCCCTTACCTGATGTAGGTAACCAGGTTCCGGCCCGCTGTTCCGAAAGGCAGGCTTCATCATCAACAAGGATAATCTATCACTGATAAGAGCCTTTAAATTGTACTTACTGACTCAAAAGTGTTCTTTAAAAATGCTATGAGGTATCATATCCCTTCTTTCACAATGAATTATGAGTTCGATTTCTTTTAAGCTTGAGCCTTTTTAATTGAAAATTATTGTTGCAGGGGTTTTAACATCTCTAGGTATTCTGATATATTGCTTCACCTCCTTGACTCTTGGCTGATTTTATAGATATATAAATATATATTAGTTTGTATATATATAAATATATACAATATATAATATTGTATATAATATATGCAAATATATGTATTTGTACTGATTGTGGGAACGTTATTTTGCCGCTTGTTGTTTTCCTTAGAATTTTTGGTTGGCTGAATGGCTCAGTTGGGGTGACTTACTTAAGGAGAACAGTCTTGTTCTATGGACACCAGATACATCTCTGTTAGGAGGTGTTTTAGAGTCGTTTTGGAGTTCTCGTGCCAGCGTTCACTAGCCTTGTGACGTTGGGCAAAACTTCACTTCACATCTGAGTCTCAGTTTGCTCAACTACGGAATGAAATAACTGTTCTTCATAGGGGGCTTCTGTGACCGAATCCTCTAGGGCTGACGCGTGGCTCGGTGCTGGGTTTGGCCAAGCGTGAGCCTTCTTCCGACGGCAGCCACTGCGGTTCTTGGCTTGGAACTGAGCATCAGTCACCCCTCCTGCAAACACGAGCTCTAGTTTCCTGGGAAAGTTCCCTGTTACATTATGAATCAGTTACTGAAAAGGATGGTATGGGAGGGACCAAAAATGAGTCCTGCGCTGCCAGTCCTCCGGCCAAGGGCCGGCAGATAACTGGGTCCTACCACCAAAACTCTGAGTGACCTTGGAAACAGTTTCTCAGGTGGCATTTGAGCCTTGAGGTCACTATAGTCAGCTGACAGCTTGACAGCCACCTTGTGGAAGGTCCTAAAGGGGAACCATCCAGCTGAGCTGCTTGCGGGTTCCTAACTTGCAGAAACAGTGAGGAGTAATATGTGCTTATTATTTAAGTAACTGAGTTTGGGGGCTGTTTGTTACGCTGCAGTAGATGGCTTTCCACCCATTACAAACTGCACCTCTGCCGTTGCTCTTGGTGTTCCCAGCCCCCTTCGCTGCTTTCTCTGTCCTTCTCCCTCTCCCCCCGCCCCACGCTCATTCTATAGCACTTGGCACCTTCTAACATTTATTTAACTCCTTAATAATGTCCATTGTCTGTCTCTTTCCTTCCAAAATGTACGTTTTACAAAGGCAGAGGTTTTGATCTGTGTTGTTAACTGCTGTATCCTTAGTGCCTGCTAAACAGGAGCTCAATAAGTGTGTGTTGAAAGAATAGATAAACGAACGTCAAGAGAACGGCAGTTGTCTTGATCGATTATGGTTGAAAGGAAACTTTCATGTTCGCTTTTTTCTGTTTTGTTTTGTTTTGGTCTCAGCTCAGGTCTACCGTGGACTTGGGGCGTTTCAGCAGCTTAGGCTCAGAGAGCTGACAGATAAGATTCCTGCCGTTTGAGAAAACACTCTTTTTTACCATCATTAAAAATCGGATTCTTTTTCTAGTTGGTTATAAACTTTAGTAAATTTGCCTGCTGGGAAAAGATGGATGAAATAAATGGTCCTCTGCTCGAATGATTTTCCCCTGGATTTAATTTCATCCATGCATAGCCTCACTGATCAGTTGCTTTAGAGTCCCCCTGACTAGAAGCAAGGCAGCAAAATGCTGGCAATCGCAACGGGGGTGGGTGGGACCCCAGTACCTCTGGCCTGCCTTTGGTTTTCGTCTTTATTGGTTTCAGGTTTTCATCTCCTGTGCATTTCCGAAAGACACTGAGTTTTTTCCGTCCCTCCTAGACACACTGAACGTGCTCCAAGCATTCCATCTGCCTTTGCCCTGAGAACTTTGCAATTCCCGCGATTAAATAGGCAATTAAGACTCAAAGCACAAGCCATGTTGCAGTTAGGATGAAGCTGCAACCTTGGTGGCGGATTTAAATGTCCAGCCCTCTAATCAGAATCAGGAATGGGATTTTCCTCTTTCAGCGTGAGTCTGGAAAACCTTCTGTTACATGGGACTAACCAGAATCCCTGGAAACTGGAACTCAGTGTCCTGACAGCATTTCCTTTCGGGCTTATAATGGGTGACTTTGGGAACAATCTGCAGATGCCGGTGTACGTACGACGCAGGGCAAGTGATGCTATTGTAGCGTGTTTATCAAATGCCATGGCCTCTCCCCTCACTGGGTGCGTCGCCCTGGAAGTCTGACGTTCACAGGCGAAATCTCTGAACTCCCCTGGGCTGCCTTGAGTTGCAGCAACTTACTGTGAAAGATACATTCCTTTGTCTCCGTGGGAAAGATCTAAGTTTGCTGCATTCTCTCTCTCTCTCTCTCTCTCTTTTTTTACTACAGTCTGAGGACTTAATCACATGGATATTGTTCAGCAAGAAAATGTTCTCTTCCTGTCTACCCTATTAGCAACATTCTTTCAATCTTAAGAAATATAAATATTGGAGCATACTCATGAAAATGACAACCCACGCTGATCTATTAGTGCTCAAAAAGGGTGATGAAGGATGCTGTTAATTAACTCTTTTCGCCAGAATAATTGTTAAGTGTGGCCTCATATTTTAGAGCCATTTGAACTGTCAGGGAAAAGGTCAGTAGACTGGCCTGAGAGAGCTGGAAGTCAGACATCATTAGTTTAATTAAATCCTGTTAACATAGCAAAAACAGACTTGGGCCTTCAGTTTTGCAGCGGATCTTAACAGAGAGAACTGCCCCTAGTTGCCGCAGCAGCTGGGAGGCAGGAGAGTTCCAGGTTTTTGACCCACAGCCAGCCTCCCTTCCGCAGGGCGCTTCCCGTTGTTCCCATCACACAGCCGTGCGGCAAATATCAGTCACACGGATGCTGGGTTCCTGCACTGCTGAGGTGCTGCGGATAGAGCGGTGAGCAACAGGTTCAGGGTCCCTCCTCCTGGGATGATTACATCCCGGTGTGGTGGGGGGTGGGGGGCAGACTCTAACACAGACGATCAGGATAATTACGGCTGGTGATAAATGCTGTGAAGGGAATAAAGCAGGTGATGGGATAAAGAGGGTGCGGGAGGTACGGGAATAAATTCTAGACTGCGTGGTTGAACACCCACTCTCCAAGGAGGTGGCATGTAAGCTGTGACCCAAAGGCTGAGCTGGATGAAGAGATTGAGGCAGGGGTGGGGGATGATGGAGAGAAGTCCCAAGCTGGCGACAGGACCAGGGTATCAGGAAGAGAGAGATCGGGCCAGAGCCTGGGGCCTGTTGATAGGGGTGAGTGTGGAAAGCCAAAGGGGGCCAGCTAGCAGGAACCTGGGCTGGTGGGCAGTGGTGCAGAGTCCAGATTTTGGGTTTTGTTTTAGGGCCGTGGGAAGCCATTACAGGGCAGACTTGATTTATATGATTTAAGTTGACTTTGGTGCTAGTGTTTGGAGAATGGACATAGAGGATCAAGAGGCAAGGTCGGAGGACTCTTTAGGAAGTGAATGCATCATCTCAATGATAAATAGTGCAGCCACCCCCCCCCCGCCCCCCACAATATGGAAGTGGCTGCCTGGTAGCTGAGTGTGATTGTTGTAGTGGATACAACCCTCGGCCTGAGGCCTTTCACAGTTGGGCCCTCCAGTCTTTTCCAGATTTCTTTTCTGCTACTGCTGACCATTAGTTGGTGAAGGCCACTCAGTACTGTCTGGGCCACCACGTGCATTTCAGTCCCTCACCTTTGCTCAGGTTACGGGTCCCACCCGACGTGTTCCACCTGTCCGTTGCCTAGGTCATTGCCACCCTTCAGGTTGGAGTTCGGCACTGCTTGCCCATCACACTCCCAGGGACCAGGCCAGCCTTTCGCTTCCTGTCTGAATCTGGATCGATCACATGGCAAACCCCTTTCAACCAAACCCCGGGGATTGGGGATGCTCATTGAAGTTGTCCATTTCCGCAGCTTGCCCGCTAGCTGCCTAATCAGGCATTTGGGAGGCGCTAGGAATTCGTAAATGAAGTGCCCTGGGTGACTCGGAGAGCTGCTCAGCTCCAGAACCAGGGGTCTCACGCTTCTTGTCTGCCGTCCTGTGGCACTGGGTTGTTCCTCTGATTGGTGTTTGAATGGGGGCGTGGGTCCCTCGTGTTCAGAATGGTCTGGGTTTGTGTCTCTGCAGTTGGCAGCTGTGTGTGGTCAGGCAAGTCAGTGTCTCAGAGTGGGGATAATACCCTCCCCCCTTTAGTAAGATGAAATGAAATGCTACCTGTGAGGTAACCGGCACCAAGCCTGTGTCATGGCAACAGCGGTAATGCTAACTAGTTAGTATATATTCTGTATGTGCCAGCAATATTCCAGGCCACACTTAAATTGTTTCCTGTGGAGGAACTCATTGGTTCTCATTATGACCCTAAGAGGCCAACTCTATTGCTCTTATCTCTGTTTTGCAGAGGGGGAAGCCAAGGCACAGAGGAGTCAAGGAATGGGCCCGGTGACGCACAGCCAGTAACTAACCATCCATAACTAAACCGGAAATAATGACAACTGGGAGCTATGTTCTTAGCTTCCCGTGCTAGCCTGCCTTCTCCTAGGGCGATGGTGGGGGGACTTGGGGAGCGATCCCGTGTGGAGGATGTGTTTACTCGCCCCAGCTTTTCATAAGGTGGGGGAACTATTATGATGGGGACTCAGCACATGGGAACCCTAGTTATAACCCTATGGATCCTCTCCCTCCTCCTCCCCACCCTTATCACTCCCCGGAGGCTCTACCTTCCAAAGCATTTCTTTTCCAAGGCAATTTATGTGCTCATTGTCCATGTGAAAACTGGTCGGGGGTCCTCGTTAAAATAGAGGATCTGAATGTACCTGAGATGGGAAAGGCCCGAGTGCGTGTTTCCCCAGTGAGCGAATGAAGTTAGCCTCTCCACGTGCGTTTGCTCCTGTTCTTCCTTAGGGTTGTTTCGTCTCTGACCTTGGTACCACTGTCCGTGCCATCAACGAACCGGCCCTGGGGTGGAACTTCACACACGTGCAGTAACATGCTATGTGTCCCCAAGTCTTTCATTTGCCCAACTCAAGCATCCGCAGACCGGCGTGCAGTTTGGAAAGCGACAGGCCCGTGGGGCAGTAGGTTGTTTGAAGGCACGAAGGCAGCTTTAATTTTCTCTCTCACACTGACGATATCTACCAAGAAGAATTAATTTGTGTTGCTATGAAGTCCTGAAATCCTGCCTAAAATATATCGCCTCTAGCAGACGGTGGCTGCTGTCTCTTTATAAAGAGAGACGGGGTGCCCCCGACATACAGATGTGTTTAATGGGAAATACTAGGACTGAGGTTGCCAACAGCTTGGGCATCTCTTTGGGTTGTCAGGGACAGAAAGCTGTCAAAAATCAGCTTGCGTCAAAACAAATGAATTTATTGTACGGATTGTGAGGTATCACACGCAGCCTTGGGACAGGGATGTGGCTGTGCCTCAGGGGTAACTGGGCTCGGAGACCCACACGTCAGGGACGTGATTATCTTGCTCCTTTGTCCTGCTTCTCTCTGTAAATCCGGTTTAGTCTTGTTTTCCCTTTGCTGGCACCCAGGCCTTTCCTTCCTGGCCTCGGGGAGCGCCCCTGGGCTTCACAGCTTCTGGGTGAGGACAGGTGCCCGCTTCCCCTTCTCGGTTCTAGCTCTCCGGTTCCCGAGGAGCTCCCCAAGGCGATCCCTCGCTGGTGCGGTCTGGACCAGGAGCAATGAACCTGCAGATGGGCGACGGCAACACTGCTGCTCCTGTCCCACCACGGTGACGGGGTGAAGAAGAAGCGGCTCCAGGAAGAGGCAGAGGGGCCACTTGCAGATGGGGACCAGAGCTGACATGTGACACCAGGCAGTTTAAACAGTGAAGTGTTTCCAAAAAATGTGCCAGCACGATTTAACCTGCATTGCCACGAGAGTCCAAAGTCGTGCCAAAATGATTACGTCTGACGGAAGAGGGCTGTTGTCGTCCCCTTAAAGAGAAATGAGATGCTGTTGTGCCCCACCGGCGTTAAATGGGAGATGTTAGGACTGAAGCTTTGGATGGCTAGAATGCTCATGAAAAAACACCACCCTCGTTCTTGGGCTTGTTTCACGCAATCGAGAGCCGTCTTGACCATGAATTTTCCGGACGTAACACAAAAGAGTAAACAGTGCGGGTTACTGTGTTTCATCCTTTCAGCCGTCCCACGGGGCGGGTTCCATCCTGATTCTCACGCTGCCGAGGAGGAAACAGAGACTCAGAGAGGTTAGGTCTCCCAGAGCCGGGAGCAGAGGAGTCAGGACCCGAACCTCAACCTTTATCAGAACTTCCCAGCTCGTGTCCTATGGACTAGGGGCCGCTCCGGTGTCACTTCGGAAAGGTCTGGGACGGCCAGAGTTCTCCGGCTGGTCAGCCTCAGCCACAGCAGCCCCTCAAGGGCTCCAGACCGCCCCCCCCCCAGCTTACCTGTGTACCACGTGAAGGTTACCACCTTCCCGGTGTACTGTGGTGCAAGGACATCGGGAAAGGTTTTCCGTACACTTTTTAATGTCAAAGAATGACACTGAAAAAAAAGACTTTTCAGGCGCTAGGATCTGAATATTTAAGTGTAGCTTTGGTGTGCGCTAGCCCAATGTGCAGGGTACATAGGGCCCAGTCCCTCACCCCTTCACTCATCATGACGAAGGCCCCCGTTGTACGGGCCTTCCTGTGGGCCAGCCACTGAGCCGAGTGCTGACAACTACATTTGCTTTGCCACGTGCTTGCTTTCTCTGATAAACTCTCAAATAAAAATTACGAGCATGGGAAAATATACCACTGAAAGAGACAGTCAACGGTTTCATGTAGGGGCGGAACTCACATGTGACGAGATAGATGTAGTGGCTTGATTCGATAGGGCTTATTCATATAAATGTGTTTAAAACATCAAAGAAAGCAAGGAGGGAATGACCTACTTGGAACGAGAAGAGAAGTGACAGGCACTTTTCCTTTTTCTTTGCTAAGGAAGCCCTGTTTTAGTCTGTGCTTAGCGCTGGGGAATAAATCAGGTCTTGGAAATTGGTTCTCTTCTGTCTGTGGCCAGGCGAGATGTCAGGTAACACGAGGCTTGGCATGAAAGGTAACAAAAGGGCTCCTGAAAACCATTTGTCCTCTCTTGCACTCTACCTTGAACTTGCTCACGTGCGTTTTCAAAACTTGGAGTCGTGGCGGTTATCTTGTATGGACGAAGCAACAAACCGAAGACCGAAAGCCCTAAATGCTGAGCATGGGGAGCAGAGGAAAGGAAGGAAGAGAACCTGCATGCTTGAAGGTGTTTTTAGCCCACCCTCTATCCCATCGACACCCTGGAACCAGCTAGCGATGAATTTCTTGTTGTTTAAATAGATGATAGATGGGGAGGAGAAATGGAGGGTTGGTTGGAGGTCTTTTCTCGTGGAAGACACCTGAGCTCATGGATACAGACAACAGAAGGGTGGTCAGCGGAGGCGGAGGGGGCGGGGGGAGGATGACGAGGGTAAAGGGGGTCAAATACATCGTGACGGAAGGAGACTCGACTTCGGGTGGTGAGCACACAGTAGTTTAAACAGATGTTGTATTACAAAGCGCTACACCTGACATT
Organism: Anoura caudifer; assembly: GCA_004027475.1. Classification (NCBI taxonomy): domain Eukaryota; kingdom Metazoa; phylum Chordata; class Mammalia; order Chiroptera; family Phyllostomidae; genus Anoura; species Anoura caudifer. The sequence continues at coordinate 104,649 of PVKU01000038.1, forward strand.
TATGTACTGCTGTTACCCCAGTATTACCCCAATAAACTTTTAATTAAGGGAAATTAGAAAAGGAGTGAGACAAACTTGCTGCCTTTAAGAAAAAAAGGAGCCATTGGGCAGGGGGTATTTGCTGTTTGGTGAAAACATCATAACTGAAACAAGTGGATTATTAATTAATAAGAGGCAGATGATTTAAAGATAAAATATTGAAAACACAACTGTTGAAACAAAAATGCGTGTGTAATGTGAACCTCAGATATTGCTAAGATGAATAATGCAAAATACTTTAGTCCCTTGTAAATAATTTCCAGAGAAAATTATCATCAATAATTTGGTACATATGCTTTCTTTTTTTTCCTGTTAGTATTGCTCTTAACTTTTAAATTTCTTACAACGCGTGTAACAGGCTATTCATGTTTCACGACTTCCTGTTCCGCTTACTGGTATGTCTTCAAACACCCCAGGGGGCTCATACAGTCTTGGTAAGGGCTACGCGGTGGTCTCCAGAGCCCAGGTGGCAAACCCGGCCCTCCACCTCGTTTTATCCGGCCCGGCACCTTGTTTCTACCTGGCGGCAGCACCGACCTCTCACTGAACAGTTAAGGAGCAGTTACACTTATCCACTCCTAAAATGACATTCGGCCCTTTGAAGGCAAACGTGAGGCTGATGTGGCCCCCGGTGAGAATGACTTTGACGCCCCTGGTGTAGTACATACTCCCTTCAGGGGTAGCATTTGGCATGAGCTGTTGAAACTAAAATGTACAAAAGTTGTATCTTTAGGAATGATCCTCTAGAAGAAGCCCAAGGCAATACAGAGAAATGCGTGCAGCCTGGAACATTCATCGTAGCTTTGCGTCGACAGTAACAATGATGACGAGTTAAGGACACTGAAGACGACTCTAGTTTAGCTCTCGATCACACCTTTTAAGGAAGTGTTTATATTTACCTGAGTGCAACAGCATACAGATAGTCACTAACTGGAAGCCCACTCTTCCACTTTCTTCGCTCACAGCCGTTCGGCTGTTGTATTTGCTGCATCTTTTGTCATGTTGGTAGCCAAGTGCTCTCACCAAGAAAGTGATATAAAATACTCAATCACCTGTGCATCCCTGGTTTTGTTCTCCGTGATTGTTAATGGGTTAATGGACTGTACAGTTTCAACGAATAGAACACGAATGCAGAGATAGAAATTGATATTAGCTTTTCTCCTCAGAGGGACATGACTTAATTATACTTAACGCCTCAGGTTATTAACTGCATAACTGCCTACAAAGAACTTACAATCACTCTTTTATAAAACGAATAAATTTGCTTTTACAGATTGAATATCATTTTTGTAATTTACTTCCGAGACAAAGAGTGACTAGATTTAAAAATGATAATTTTATGTCATTTATTCAAATATTAGAGCCCCTGTCATACTGTTCAATAAATATTTATTGAGAGCTTCCTTTATCCCACACACTGTTCTAGGTGCTGGGGTTATGGCAGTAAAGAGACCAGACAAGGTTTTTGTCCGAAGACAAATTGCTTTCCAGTGACATAGGGGTTGAGTGAAAATTTGGTGTGGATTGTCCTAGCTGACACCTGGTGGGGGACGTTAAACACTTGGGACCAACCTGGACATGACTACATAGTTGACGTTTCTTAAAATTTTTTATTTTTTATTGAATTTCTTGGGGTGATGTTGGTTAATAAAATTATATAGCTTTCAGGTGTACAATTCTGTAACACATCATTTGTATATTGTATAGTATGTTCACCACCCCAGGTCAAGTCTCCTTGCATCACCATGATCCCCCCCATAATTAGCTTACAGTTTTATTGAAATGAACATTCTTCCTTAAATAATTGAGAAGAATCCGTTGCCCAATCAAAATTCACAACTATTAGTTGAGTGATCAGTTAGTTCAAAACATGTTTGTAGTAATAGATGAATATTACAAGCTGCTGGTGGAATTTGTAGAATTGAAATTTACTTAAAATCTACATTAAAAAAATCAATTATCAACTTTGTGGCTTAAAACAGGGATTTTCCCCTCCCTATTCCATGGGCTTGAAGTCACTGCCAGGCTCCACAGGCGTGGTTCCGCTCCGCTCCACGTGGTGCTGCTGGGCCCATCCAGGCGTTGGCATTTAGTTGGCAGGTCCCCGGGGGCTGCCTGCTCCCAGGGGGCCTCATTCACATTCTCCAGCAGGTTATCTGGGGCTTGTTCACATAGCAAGAGTGTTCCAATCGTCATGCCGATGAGGGATTGGAAAACAGGTCGTCTTAAATACCCTGACGGTGGGACTATAGATTGACAGCTCCATTTTGGGGGACACCAGGAGGCTGTAAGTCTTCTTAAAACTCAGAAGCCGGGCAATTACATGTCCTCTATTCTTTTGGTTAAAGCAAGTCAGGAGGCCGGCCAGCCATAGCTGAGAAGGAGCAGAAACAAGTCCATGTCTTGCTGAGAGAATTTGCAGAGAACGTGTGGCCATTTTTAATCTCCCACATTATGTGCTATTCTGTTGTTTGACGGCAAACTGCTAGGGATTAAGTATGAAGCAGCACCTACACTTTACAATGCTTGGACTGGAGCTCGGTGTGGTTAAATTTGTCTGGAAGCCACACCAGGTTTCTTCCGCTCAGACATCACCATCGGGGAACTGGGGATAGATTCTCTTTCTCCGCGTAGCAGTTAAGCACAACGTACCATTTCTAATAAACTACATTCTCTTTCTTCCCACATGGGTTCTGCCAGTTTGTTCTTGTCAGAAAGACACATGATCAGCAGATCACCAGGTGGCTGGGTTAATTTTTAATTGCCATGTTTACTCCAGTGAAAAGTCGTTGTGCCTGATGAGCTGAGAAAAATGAAGGTGACTTGAAAATGGTGGCTTGAGTTCTTACCGTACTTGATTTACTTTCTTGGAGGACACACACGTGTCATGCTGATGAGAGATTGCAAAACAGGTAGTCTCATACCCTGGCGGTGGGACTACCAATTGACAGCCCAGTTTCGGAGGGTACCTGGGAGATTTCTATGAGAGCCGACCATGTGTCACATTTTAACAGTCCTTACCCATTTCCTCTTATTGGGCAGAGTGAGGGATTGCTTCCCAAAGTGCGTTCCAAAGAACAGTAATTCCAGCGGAAGACAGTGAACAAAAGGTTGTCACGGCCAACCCAGTCTGGGAGAGACTTGCTACCTTGGCCTTCTTTTGAGATTTGCACAATGTTAACGGCTCTGGGGAGCTGAGCGGTAGAACAATTCATGTAACTACACATCACAAAGCATGTTAAGCTTTCCCAACTTACATACAAGGCCTCCTTCACACTTCCCAGTCCACACGCCCCATGCACAGAACCCACTCTCTGCCTACGCCCAGCTTCCCGAGTGCTCCTCCGGGAAACTGCTGTAGAGGAATTTCTGCATCAAAGCAGTGACTAGACTGAAGATCTCTATGAGCCTGTGGGTCTGTTTCCTTAGCCCAAGCATTTTGAAATATTTCCCCCTTAGCATCAACCTCTGAGGTCACTGACTTTTGTCATATGTTTCAGTGCCTCTGTTGTTATAGTCTGTAAATTCCAGGATGGTAGAAACTGGCATTTGTGTTGGCAAATATTTCTTACTTTCACTGTAAATATTGAAGTTAATTCATTACAGTCGGACCACGCAAATCTCATCTGAAATCTTGTATGGTGACAGTGATTAGCTGTCCCCATTGAGTTCTGCTGCTTCTCTTGGTGGTTAAGAAGTTATCATGGTTGTAAAAAAAAAATGTGCTCGAGCTGGGCAATTTGTCACCTAGTTGGGCATTTTAAAGTACTAATTACAAAATCGTAACGACTGGGTCCAACGGTGGGACACTTAAGAGGAAGCACTGCTGGGCGATGTCTGAGAAGGTTGAGAGCCTCCCGAACATTTTTTTTATTGTTGTTGTTGTTGTTCTAGTCTTGGGACCGATCAGCGTCGAAAACCACGTGACTCCTAGGAGCCATGTTGGGGGGGGTGTACATGGAGAGTAATACCTTCACGGAAGACAGGCTGTCCTCCGTGGAGCCCTCAGAGAAGGGGCGCCGCTTCTAGTAACTCAGGTTGCTCATGGTTTTGAAATGGGCCAAGGACACAGAGGCCAGACAAGATGTACCGTGTCCCTTGACTCTGGAGACCTCTTGCCAAAACCGTAATGCAGGTAACTGTCCACCGAGGCAACACCAAACTCTGAACTTCCGCCGTACCAATCCGCGTGCTGACAAGATGCAAAAAACTAAATAGAACCGAGAGGCAGACGTTAGTTAAACTGGGAGTTCCGCCATGAGCAGAGTGTGTCACCGAGAACAATTAATGAGGAAATTGTCAAGCATTGATATTTGGGCCAAAAATACTTGCGAAACTGCCAATTACACGCAGTTTTCCCACCGCCGCAAGTTCTGTCTCCTTAGGGGCCGGCCCAGGGCAGCCTAGCGCAGACGGTCGGTTTCTGAATTAGCGTGAGCAGCCAGTGTCTACGGAGGCCTCGGGGTGCAGCAGAGCTGTGCTTCCCCACGTGCTGCAAGACAGCGTTAGAGATCCAGACTCTTCCCACCGGAACTCTGAGCTCTGCCCTCTAAATACTTGCACCCCCCTTTTTATTATCCTCACCTGTGGACATTTTCCCCCCATTGCTTTTCAGAGAGGAAAGGAAGCAGGGGAACATCAACATGAGAGAGAAGCATTGATTGGTTGTCTTCCATATGTGCCCAGACCTGGAAGGCAGGTGCCCTGACCGGGAACTGGACCCACAGCCTAGGTATCTGCCCTGAGCGGGAATCACCCCTGGAGCCTTCCGGTTACGGCGGTTGCTCCAACCAATGGAGCCACACTGGCCAGGGTGCTCTCATTCTTTTATTTATCGATATTTACGGTATGTTGTCATGTCAACAGCCCTGTGTTTGACATCAAGTGGGGGACAAAACATACATGGCTTTGGGGCTCATGGGACATATGGCCCGGTGTCCACCCTGAGGAATTTTCCATTTGCAAATGAATGTGAAATACAAGAAAAGGAAAGATGTAAACCAGGCCCCTGTGTTATGTGCCTTTCTTGTAAAGACGTGTTTAGCATGCGCGTGATAGTTCAGTTCGTACTCTCTTCCCTGTAAATTTATTTCCAAGTTAATACCCAATCAGGAGCTGTTTGAATTAAGTTCTCAGAGATTTTAATCTCACTGTACCCGGTGTTTTTGATAATAGGGAGGCTCTTCCTGAAAACCAAGATTAACCAGGTTTCCTGGGGGAAACGTAATCAGCTCTTAAAGACACAGTCCGGTGGGGGGTAAGGGAGAAGCGGCACTCGAGGCCTTGCTGCTCCGTGTGGTCCGGGCTCAGGAGCAGCAGCATCTCCAGGGAGTTTGTTCGAAGTGCGGAAGCTCAGAGGCTGGCCCAGACTTACTGAATGAGAATCTGCCTTTTCACGTGATCCCCACGTGATGTGAATCACACAAAGGGGTGAGAAGCACAACTCTGGAAAGCTTTCCCGTCATCCTCTCCCCGCCTCACCTCTCGCTCACTCTCTACTTGGCTTAGTCGCATATGTTGCGATCACACGTGGCCCTCAGCATTGTTGCTGTACCTGTTTTTCCCCCCACTGCCATCTCCTTGAGAGGTGAGGCCTCTGGTTATGAATTTACCCGGAGCAATTAGCACTGTGGCAAACAGCACGTTTGTGAGCTCTCAGTAAATACTGGTTGGTTGGTGGCATGGATCTGAAGTGCCCATCGTCATTAGCTCTGTCGGACCCCAAATTGAGCTGGATGTCTCCGACAGGGCAAGTAGGTGCTCACAAAGCTCCTCGGAGACATAGGGAATGTTATAACTCAGGGACCTGATGAATGGCCATCTTTTTAATAATGCATGAGAGCAGCGATTTTCAGCCTTTTTCATCTCCACACAAGCTAATTACTAATATTCTGTGGCTCACACAAAAATATATTGTTTGCCATTCAGGCTGAAAAATAGGTATAATCTTAACTGATTTACAAAAAAATAATAATAATAGTAATTACCCACCCTTTTTATTCCAAAGTGACTTAAAAGAAATCAGGTGTCTATACTTGCATGTAAGGATTTCTGATGCCAAGAATCAACCAATCAGACTCAACTTTATTATATGACATGGACAATAAGATGCAACTCTATTATATGACCTATTATATTTATGATGATGACAGGGCATTCATACCAAACAGCTATTTTTGTGTTGGCCATCGTCATTTTCTGATTTGACAAACTAAGGGAAAAGAGGTCAGTGCCCCTGACTAAATCATCAGATATCGCATGTTTTACAAATTCTTGCAGCACACAAAAGTGTGCCGTGGAACCCCAATTGCAAATCGCTGCATTAGAGAGAGAGGTGACCCACAGGGTCACCGTGTTCCAGAGGGGAGCATCAGACCAGGGTGAGCACACAGGTTGCCCTTCTTCCCAGACTGAGGCTTGAACCCTAGCTGTCTTCCCTACCAGCTCTGTGACATTGGACTAGATTTGCTTGATCCTCAGTTTCCCCAGCTGTCAATTGCACGTCATAATAAGATTATGTCTTAGCTTGGATTCCCTTGTCAGCAAAACCTGAGACAAGGATATGGGCGGAGGTAGTTTACCTGGGGGGTAGATCCTGGGTGTTCAGAATGAGGTAGTGGGAAGAGTGAGCGGGGGACTAAGAAAAGTCATAGCAAGAGTCTTTGTTCAAGGACCTCCTGAGAAGGGCAGGGACTGCCTCCCAGAAGTGTCCCCTGGCAGGATGGGAGCCAGGGTGCCCATCGGTTAAAGGACATCCCCAGCAGCTTTTGTCATCTTGCAGTGGCACGTGCTGAGTCTGCTCCCACGAGGCAGAAGCAAAGCCGTGGTGTGCTTGAGGCTGGACTCTGTTTGCACACAATGAAGCTGAGCTTGCGGAGAGCTGGCTGCCACAGCTGCAGGTGACATCAGAAGCCAAGGGGGTGTGACATGGAGCACAGCAATGTCTGTTACAGGTTGCCGTGAAGACCCAATAAGATCGTGCTCACAAAGCCAGGTGCACAGTCAGCGATGAGAAAATGCCAGCAGCACACCTGCCCAAGGCCGCTTCGGGCAGCCCCAGTACACGCCCCTATTTCTGAGAAGCTCAGACAGCGCTGTGACTCTTTCCCAGCCTTGCCCGCGTTCTCTCTCCTCTCTCTTCCCCTTGCGGCAGAGTCTCCAAATTAAGAAAAATGCTGGGGTCTCGGTAAGAAGCAGGCTTGATCAGATTTGGGAAATGTGGTCAAAACTCAGAGGATACGTGGCTATGGATCCTTTCCTGCCCTCCTTCCAACCTACCATTTTTTTACCTCACAGCCAAGAGAAAATGCAATCAACGTAGATATGGATGGAATATGTGAGTATGTGCGTATCCATCCATCCAAGCCAGCCGTTTGTTTTCTTCCACAGAAAATGGCTGTAGTCAGGGCCCACGTCTGCTCTCCCGGATCTTGCTCTGGGGATGGAAAGCGGTCCTGCTGTCCGAGATGTGTCACCGTGTGCACCGCGAGTCCGCCTGGCAGCTGGAATTCCCCCTCGGAGACAAACACCTCCCAGCCAAGCCCCAGCACCTTGCCAAATCACTGCGCCTCTTTTATTGTCAGAAGTTGTTGAGCCTTCTACTGTGCGTTCCTGTGATATTTTAGGCACATCAACCACAGACCCTAGTGCTGTTAACCTGCAAACGATGGAAGTCAGGGAGTCGTGCAACAGCCATTCATCATGGGCTTTGGTGCAGTGGCTTTGAAAGTATAAGGAAACTAAGAGCAGCGAGTGAACAGTCACACGCCTGGAGGTTCTGGGAAACTGAATTAAGGAAAAGAGAAGCTCTGGCTAGTCTCTGAGGAACTTCAGCCTGGTACTTGATTTCTGAAGAAGCCTCTTCTCTAGCAAGACTTCTACTTTGGAACACATGTCAAAGATGTCTGTTTTTGTTGTTGTTGTTGTTGTTGTTTAGTTTGATAACTGCCTAAATTGTATTCACTTAACAGTCATAAGACAATGTTTAATGGGAATAAGACCATTGATTTCTCTGTGAGAGTTAATTTTATTTACAAGGATTCTATAAGTATATTCTAGTACTGGTTTTTGGTGTTTGGGAGTAGGGTTGTTAAACTAGTGGAGAAGATATAAACCTGGGATTGTTTATTATTTCTAGATAGAAAGAGCCTTCTTGAGAATGAAACTGATATATAGCATATGATATGTAAGCAAAGCAGAACCTTGAGATAGATGACATAATTTAAAGCCCTGGATATAGCCATGCCTGAAGCTTATTATTTCCTACGGCATGAACCAATATATTCTAGTTTTTTCTTGGGTCATTTTGAGCCAGACTTTGGTTTCTTGTTGTCGAGTTTTTATTAGTACATTTTCCCAGCACATAACATGCTTTTGTAATTTTAAACACATAAGTTATCTAATTCAGTCTGAAAAGTCAAATTTCCGGGGGGGGGGGGATGTTGTATGTGTGCTGCTGGAATGGGTACTTTCATCATGAAAAAAATCCACCTGAAATATTAATTAATAGACATGGTGTTTGTCAATATATAAAATGTTGTTATATGCTTTGCAGGATTATGTAATGCAAGCAGAATCAAAGTTATCACTTAACCTTGTGAATTTGTCAGTTTTAAAAAAGTATTTTAACTATCTCCCTCCCTACCTGTTTTCCATAAACACTGCCATATTACAGAAAAGATTTAAGGTACCAGGTGGGGGAAAATATCCCCACAAGATGGCAAAACCGAAAACGTCTGTGGTAAAGACTAAGGCAAGAAAAAAGCAAAAAAACCTTGGACCATGCTGATCTACACACTCACTCAATTATTATTGATCTATACCTTTATTCAAATTTGTAGCTGAGGTACCAGTTTGGCTCTGAGCTTCCAACAGGTCATGAGGAAATTGAAACCAATTACTTACCTTAAAATAAAAATTGCCCGATGCTGAGGAATTTGTACATGTCTTTTACAGTAAGAGGATGAAGAAAATTTCATGTAAATACCTGGGTCCTTATAAAACCAGAGACTATGGCGACATAAATCTAATTTAGTGCAACACTTCGGGGTGGAGCTGGGGCAAGCGAGCGTGTAATGGAAGGAGATGACGTCTCACAGGGGAATTACGTTGCCACAAGAATTCAGGAAGAACTCTCGACTTTCTTGAAGACCTGGAAGAGCAGATCGACCAGCTGTTAGTCACGCTTATCTTGGCTGAATATTTTTAATAACCACGCTTATTTTAGTAAATAGGTTTGCAAATAAACTATAATCTATTTTAACAAATGGGGTGGCAATAGCCTATAATCCACATTTCCTTAGAAGCTTGAATATACCTACACCGTCTTCAGAAATTCTAGCTCACACAGTATTTATAAAACACACTGCAACGTTATCAGGGGAATTTTAATGTCCCTGGAGGCAAAGCCCCCATCTGCTGTATGTCTAGGGGCTTCTGAAGTCATCTCCAAAAAGGTAAAGTTTAAAAATAGAACGCTGGCTCAACAGGGTGATTTACATTTTGCAGATGCTGTTCGGGGGAGGCCGCTGGGCAGAGAGACAGGAGGTCAGGCAATAGCAAAAGGAAGAGGTGGAATCTCGTTATCAACATGCACTCAGCATATTTTATGCAGCGTTTTTTCCCTCTGAAAACCGAGGAAAGGAAGCCTGAGCATTTGTGAACGACCTTCTGCCTGACCTCTCCTGCATGTACAGACTCCTGGTAGATTGTACGCATCTGATCTAGGTATGTTTTTCCCTTGGGGGAGAGACGAGGAAGGAGAGGGTGGTATGTAGTCTCAGGTGCGGCTAGTGAGACGTCATTCAGTGGTGATGTGTAGGCATAAACATCGTCTCTGGAAGAGAATGCTATGGAATTGTTGGGGCTTCATTCTGCAGGTCATCCTTAGCAAATACCGGATCAACGATGGCTGTCTGCGGCGTTGCTGAGCTGGGTTACAGGGTTAGCCGTGCGGTTGTGGCGAGGGGTGGGATGAACTCCGACGGGTGGAACTTGAATTGGGTGGCGGGTGGAATGTTGGTTTGGCAGCACATGGTCCTGCGGTGGAGGGTGTGTATGTGGTTCAAGAATAATATTTTGAGAAGACAAAAAAAAATCTTCATTTTTCATACAAATATAAAATGAAGATGTATCAAAGGTTTTATCTGGCTTATTAATTGATGATTCGACAAAGAAGTTACAACGCGTTCAAAGGAGAATGCGAACAAATACCATATTTTTGGACCATAAGCAGCACCTAGGTTTTAGAGGAGGAAAATAGGAAAAAAATTTTGAAGCAAAAAAATGTGGTAAATATTTAATAACAAACAATATTTCACCAATGTAAATGCAAACAATTCAACAGCAGTGTTAACAACCATTATTCCTCCCAAATTTGGGAGGGGGGAGAGGAAGCGCATCTTATAGTCTGAAAAATATGGTATCTATCCCATCAGAAGTGCTGAAATGAATTTGCTGGATGGACGTAAAGCCGGTCAGTGTCCACAGAGCAATTACGGACTGCGTGCCCCTGGGCACAATGGACACCTCTGTGGGCGGGAAGCATTCACACGACTTCCGGTGTTTAGCTCAGAGACAATAAAAGGTGCAAATAACCCACTTAGGTCACCTGCTTTGGTTCCTACTTTAAAATCTTGCACAATCTCTCTTGACGATGCTTCAGCATAAAATGCAATTTGTATGGCAAAATTTGGCGTCTTATCATATTCAAAAATAAATTGCAACCCCTTAGCCTGGCCACAAAATCCTTATGATATGCACCCTTCCTATGTCCCGATCTTATTTCTGATACCTTCCTTCTTCTCACTCTGCCACAGGCCACCACTCACGTTTTTTCTTTTTCTCGAACTTGTCAGAAACCACCCAAAGTGGAGCATTTGTGTTCCCAAATGACATAGAAACTTGTGTAAGTTTCAGGTGTACGACACGAGGATTTGATACATGTATGCATTGCTAAGTAATGACCACAACAGAATTAGTTAACGCCTCCATCACTTCACACAGTTATTGTCTGTGCGTGGTGAGAACACTGAACACCTGTTCATTCAGCAGGTTTCAAATTTGTGTTATGGTGTTGCTAACCACAGTCACCGCACTGTACGTTACATCCCCAGAACTTATTCATCTTATAAATGGAAGTTTGTGCCCTTTGAGCAACATCTATTCATTTTCCCCGCCCCAGACCCCTGGCGACCACTATTCTACTCTGTTTCGATGAGTTTGGCTTTTTTAGATTGCACATATACATGGTATCATACAGTACTTGTCTTTGTCTGACTTATCTCACTTAGTATAATGCTCTCAGTGTATACATGTTATTGCAAATGGCAGGGTTTCCTTTTTTCTCATGGCTGAATTATATTCCATGGTGTGTGTGTGCATGTGTGTTACATCTTTATTCATTCATCTGTTGATGGACATTTACATTGTTTCCATATTTTGGCTACTGTGAATCATGCCGCAGTGAACAAGGGAGTGCAGCGATCTCTTTGAGATCCTGACTGCGTTTCCTTTGGATATATACCCAGGTATACGCTGTTTTCCATAGTAGCTGTAAAAAGTGACACTCCCACCAGCAGTGCCCAGGAGTCCCCGTTTCTCCATATCCTCATCCACACGTGCTATCCCTTGTCTCTTTGGTCATAGCCATCCTAACAGATGTGAGTTACTATCTCATTCTAGTTTTTATTTGCATTTCCCTGATGGGTAGAGATGTTGAGCACTTTTCCATGTACTCATTGGCCATTTGCATACATTGTTGGAAAAAATGTCTATTTGCATCCTTTGCCCATTTTTTAATTGGGTTGTCTGCTTTCTGGCTATTCAGTTGTATGAGCTCCTTATGCATTTTGGATATTAACCCCTTATATGGCTTGCAAATATTTCTTCCCGTTCCATTGGTTGCTTTTCCATTTTGCTGAGTGTTTCTCCTGCTGTGCAGGAGCTTTTTAGTTTGATGTAGTCCCACTTGTTAAGTTTTGCTTTTTTGCTTGTGCTTTTGGTGTCATATTTCAAAAAAATTGTTGCCAAAACCAATGTCAAGGAGTTTTTCCCCCCTACATTTTCTTCTACGAGTTTTGCAATTCAAGTTTTATGTTTAGGTCTTTAATTTATTTTGAGTAAATTTTTGTGAGTGGTATAAGAGATGGGTCCAGTATCATTTTTCTACCTGTGATTATACAGTTTTCCCAGCACCACTGTCCTGGCCCCATTGAGTGAGTGTTCTTGGCTCCCTGGTCAAATATTAGTTGATTGTATATGCTTGGGTTTATTTCCGAGCTCTGGATTCTATTTCATTGGCCTATGTGTCTGTTTTTATGCCACAGCCATACTGTGCTGATTACTGTAGCTTTGTAGGGTAGTTTGAAATCAGGACTCACAGTGCCCCCAGCCTTGTTCTTCTTTCTCAATGTTGCTTTGGGTATTTGGGGTCTCCTCTGGTTCCACAGGAATTTTAGGACTGTCTTTTCTACTTCTGTGAAAATGCTATTGGAATATTGACAGGAATTGCAATGAATCTATAGGTGGCTTTGAATAGCATGGACATATTCACAATATTAATTCTTCAATCCATGAACACAGTGTATCTTGCCATTTATTTGTGACTCCTTCAGATTCTTTAATTAAACTTTGATAGTTTTCAGCGTACAGACCTTTCACCTCCTTGCTTAAATTTATTCTTACGTATTTAATTTCTTATCCTGTTGGAAATGAAATTATTTCCTTTTTAGATATTTCTTTGTTTGTGTATAGAAACACATCTGATTTCTGTATGTTGATTCTGTATCTTGCAACTTTAATAAATTTGTTAATTAGCCTTAGCAGTTTTTGGTGGAGATTTTAGGATTTTCTGTACATAAGATCATATCATCAACAGAGACGATTTTATTTCTTTCTTTTGAGTCTGGATGCCTTTTATTTCTTTTTCTTGCCGGACTGGGCCAGGCACTGTGCTGGGCCCAAGGACACAGTTGCAAACAAATGAGTTTTTTCAGAATTATAGCTTTTGATGATTAGGGTGAGTTATTTTGGACAATAAGACTTATCGTAACATTTCTAAGAGGGGTTGCAGTTTGTTGAAAACTCAAAAGGGATACGGGGCAAGGGATAGCAGTTTAACATTGCGAATGATATTTTCAGGCCGAAGCCCAAACAAAGTATTTGAACAGAGAGCACAAAAGAAAGAATTCGAAAGCAGAAATGCGTTGCATTAAAGCAGGTCTTAGCTCTAAAGTTGAAATTAAATATAATGTTTTTAAAAGGATATTTTAGGTAAAGGTAAACTTTTAGACTTGAAATACCTGAATTATATCACCTTTTCTGTCTACAGACTCTTAACTTCGTAATAATACTTGAATCCGATGGGATGCAAATATGTATTTTAACTTACATAAAGTTGATTTTATAGACACAAGTTTTATTAGATTTTTCCATGAGGATGGTGACGATTGAATTGCTTCTTGATTCTTTATCTTAGCACCTGTCTAGACAGACATAAGTAAAGACTTTGGTCAACAGGAACTTACTAGCCCAATTAATTTCTAGTTCTGTAGCACTTTTTTCCCCTCCAAGAGAAAATACATATATCCATGCAACATGGATCTACTCTGACAAATTAGCATTTCTCCTTTGTTCCCAGCTCACAGTAAGAAAAATGTAATCAGGTATTACCCACACTTGTTCTTCCAATAGAGTGTAATTTTAAATGTCTTGCAATTTGAAGTCTTAAAAAAGAAATCACACCAAAGCAAATCAGTCCTTTCAAAATCCAGTAATAGAACTTGCCATGAAGGTCAAAGTTATCTGGGAAAGAGAGAGCTAATTCGTGTGTGTAAATGAAAAGTGAGGGATAAAGGGTAATGGGAAAAAAATCAATAAAAAATAAATTCTTAACAGAAAGCAAAGTGGGCTGCAGGCTACTGCTTGGGCTTAGAGAAATAGTGAGTTTTGGCTTCCAGGTTTTTTATAAATTATTAAATAAACCAGCCTGGAGAATGCTTTATTTTGTTCAAACCGTGCTTGAGGAGCAACACAGCAACCAAGCCAAGACTGACCTTTCAGGACCAGTCAAGTCTATCAGTTTTTGGTTTGGCCGTCTTAAAAGAATTGAAAAACAATACTCTTCAGCGTTGTTGGGATCATAGCTACTGTGTCACCAGCAACAAGAATTTGGCCCTTGTCGAATAGGGCAGTGGCTGTCTATTGCGTTTCCCCAGAACAGTGGCTGAAAACAGCGGCAGATGTTTTTTATGGCACATGGATTCCTGAGTCAGGAACTGAGGAGCAGCTGAGCTGGTGGTTCCGGCTCAGGGTCTCTGTTGAGGTGGCCGTCACGCTGTCAGCCGGGGCTGCACCACCCGAAGGCTCTGCTGGGGCTGGGGGACCAATGCCAGGAAGCCTCCCTCATGTGCTGCCGGCCGTTAGCCGGAGGCCTGGGTTCCTCAGTACGAGGGTCTCTCTGCAGGCTGCTCACATGGTCTTGTGGTGTCGCCGCTGGCTTCTTCCGGAGCAAGCGAGCCAGGACAGCAAAACGGTGGTCAGAGTGTCTCTTATGACCTAGCGTGGAAGTCATAGCGCCTTTTCTGCCCTACTCGGTGTCAGAGAGTGTGATGTACTAGAAGGTGGGGAACCCCTGAGGACCTTCCTGGAGGCTGGCTGCCAGCAGTTTCTTGTGAAATGAATGACCATATTTTGCCATGTATAATGAGCACTTCTGGCCCACATTTTTGAGGGAAAAATAAGGATGCGCATTATACATGGTTATAATGATTACATACCACGGGTATAATAATGGCTTCAGTAATCCCCTGCATAACACGCCCCGAAACGTGGGTGTGCTTTGTATACGGCAAAATACAGTATCAGGCACGTCACAGTATTGAGGATTCTTGCATTGGTAATACAGAAGCAAATAAGTAAACGCAACCCAGAAGAAATATGGTATTTAGGTATTTCAGAGAGATGGTTATTACCACCAGAGAGGTTTGTAATTGATCTTGAAAGGCACCAACCCCAGACCGAATAGAAACGATAATTGGTTCTAAGTTAATGTGCTGGCTCAGAAAAACAAACATCTGATTCTGGCAGGGAGAGTGAAAGAGAAAAGAATCTCTCTAGTTTTCTCTGGAATGCATGGGCAAATGTGCACTTGCCTGCATTCTCAGTTGATAAGCATCCAAGAAACTATTCAATTTTCTAGAAAGATGGTAGATTACTGTTAGCGCCCAATTTTCAACACTGTTGTGTATGACTGGATGGGTGTGAAATTTTCCTACATTTAACCTTTGAAAATATATTTTCTGAAGCATTTGATATGCAGTTTGTTGAATTATCTGCAGGTAATTTGTGCAGTCTGTACACGGAACCCATAGGTGTGGATGTGATCGAAAGATGCAGTTATTTATGGGCCACTGTTCCTTCCATTTGCTGCTATGATACATCCTCCTATTTACCTTACATTAGATCAATTAAACCTGGAGTCATAAGACTTTGTTTCAAGTTACACGGTCTTGGAAAAATCACTGAACCCTCCCCAGGTCTCGCTCTTCTCGTACGTGCTGTTCAGCCACTTCTAGGCATTTCACCGATATTCCTTGATGCCTATGTGCCTCCTACTGCTGTAGACGGTGGGTACGCAGAGGTGACCAAGAGAGACAAGGTCTCTTCTCTCGTGGCCTTTACACAGCAGTGGGGGACGCACGAAATACAGACAGACACGCCACACAGTGCGTGATGATGGTGCTGTGCGGAAAGGTTGTCGGGCCCAGGGGTGCAGAGATCAGAGGTTGGGGAAGGCGGCCCTGATAAGAGCAAAGAGCTGAAGGGAGGCAGGTGACGGGCCACACACAAAACTGAAGGAAGAGCATTGAAGGCAAAGGGACAGGGGGTGCCAAGCCCTGAGGCCGAGTGTCCTTGATGTATCTGAGGAATAGAGGTGTGCCTTGAACTGAGTGAGCAACGGCAGGGGAGGCAGGAAAGGGAACTGGGGGCAAGATCAGGGGGGCTTTTGTTTCCCCGTCAGGATTTTGCTGGAGGATTTTTGAGCAGAGAAGGGACAAAATGTGACGTAGGATTTCCAAGGTCACTGTGGATGCTGGGTGAAAAGTAGGTAATAGGGAGTTGGGCAGGCGTGGATTCAGTGAGCCCACCCATAGAGGGAACTGCACTCTTGCATGAATTAGCCCAGGACAGAGATGATGGTGACGCGTGTGGGCGGCCGTAACGGAGAAACGTTTGCAGTGTGGACACCTCTTGAGGATCGTGCTTGACTGTCCTCCAGCTCCGTCAAGGCCACTGAGTAAGACCAGGGGTGTGAGGACATGCCTCGTGCTCGGTGCTATGAAGGGGAGCCATCTCGGATGCCTATTGATCGGATGCCTATTGATGTGGCTGTTGCCTTAGCTTCCTCGTGATGCTCATTCAGTCTCTCCCAAAAGGTGTGTAAGTACCCTGAAGTCCAAAATTTCAAGAATTTTTAAAAACAAATGAAAAGGAACATAGGAAAAAAATGAAAAATTGTAAGAGGAGCAGCTTTCAGCCGAGTCAGGGTAGATGGTCCTCTCCCTGCACCCAGCCGTGCGCCTTATTAAAAAGATGCACAGGCAACACGTCTGCTACCAACTTTTGCCAGACATGTGTGTTGTTTGGCTCAGTCACGTGCTGATAACAACTGTAATTACAAATCAGCTGAGCGCCATGTTTTAATGCCGAGAGCTTGTGGCCACAGGAAGTCAAATAAAAGTTTAATATGTTAGTTTACCTACATATTTTTGTTGCAGAGAAGTAGGTTGATCAATAGGGTATTTTTAAACACAAAAACATCTTCTTTCAGAGTGCGATTCAGGGGTAGATGTGGAACGGCTGAACACTTTCAAAGGAAGAGGCAAACCACGGAAAATTTCCGACTGCCGAAAGAATGTTCTCATTCCTGGGTTTTTGAAATGACTCACGGTGGCTGTCAACTTGGAATGATTGTTCTATTCCTTCAAATAAATATAAAAGATCGATGTAACTTAAAAAAAAAAGTCAGAACTTTCAATTTTACAGAAATCACATCCTTTTCAACTTGCAATGAAAATACGTAGGTGTCAACTTAATGCGTCCAGGTATGTAGGCATTTTCATAATTTTTTTAAGGGTTAGGGAGCAAAAAGCAATGGAAGGCCCTGGCGCAGTATTTGCACCAGGCTCCCTTGTTTCCTACGGAAACGTCCCGAGCCAAGTTGTTTATCCTCTCTAAGCCCCATGTTCTTTATCTGTAAAAAGGTAGTTAGGCTGAAGTGGGGTGAAATGTGATACTGCACATGGACATGTAAGTAAGTACTGAAAATTGGTATCCCTCGTCATCACACGAGTAATTCTCAGAATAAATGGAAGAGATGGGGCCCCTTATAACAGTAAAACCCGCAAAAAATCACACACGCTTCCCAAGAGAAGTTCCAGATCGTGTGGCCTCTGCCCAGCCCTAGCCTTAGGCAGGCTGGTGAATAGGAAGTGTCCACGGGAACACGTCCAACTGACAAGGATGAGACATAACTTGTCGTAAACACTAATTCAACTGGACAGCGGTGCACCCCTCACCATCTGTGGTTCCTTCTCCACATTCACATCACTGTGGTTGGCGAACCCGCGTGATTCTGATAGGAAACAAACGCCAAAGTGCAACAGAAGACACAACTCTTAGACCAGGGTTTCTCTTAAATTCGGTTCATTGGGGCAACGTTGGCTCTTAGCAGAATACACATTTCAGGTGTAGAACTTGATAACACAGCACTGGTACGCTCCGTGGCGGGCTCACCACCCGAAGTCTGCGGTGTCCTCTGTCACCGTGCTTCGGACCCCTTCACCCTCCCCATCCGCCTCCCTCCCTCCGCCCCTCCAGGAACCCCTATTCCATTGTCTGTATCTGTGGGTTTGGTTTTTCGTTTGTTTCTTCTGTTTGTTTGTTGCCTTCTGTTTTATATCCCACATGGGAGGGAAATCATAGGGTTCTTGTCCTTTTCCTTCTGATTTACTGCACTCAGCACGATACCCTTGAGATCCACCGGTGTTATTGCAAATGGCAGTATTGCATCTTATCAACAGCTGAGTAGTGTTCCACGTACCATGTCTTCTTTCCCCACTCATGTGCTGAAGGACCCTCAGGTTGTTTCCAGGCCTCGGTTATTGTACATGATGCTGTGATGAACGTAGGGGTGCGTGTATCTTCATGGGTAAGTGTTTTTATAGATATGGCAGATGGTCCTAAGGAGAGAGTCTGCGCCTGGCTGAGGGTGGTGGGTCTCTTCCTATTGATTAAATTTTCTTCTGACTATGGGCCACCTCTCACTTCTCTGCATATTTTGTAATTTTTAAAATTGCGTTCAGGATATTGGACCTGGAAGAACAGTGGAGGCTGAAGGGCATGCTCTCTCTGTTCTCGGCCACACAATGTGAGGTGTGTATCAGTGTGGTCGGATCAGGGGGCGAACAGATTTGGGAAAGGTTTCTGGAGCTAATCATCTAGCACCTGCTTACATTTCAAGCACCTGGAATCAAAGCAGAGTTACTTTTTTACAAAACTGTGGTAAACACACGTAACATAACATTTACTAACTTCACGAGTTTTAGGTGCACAGTTCAGGGGTGTTAAGGGTGTTCAAGCTGTTGCGCAGCCGATCTCTAGAACGCTCTTCATCTTGCAAAACTGAAACTCCGTCCCCAGTAACTAAAACTCCCCCAGACCCTGGTAACGATCACTCTGCTTTCTGTCTGTGGATTCGTCACCTCTAGGTCCCCCCTGCAAGTGGAATCCTGCAGTATTTGTCTTTCCGTGACCGGATTCTTTCGCTGAGCATAACCTTCTCCAGTTTCATCCATGTTGTTGCAAGGGGCAAGATTTCCTTCTTTCTATGGATGAATAACATCCTGTTGTGTATGTATTATACCAAAGTTTGTTTATCCATTCATTTGCTAATGGACACTTGCATTCATTTCATCTTTAGGCTCCTGAGAATGCTCCTGTGAAGGGGGATGTGTAACTACCTCTTCAAGTCCCTGCTTTAGGTTCTTTCGGAGTTCCATCCAGAAGGGGAATTGCTGGATTATATTGCCGTTCCATTTTGAATTTTTTGAGAAAATGTTGTACTGCTTTCCATGGCGGCAGCACCATTTTATGTCCCTACCCACAGTGCACGAGAGCTCCAACGTCTTTACATCCTTGCTAACATTTGCCACTTCCTGGGCTTGTTGTTGTCGTTGTTGCTGTTTTGATAATATCCATTCTAGCAGGTGCGAAGTGACGCCTTTGCTTTTGAGCCTAATTCTCAACTTCCCGGGCAGCCTGAGTGCGGACATCTCTGATCTTATCAGAAGGCGAAGTAGTTGGACTCCATTGACATCCGGCTTCAAACACTAGCCGAGTTTAGGCCCCTCGCTGGAGTAGAACACAGACCAAAGAGCAAAGGATGCTACACCCCAACTCTGGCAGATGTCAAAGACACTAGGCGTTCTGATGACAAGGTGGAGATTCAGCAACGTGGCCAGACGACGAGGCAGGGAGACTGGGAGACCGCGGCCGGCCGGCCGTGGAATCACGAGTCTGCTGCACTTAAGGGTGTGGGGGCTTCAGGCCCTGAGACCGAACCACTGCAAACCCATGGCTCTGGAGACTGTCCTACTTCAAAGCTGCAGAGACCCCGGGGCCAGAACATGAGGTTTCTTTGTGAGTCCAGCCCCCAGTCTTTGCCTCTGTTCCCAAGAGAATTGTTTGGGTAGAAGGATCACCTTTGCATCTGTGGCATCTCCAGATTCAAACCCAGCGCAGCAGCCCCCAGGCTCATCAAACTTTCACCGCGTTTATCTGTTCAAGCGAAACTTGTCCGTCTCCAGCGCGATCGCTTCCCTACCTGGCTTGCCCTCACCCTCGACCACTGGCCCAGGTATGGAAACCTCCTTGCTCTCCGAGGAGGAGCTCATGCATCTCGATTGTTGCCCTTCTAGCTCTCTTTGTAACGGCTGCTCTTCGACGGCTTTCAACAAAAGCATGCATTTTTTTTCCTTTGTGTGTTCATCGGTTACTTTTTGATCGGCCTAAAAGTCTTCCCCGTCTTTCTCTCTGTTTGTTTTTGATTGTGTCTTGTTTGTTTGGAAATAACAGAAATCCTTACAAATTTGCTTGGAGAAAAGTGAATTTGCGATGAGTGCACCTAGCTCTCTCAGACTTCAAGGGAAAAGGCAAACTACGTCTCCTGAGGAACAAGACTCAGAAAAGCGTCGGGAAGCGGAGAGGTTGCCTGTTATTTTTTTGTCTCTTAATATGTTTATTACTGAACGTCCGAGAGCATGCATTTTTGCTTCCTGGTTCTTCCTCTCCGGCTTTCCCTGCTTCTCTTTGTGGAATACAATCGTTTCTCAGCTCTTGCGCCCAAATTGACCCACACACCGGTGCCCCACTCCAGATCCCCAGTGGGGAGGATCTGGTTAGCAAGCTTTCGTGAGGGGTGCACTCCTGGACCCATCAGCTCTTGCCAGGAGGTCAGGGGCTTTTGTCGTTCCTTTAAATTTTTTCACCCAAGGACATGCTCATTGATTTTAGAGAGAGAGGAAGGCAGGGAGGGAGGGAGAGAGACATGGGTTGGTTGCCTTTCACACGCTCCCTGACCAGGGACCAAGCCCATGGCCTAGTATGTGCCCTGGCTGGAATCGAAACTGCAACCCTTCAGTTTATAGGAAGAGGCTCCAGCCAAGTGAGAAACACCAGCCAGGGCAGAGGTCAGGGGCTTTTGCTATAACGTGGCACATGGCTCACTCCTATGGTTAGATGGCTCTTCTCAGAGAGGGGGATGTGACATGTGCCATCCCGATATTCCAACAGGTGATTTAAAAACAGAGCCCCCAACCCACTCAGCTCCAGCCACCCGCCCCCTAGAAATGGCCTAATGTGAAGTCTCATTTGGACATTGCAGGAAATAACGGTGTGTGCCTATGAAAGGCCTGACATTAATTAGCATTCATACAAAATGTCAATCGTAGTTTCAAAAACTAATTTAGACCTGTCTAACCACCTTCTCTTCAAAAACTAATTTGGAGCTGTCTAACCACTTGCTTCCTCCAATAGCAAGGGGAAAAAAAACACTTACTGATTGCAATGAATAATCAGAAAGCAATTCTCACTCACTGCCTACCGGTTAGATAATTACACACAAGTAGCAGTAGCCTCTTCCTGTGTGTCCTTGTCCAAGTTTACAGTCTTTGTCACTGATTGATTTTTAATTAACAAAAACATCGATGATCTACATTAAATTGTCATTAGGGGCATCTTATTAGGGCCCCGGGGGCAGGGAACAAACTAGGCAGGGGCAGTGGAGTGAGTGGGGTGTGACTGAGTGACGTTCCTTCGAAGGCTCCATTTAAGTTGGGAGGGTCCATGCAATAATCCATTAGCGAAGAAATTTGCCTCGATGTGGCCTTCATCCTTAGCTCTTTCCAGGGCAGTTAACATACGAATGAGATAGAGGGCCCTGTCTTCCCCATGTTAGCAACATAAATTTCTCAGCCGTTTATCTTCTTTCAAAACCCTTAGCACCATGGAGTCTTTGGGGGCAGCCCTGGCTTAATGGAACCCTAATAAACCCCATGTGAGAGGCCAGAGATTTATGCCTGCCCACGTCAGCAGCAAAATACTGCGTCCATTCAGTGAAACCCTTCTGGAATTGGGAAATTTCCTCCTGGAATCCAGAAGGCACATAACTCAACACAAGGTCCTAAGTCCTGAGGTCACGGCAGAATTATTGGTAAAACCTCGCGTTTGAATAGAACGAAACACAGGCCACATGCATGTCGGTAGAAGGAAGGCCCGCAGTTCAGCAGTAACAAGCCCAGCACGCAGCCCACTCAGTGACAGTTTTCAGGATGAAGCGCTGTGTAACTCAACGATGCACTAAGTATCTCGAAGATTTACAACCGATCTGCCGTCCACTGAGGTCCTTCGATTGCTCACTAATGTCAGCGCGGCTCGTGAGTTAAGTGCCTATGTGTTCCTCATGAACATAAATCTCAGTATCCTGGCTTTAGTTATATGTACTTAGATCATTTATGTGGTGATGCTCCCCAGGCCCTGGCAGGGCAAGGGGGGCGGGGGAGGCGCGGGGAAGGGAGACACTTTACTGTGTTTAAAAAGCACGAACAGTTTTCTGGCACCGAGAAAATTATCGAGGGCCCAGAAAAACACAACGTGCATTCCAACTGCTGCTAATATACAATATGTCAACTTAAACCCTAGCAGTAATTTTATTTCAGATCATATTTGCCTTCCTGCTTCCCCCCTTCTGCATTATTTCTTGCTAAACGTGGGGGATGGGGGTGATAGTTAGGATGGTTCGCTAGCGGTCTTTATTTTGGAGTGCCCTGGCTTATCAGCGTCAATCATTTGGGTTTAAAATTAATTTTGTTCTTCTTTTCTATCTTTTAAAATGGTATTAGTAAGGATCTGTATCAATCAGAGTTTGCCAGAGGAACAGAATGTATGGGAGCAGATGATTGGTAGGTAGGTAGGTAGGTAGGTAGGTAGATAGATAGAGACTTATTTCAAGATGTTGACTTACTTGGTTATGAGGGCTGGCAAGTCTGAAATCTGCAGATCAGGCCAGTAGGCTGCAAATTCTGGGGCTGATACCCTGAAGCTCGAGGCAAAATTTCTTCCTCCTCAGGGAAATCTCACTTTTGCTCATAGACCTTTCAGCTGATTAGATAAGGTGAACCCAGATGATTACCGATAATGTCCTTGACTTGAAGCCAGCTGATTGGGCATGTTAGCCACGTCTGCCAAATATTTCAGCAGCAGCCCTTAGCCTGATGTGCCATGGAATAACTGGGAACTATGGCAGAGCCACACCGACCCATCAGATGAACATCCCAGTTGTCTTGGGTGGCAACAAGACAACTGATGGAATGGGCTCTGTAATACTGGCTAAGGTGCGCTGAGGGTTAGTTATGTGCGGGCGCATGTGTCCTTTCATCTCAAGGTCTCCAAGCTGAAACTGGCTGAGGCTGGGCCTTGAACTGCTAGGCCATATTGACTGCAAGTACTTCAAAGAGACTTTGCCAACACGTGTGTTTGCATAGTCAAGGAGCAGCTCCGCCTTCAGGCATGGTTGGATCCAGGGCTCGAAAGCTGTGATGAGAACTTTCTCTCTTTCTCTGTCTGCTTTGGCTTCATCTCAGGAAGGTCTTCTTTAAGGGACACCTTCTAGTTTATATTGTCTGAGTTTAATAACTCCAGAGGGAAGAGAGCGAAGAGAACTTCCCTTTCTCAGTAGTTCAAACAGAAGTCCTGTGATCAACTCTGAGATACCTGCTTGGCTCCCTCACTCACCCTTTAAGCAATCCTCAAGGTCAGGAAACCGGATGAGCTGGTGGATCAGGCATGGGTCCTTGTGCTCCCTCTGGGTGAGCAGAGGTGCCTGATGCCACTGCGTCACTGCGGATGGGTATGGGGACGGCTGGTTCCTCAAGAAAAACTGGGTGACAAAATCAGAAAAGACTGTGGAGCATGCAAGAAAAACAGACTTCCCCTCTAGTGTTTGCCACTGCAGACTAAAAATGTCTCTCCTTTATGTTGTGAAATTTCTTTGCTGGTCTGAAAGGATTCTTCTGGAATCCTTTCCGGGCTCAGGTGGAGCCCAGTGCTGTCCTCAGCTTACCCTTAGCCAGCCCTTAGCTGGCTGCCGTCACCATGACTCCTTCCCGTGACTTCTGTGCCTTTTGCAGCCCTGTCTTCACTCAGACCATTCCCCCTGCTGGGAACCCTTTCCCAGCGCACCGTCTTCTCGTTGCAGACTCCTTAGCGAAGCCCGTCCCCTGCTCACGTCCATTCACTGGCTTAGTCCTTCATTAAGTCACTCAAGAGCACTATCGTAGTGCAGGTGCTGAGAAGTGTTGAGGGAGTCAGACCGAACAGGCCCTTTCCTCGCCTTCTCTCATGATGCTGGTCACGAGCCTCCCGAGGGTCGGATCCGTGCTGGGGCCGTCTCGGTGCGTCTGCCCCTTGCGGCGAAGCCCCAGGGAAGAGGGAGGGGCATGGGCTCCTGCATCAGGCAGACCCGGGTTCTAGGCCAAGCGCGCTCTCTGGACTTGGGTGGCTTGCTGAACTCGTCTGTCCCTCGGTGTCTTCTCTGCAAGGGGGATGGTAATTACTGTCTTGTGAGGTGGTTTTGAATATTTAATAGGTGCATGTTTCTAAAGTGAGTGTCCTCGTATCTATCATACCACAGAAAATCAATAAAATAACGGACGACCGTTATTGTAGTAAATGTTCAATATGGGCTTGAGTGGACATCTGACTGAATTAACCCTTCCCTTGCGGCGGGAAGGAAATGGCTTCTGTGGCATCGCTTTCTTTCAAAGTGACAGCCTCGAATTTAACACAAAGGTTAAAAAAAAACCTTGTTATACCAACACTAGAATCTAAAAACATCAACGCTTTTCTCCATAAAATGACTTTTTTAAGCAGAAGATGGTTGCAGCTTAGGTGAGTTTGCTGGGCAATCCTGTGGTTCTTCTTCATAATCCAGCTTTCTTAAAAATGACGTTTTCTTCCTTGATGCAGGCAGGATTCGTGACTCCATTTAAGAATAAGTAAAGAAGCAAAGTTTAATATTTTTCTCCCTCGGGCTATGTAATGATTCACGGAAAGTTTAACCGACTTCTCATATTGCCAACCCACTCACCCCAGGACTCAGTTGCAGCCGGTTAATATGATTTCCTATTAAATGATGCATGGCGCCCAACATCTGGAGACTTGGATTCAAATCCGAGCTAAAGCTACAACTAGAAGTGGATGTAATTGTCCCTAGCTAGCGCTCATCAGCAAATTCATCAGAGTTGACACTGTCTTGGGGGAAGGCTGCTGTCCTCCCAGCGAAGGTCGGGGGTGCGGGCTGTGGGCTCAGGGGGGCCGGAGAGAGAAAGTTGCCCGTGTGCCAGGAGGCGAATGTGGGCATGTTCACGTATCACCGCTAAAACGGCGAGACAACCCGATTCTCCATCAACAGGGGAACCGGCAAATAAACTGCGGATTATTCATGCGGTGGGTTATGTGTCAGTCGATCTACGTGAGTTCCACCTTCGTAGCAGGGATAAATGTCAACAACGCAATCATGAGCAACAAACGTTCACCACTTATCTGTGCTTCTACAGAACGGAACTGTGTTACATGTTGCATAAGGACGCATACACATATTGTGTGCGTGTGTGTGCATAGATCTCAAAGTCTAAAATATGTACAGTAATTATCTCAGGGAAGGAAGGAAGGAGATGGTATGAGAAATAAGGCTTAAGTCACATCTATAATTTATTTTCTTTAAAAGAGGAAGATGAAAAGAGCTAAAGAAGAGATAAAAATATACTAATTACTTTAAAATCTTGGTGGTGGGTATATGGTTGCAAAATTATATTCTCTATGCTTAACATTTTTATAACCATAATTTGTAAGAGAAACAAATTCGCAAGAGAATTTTGTGATGGTTGGCACCCTGACACAGGCTGTTATTTCGGAACTTCCGGAAAGTAGACAGTTCACTCTCCAACGTGATAATCACGGCAGCCATTGAAGTTACATGGGCCATAAACATCATTCCGGCCCAGCAGGGGTTAGAAATGGGGAGTCATTGTGAGGAAGAGCAGCCGGAGGTTCTGAAATGACACATCCTTCCTGTGTATCAGTAGCAGGCTTAGTCTGCTGGTAGAAGCCCTTAAATGTCAGGGTTCTGCTGGACCCCTTCCTCCGTTTCACCCCTCCTCTCTGCCTGCCTGCCTGTCTTTGAGCTGGGACACCAGTCTCCTCCTGCCTCTGGAGTCAGAGACTTGGATGGGAATGCGCACCTTCGGCTCTTCCGAGCTCCCGGCAGCTGACAGCACGTCTGGGGGCTTCTCAGCGTCCGTGATTGTGTGGGCCAGTCCCTTATTTTGTATGTGTGTGTATATACATACACACACACATATATATACATGCATACATGTAGAGACATATATATCTATACATACATAAATTATTCCTTCTGATAGGTAGGTAGGTAGACAGAGCGATCTATTGGTTCTATTTCTCTGGAAAACTCAGACTAATATAACTTCCATTCTACAAAGTTTTCATGAGAATAGTTTCTAAAATATTGCTTTTATGGCAAATACATATATTTATTGTTTAAAAATCATGAAATGTTGAAAAGCAGTGGAGAAAATAAAAATTATATTTCCAATTTCACAAAATAAATCAGTTAACATTTTACAATGCGCCCATCCATTTTTTCTATCATCTATCTTTTTTAAATTATATTTTATTGATTATGCTATTACAGTTGTCCCATTTCTCCCCTATCATTCCTCTCCACCCTGCACACCCCCTCCCATCCACATTCCCCCCTTTAGTTCATGTCCATGTGTCATAAGTTCTTTAGCTTCTACATTTCCCACACTATTCTTGCCCTCCCCCTGTCTATTTTCTACCCACCATCTATGCTACTTGTTCTATGTACCTTGTCCCCCTCTCTCCTCCCACTCCCCTGTTGCTAACCCTCCATGTGATCTCCATTTCTGTGTTTCTGCTCCTGTTCTAGCTGTTTGCTTAGTTTGCTTCTGTTTTAGGTGTGGTTGTTAATATCTGTGAGTCTGCTGTCTTTTTACTGTTCGTATTTTTTATCTTCTTTTTCTTAGATAAGTCCCTTTAACATTTCATATAACAAGGGCTTGGTGGTGATGAACTCCTTTAACTTGACCTTATCTGAGAAGCACTTTATTTGCTCTCCCATTCTAAATGATAGCTTTGCTGGATAGAGCAATCTTGGATGTAGGTCCTTGACTTTCATGACTTGGAATACTTCTTTCCAGCCCCTTCTTGCCTGTAAGGTCTCTTTTGAGGAATCAGCTGACAGTCTGATGGGAACTCCTTTGTAGGTGACTCTGCCTTTATCCCTTGCTGCTTCTAGATTTTCTCCTTCATTTTAATCTTGGCTAATGTAATTATGATGTGCCTTGGTGTGTTCCTCCTCGGGTCCAACTTCTTTGGGACTCTCTGAGCTTCCTGGACTTCCTGGAAGTCTATTTCCTTTGCCAGATTGGGGAAGTTCTCCTTTATTATTTGTTCAAATAAGTTTTCCACTTGTTGTTCTTCCTCTTCCCCTTCTGGTACCCCTATAATTTGGATGTTGGGATGTTTAAAGATGTCCTGGAGGTTCCTAAGCCTCTCCTCATTTTTTTTTTGAATTCTTGTTTCTTCCTTCTTTTCTGTTTTGTTGTTTCTTTCTTCCTTCTGGTCCACTCCATTGATCTGAGTCCCAGTTTTCCTCCATCACTATTGGTTCCCTGTGCATTTTTCTTCATTTCGCTTATTGTAGCCTCCATTTGTTCCTCTAATTTGCAACCAAGATCAACCGATTCTGTGAGCTTCCTAATCACCAATGCTTTGAACTGTGCATCTGATAGGTTGGCTACCTCTTGGTCGCTTAGATGAATTAGCTCCAGGGCCCTGGTCTGTTCTCCCGTTTGAGTCATCCTTGGTTTTTTTTTTTGTTTGTTTGTTTTTGTCTGGTCGAGGCAGTTACATAGTGAGGGGTGGAGCATTAGGCATTCACCAGGGTGGGGCAACCCAGTTGCTGGGTTGTGATGCTGGATGTGGGGATGGGGTCCAAGAGGGAACAATGGCACTTGCTCCGCTCTCTCTCAGATTCTAATCCCCTCTGCCACTTTCCCCAAGCAAATTGGGCCCTTCTGGTGCTGATTTCCATGTGGTTGGGCTCGTGCATGTTCTAGGACCCTGTGGGTCTCTCCAACGAACTCTCCCATGAGGCTGGGATTCTCTTCCGGCACCCCAACCCACACAAGTGTTCTCAATTGTTTTTTTTTAGGCTTTATTTCCCAGTTCTGGGGCCCTGTGCTGCGCAGTCTGTCTCACTGCCCGTTTTCACCTGGTTTATCTGCACGCAAATGTGTGACCACGGTCAGCCACCTTGTGCGCCTCGCTTGGTCTGCTCGTTGCCTCCCTGCGCTCAGTAACTGCCACCTATGCGCCCGGGACCACCAGCTATTGCTTCTTCCCACTGCGACCCCTCTCTGCTGGCCGCCGACTCTGCCCCTCTTACCAGTCTGGGTCAATCATTGTCGGACTTCTGTACAATTCAATCCTCTATCTGTTCTGGTTGGGGTTTTTTTTGGTTCTATATTTTCGTTGTCCTTAATCTTGGTTGTGAGAGGAGACACAGTGTGTCTACCTACGCCTCCATCTTGGCCGGAAGGCCATCTATCTATCTTTTATGTACTCACCTACCTCGCTACCTACATACCTATTTGTAGTGGGTTGAGTAATTCTCCCAAATTATGTCCATTGAAACCCAGATTGTGACCTTTTCAGAAATAATCTTTGTAGATGACTTAATTACTTTGGATGAGGTTGTACTTGATTAGGGTCAGCCCTAAGTTCCATGACTAATGTCCTCGTGAGGACAGGAGAAGGCACACAGAGACACATGGAGAAAAGGAGACCATGTCAAGATGAGGGCAGGGACACCACGCATGGCCGGCAGCCACCAGGACCTGGGACAGACACCCCACTCGAGGCTCCAGAAGGAGCCAGCCCTGCCCACAGCTTGGCTTTGTGTTTCTGGCCTCCAGAAGCAGGAGAGGACACATTTCTGTTGTTTCAAGCCACTTCATCTATAGCCATTTGTTTTGGTCTAGGATGTCAAGATAATATAAGTAGATTTAAAAATGGGAATGAGGTGATGTTGTGCAGGGCACACCCTTCAGTAGCTAGTTTATAGGTCAGATGTTTAAATCGCCTTTCTATGTCATTTAATGTTCTTCTGTGATGTAGTTTTTAATTTTACAGTATTTTGTCTCATGGATATACATTATTCTATTTGTTAGTGTTCTATTATGGTTTTGAACTTCCAGGTTTTCCCTAGTTTTTTTTTTTTTTTTTTTTTTTTAATTATTAAATACGCCGCCATGGTGGGTGTTCTAGCTAAATATTTGAGCTGAATATTCATGAAGTTTTCCTTAGGATAACATCTTAGATGTTAGATTTCCGTAAGAACCAAGTACACAGGGATCTCGTCTGTCTTGTTTCCTGCTACATCGATCAAACAGTGCTGGACACATAATAGAAAAATTGTTCATTTGCTTTGGCCTGCTGGGTAAAGTAAAAAGTAAAGCTGAAAGGGTATGTACATTTTTACAGGTTTGGGAATACATTGTCAAGCTGTATCTCAGATCATTTTTCAAGAGTCGAACTAAGGGAATATATTTTTTTTTTCCTATGTGAATTCATGCAATCTAACTGCAGTGATTAGATTTTCTGGTCCCCAAGTTCTCTCCCATTCAATAATTACTTTATGGGCCAGGAAGTAGTTTGACACACAAGGCTCCTGATTGGGTTATTTTAGGCTGCCCATGACGTCATCCGGTTTTTGAGGTTGTAGCCTCTCTGGCACAAATCACATCTCACACCACTCAGTGAGCTCGGATTCAGAAGGTAGGCACAGGGGATAGAAATTACTCAACAGCTTGGCACTTGTTTTGATTTGAGTCATACTTATATTTTAAAAGTAATGGTTATGAATCATGATTCAATGAGTATTTCTGTATGTTTCAGAACTACTAGTAAAGGAGGAAAAAATGTGTAGTGATGAGGATGAATTCATCACCAACTACCGAAAACTATTTCCATCCCCTCCCCCACCCCAAATAGCAGATGGCTTCATTCCTTCAACCAACTGCTGAGAAACGAAATATATTTGAACGTTAAGGAGCATAACATTAAGTTCACCTTCATGACACATACAACAAGAAAGTCTTAGAAAAAGCCCCCATTTGCTTAAAATTCTTTGTATAATTTTTCAGTGGTGGTTCTAGGAATTGCAACAATAGATACATATCTTTTAACAATCTGCTTAGAATCCATTTTTAACACTTTCCATGGGATGTAGAATTTTGACAGCCATGTAGATCCCTGTATTTTCCCCGTTTTGTGTGTTAGTTGCCTTGCACAGAATGTTTATATACATTAAAAACTCCATCAGACAGTGTTACAATTTTTACTCTCGCCATTCAAACCTATTTTAAAGAGCCTTAGAGGAAAGGAATACTGAATTACGCTTACCTAAATGTTTAACATTTCTGTTTCCCTTTGTATAAAAATCCACTTGAAATAGATGTTAGAACACAGAAAAGAGTTAATAGAGTTGCCCCTTAAATGATCTTGAACAAGTCTTAAGGGCTTTTATTACTTGGGATTTTCAGTTACGAGCAACAGAAACAGTCACTTACTTGTTGGGACAGAAAGGGATGTACTAGGAGATACTGGGTAGCTCTCAGATTCCCTGGGAGAGTCAGAGAAACGGGCTTGGATCCACACAGCCAGAAACAGTGCTCCACCCTAGTCCTTTGGAGATGCCGCCATCATAGCTGCTTGGGCAGGGAGGCCCTCGTTTGGACCAATGCTCCCAGCGTGAGCCTGGGATGCTGCTGCTCAAGCCACGACTTGCTGCCCCCTGGAGAGTGGATGCAACTGCTGCTCCTTAGCTCACTTGCCTTCCTTGTGTTGCTAAGACCTTCCTTTCCCTACAATTTTAATCAGCATCCGGAGCAGATGTGCCTGCGTGGCATAGCTTAGAACATGTGTCCCGGTGTCTCAGCAGCAACAGAACCTAGCAAAGGAAGTGTTCGGCCTTCTCAGTTTCTGTAATGCAAAGAAAGTTCTGAGGCATAAGGCAGGGAATATTCCCTGAACAGAGAAATGAAAGCTAAAAAAAAAAAAAAGATAAATTCCATTAGAGTCCAGCTTTGAGTCATACCATTTTACTTACAATGTGTGTGGTCTTTGCAGACTGAGTTATTTTTCTGCAAGTTTTCCTGAGCATCAGTGTTCTATGAAGTGGCAGATTTTACCTTAGCATAATGCTCTCCAGGTCCATCCATGCTGTTGCAAAAGGTAAAATTTCCTTCCTTTTTTATGGCCGAGTAGTATTCCATCACATACATGTACCACCGCTGTTTTGCCCACTCATCCGCTGACGGGCACCGGAGCTGCTTCCGGGTCTTGACTATTGTGAATAACGCTGCAGTGAACACAGGGGCGCATATACTTTTTTCAGTTACTGTTTTGGGTTTCTTCAGATGTATTCCCAGAGGTGGAATTGCTGGGTCATTAGGCAGTTCCATTTTTAATTTTTTGAAGAAATTTCCATACTGTTTTCCACAGTGGCTGCACCAGTCTGCATTCCCATCAACGCAAAAGGGTTCCCCTTTCTCCACCTCCTCACCAGCACTTGTTGTTTGTGGATTTATTGATGATGGCCATTCTGACAGGTGTGAGATGATGTCTCATTGTGGTTTTAATCTGCATTTCTCTCATGATTAGTGATGTTGAGAATCTGTTCATATGTCTGTTGGCCATCTGTAGGTCCTCGTTGGAGAAGTGTCTGTTGAGGTCCTTCACCTAGTTTTTAATTGGATTGTTTGTTTTCTTGATGTTGAGCTGTATAAGACTTTGCAAATGTTAGGAATTAACCCCTAATCAGATATATCATTAGTGAATATGTTCTCCCATTCAGTGGGTTGTTTTTCCATTTCGTTGATGATTCCTTTGCTGTGCAAAAGCTTTTCAGTCTGATGTAGTCCCATTTGTTTATTTATTTTTGTTTGTCTTGCCCGAGGAGATATATCAGAAAAAATATTCTACAGGAAATGTCTGAGATTTTACCACCTATGTTTTTTTCTAGGATTTTTATGGTTTTACAATTTACACTTAACTCTTTAATCCATTTTGATTTATTCTTATGTATGGTGTAAGGAGGTGGTCTACTTTCTATTTTTTGTATGTATCTGTCCAATCTTCTCAACACTATTTATAGAATAGACTGTCTTTACCCCATTGTATGTCCTTGTCTCCTTTGTCAAATATTAACTAACTGTAAAGTTGTGGGTTTATTTCTGGGCTCTCTATTCTCTTTCCATTGATCTACATGCCAGTTTTTACTCCCGTACCATGCTGTTTTGATGACAGTGGACTTGTAGTATAGTTTGGTACTTATAGATGGAAACTAATGAACAAAGAAAACTAACAAAATAGAAA
Organism: Anoura caudifer; assembly: GCA_004027475.1. Taxonomy (NCBI): domain Eukaryota; kingdom Metazoa; phylum Chordata; class Mammalia; order Chiroptera; family Phyllostomidae; genus Anoura; species Anoura caudifer. The sequence continues at coordinate 136,791 of PVKU01000038.1, forward strand.
CAGACTCATAGATACAGAGAACAGACTGACAGCTGTCAGAGGGGAGGGGTGTTGGAGGGGCCTGGGGGAAAAAGGTGAAGGGTGTAACCAAACAAAAATGAAAACAGCCCAGACACAGACAGCAGTATGGTGATTACCAGAGGGAAAGAGGCTGTGGGAGGAGATGGAAGAGGGCAAAGGGGGGTAGAGAGCAGCGGAAAGAGACTTGACTTTGGGTGGTGAGAGCATGATGCCGTGTGCAGGTGATGGGTTGTAGAGTTGTACGCTTGCAACCTGTGCGGTTTTATTAGCCAGTGTCACCCCAATACATGTAAAACACATAAGAAAACATGGCAAGTTTTACATTGAATGTGTTGTGGAGACGATGATCGTCAAACTTTATTATAGAATCTTACACAGAATAGGTGATTACATGTTATTTTTACAAGTAACCTAGTCGGCCTGGTACTTCTTATTGAATGAGAAGTCATATCATCAGGAACTGGAGAGCTAATTTGCAAGGATAATTATTAATTTGGTTTTGAACCCGTTGAGCTTCAGGTATCAGAAAAGATGAAGGTCGAAATAATTGCAAGAAGGGGTGGTTGCCCTGGTCAGGGTCTCCCGTGGGTGCAAGACTAGAGACATTCAATCAACTCTCTGCCTTGTGGTACCAGATAAATACGTGGGAGAAGCCTCCATGGGGTTAAAGCATTCACGACATTCTCCTTTTGCCTGAAAGGGCAAAATCAACACCCAAAGAGTCCCTTTGCCTCTAAGATTTAGATCCGATGTGACAGGGGAATGAAGAGGACACATATTTCGTGCGGTGGCCTCTCTAGCAGGGCTTAAAACCTTCTCACGCCCTGGGGTTGGAGCAGAAACCACAATCTCGCAGGCATTTGTGCAGAAGGAATAAAAGGCCCAAAGTTGCTGTAACAGACCAGCTCCGTATGTTTATGGCCAAGCTCTGATAAGTGTTCTTACGGTCTTTGAGTATTTTATCTTTTAGTTCATTATATTTAATATGCTTACATTTATATGTAATTTTCACAAGACTTCACATACTAAAATATATTACAGGTTTACACTAAAACATTAATATAGTAATACAACAGAAAAAACATTACCGTTGATCAATAGACATTATTATTTAATATGTATAAATTATACATAGTCTAAATATAAATTAATGCATTTCCTTTGGTTTATGGAAAGTTATATATGGCTTTCCTTTGCAGAACAATGCATAATTTTTTCAAACCTGCTTACGTGTCAAATGTGATAATTTAAAAAATGATATCAAGGAAGCAATGGTACAGATAATTTAGAGATATGGCAAAAGTTAAGGAGATAAACTTTGAAATTTAATAATGTCTGAATTTAGCGAAAAGCTGCAAAGATAGTGTTTACAGGACTGCCATTTAGCGAACCCAAGCTCCGTGGTGATGTCCAGGCCCCTTCGTTTTTAGCTCTTGGCTGTAGCCCTAGCTTCACCGTGGCCAGGCCACCCCCTACCTTCTTCTTAGTAACCGGACCCTGTGCTTCCCTCCACCAGCTGCCCGTACCCATCTGGGTAAACTGAGTGGAGCTCGATTGGGCCAAACCAAGTGTGATGGGATGATGGCCCCGTTCTGTCTGCTGGATGACTCGGTTTAGGCAGTAGCGGGTAACTCTGTTCCGGCCAACGGGCACAAAGGTTGGTCTACGGGGTGGTCTTGCTAATTTGAAGTTCTCCTATTTTCCACTGGGTAAAGCTCTGAAAGGAAGAAACGCCAGGAACTCTGACGGCCCTCATGAGCACCAGAAGTCCAGAGCCTGAGGAGGTCTGTGCCGAAAGATGGGCAAAACAGACTTCAGGACACTTCGGACACCCCAAATTAACCCTTCATGGTGCCGCCCCACATCCAGACCTGTTCAATGAGGTCATCAGTTCCTTACTGCATGCGTCCCTCACTTAGTTAGATTCTCTCTTTCTTGCAGTGGAATTCTTCCCAAATGATCCATTGTCTCTTCTTGCTTCATGGTCTACCTTCCAGAGGATCATCCATCCACCTGTTATTTTTCTAGCTCTTCAGCGTGGATCCGGCCACTGAGCCTTTTCTCACGTGGCTTCCCCTGCCTGGAATGCTAGCTTCTTTCCTCCTGTTGCACCTGACTGGGGGCTTTAAAAACTCCACTCAAGAGTCCCCTTAGGAGCCTCTTACAGCACAGGTAGGGGGTCCCTACTCTGAGCAGCCAGTACTCACCATTGCTTTGCCACATTGGCTGCGATTTTCTGTTGTGTACCTATTTTTCTCCCTGGGCTCTACCCCTTGAGGAATGGTGATGTCCCAAGATTCCCACGCCATTGTGAACAGAGATGACTATGAGAAATATTTAGATAAAGTACATCTCCCAGAGAGCAGGAGTGTCTGGTCAGCCAGAGCTTGGTATTTGACATCTGAGTTCCAGTCTGGACATTTTATGTAAATGGGGTTGTACACTAAGTGACCTTTTGTGTCCGGCCTCTATCACTGAGCATAACGTTTTCGAGGTTTACCCAGGTAGCAGAAGGTGTCAGTACTTCATTCCCTCTTTATGGCTGAGTAGTATTCCGCTGCATTTATGTACCGCAGCTTGCTTATTCTTTCACCAGTTAATGGACGTGAGGGTAGGGGGGCCAGGTTAAGTACAGAATACCCATTTTAGCTGGTCCCCAAGAGTTTGGGACATACTTATGCTAATAACGGTTCACTGCTTATCTGAAATTCAAATGTAACCCAACATCTTGTGTTTTTATTTACTAAATTTAGTAACTTTGCACTCGGCATTTCCACTTTTTGGCTGTGGTGGATAATGCCGCTGTGAACAGTCACACGCTGTGCGTGAGTGTGTGGGTGGGCATGCATTTTGGTGATTTGGAGACGACTAAAAACAACAACAAAAAAACCCCGCTTCTTTTCTGAATAGATGCCAGTAGCGCCAGAAATTTAAAAGCCAGTAAAAATAGCTAAGGATGTTGTTAATGAATATGTTGCAGATAAAAGCACATAAATATTGGGCTCTGCTTTAATTATATGCCAACGTCTAATGCTCTGGCAACTCCATGCTGTCTTGCATTGTTTTATTACTTGCTGGATTGCCTATGGTTATTTAAGGGATCATAAAGCTTGGATACCGGACCTGCTTGACATCTAAATAATCGAAGCCCAGCCCATTAAAAGCTGAGATCAATAGCTTGGTGAATACTTGAACGCAGATTTCGTGTGTGTGTGTGTGTGTGTGTGTGTGTGTGTGTGTGTGTGTGTAAACAGTTTGGATTTGAGGAGAGGATGCAATGCGCTCTTTTGCAGCTGGTATTGTGGAATAAAGCGGAACTCAGCCAGCGTATTCCCAGGCCCTGCCTCTGCCCTTGTGACTGACCGCCTGGCCCTGGGACACTGCTGCCCCGATGCTTGGGTGACCCCTGCTCTGATTGCCTTCGGATCTTTGTGCAAATACCCCTTATCGGAGAGGCCTTCCTGAACCACCCTACTGGATGAACTGGCCCCTCAGGCCTGCCCAGAACTTGGCTCCTCTTTCTTCATAACTAGGGTTGATAGATTTAGTAAATAAAATATGAGATGCCTAGTTAACTTGGAATGTCAGATCAACAACAAATCATTTTTTTAGTCAAAGTTTGTCCCAAATATTGCATGGAGCATACGTACTTGGCTTAAAAATTACTTGTTGTTGATCTGACATTCCAAGTCAAGTGAGTGTCTGGCAACCCTACTTCTAGCACTTAGTACAACCAGACATGGTATTATATATTTCTCTGCTTATTTATTTTATTGTTGGCCTCATCCTAAGACAGCATGGCTATAGTAATTCCATAGGCTTGTCACAAAAAATAACTGCAAATTTGGTGGTTTAAAACACCAGAAATTAATTTCTCCCAGTTCTTCCAGAAGATTCTTTCTTGCCTCTTCCACCTTTTAGCGGCTCTTGGCATTCCATGGTACATGGCCAAATCACTCCAGTCTCTGCCTCTGTCTTCACATGACTTCTTCCCATAAGTCTGTGGTGTTTTTTCCTTTCTGTCTCTTTTAAGGACACCCACCATTGGATTATAGGGCCCACCTTAATCCAGGGTGATCTCATCTGGAGATCTTTAACTTAATTCCATCTGCAAGGACCCTGCTTCCAAATAAGTTCACACTTACAGGTTTTGGGTGGGGGTATCTCTGGAGGGGCCATTACTCAACCCACCCTAGCAGAACGTAAGAATTTGACAAAATTGCATGTTGCATGAATCAGTGGAAAAGTCAATGAAAGTGGGCATTTCGGGGTCCAATTCTATTCCACAAGTATCTACGGAGAGCCTGTTGTGGACTGAGGTTAGGAGGGAGCTGGGTGCACATTGCTGATTTAAGCTCCCCCGGGACATACAGATAGGGACGTCTAAGAGCTGAGAAACAGACTCTAGAGCTACATCGGGGACACTGGCAGCATATGGATGACAGCTGACGCATCTGACATGAGGAAACTGCAGAACGTTCTAGAAAGGGGGCTGAAGCTGCCACCCTGGTGAGCAGCAACCACAAAGGGGTAAAGAGCAAAAGAGAGACAGTGGGCGGAGGTAAATCCAGGCGCTGACATTTTTCATTCCAATGCCGAGAGCCAGGGCCTCTGGGCTCAGGCAGAGCGCCGTACCTGCAGCAGGAACAGTGGGTGAGTCGAGAAGCTGTACCTCTTCAAGGGTGGGAGGAATGATCTTGACCCCTGTTCAGACCTGAAGAGTCCGTATTCAAAGTTTCCTGCTCCCTCTTGCAAACTGGAAGAGAAACGGAAGCGACACGAGCCTAACTACCCTGAGAACGCTGTCCCTGAAATCCCTGCCAAGCTTGGCCAACGTGGCCGTCGGGCTAAGCAAGAAATGCAGTGCGAAGAGCCGTTAGAGTGATGGGTGCTCAATTTTAATGAACATTCCCAAACTGGCAAGAGCATCACCCCTCCCAAATTAATCACTGTGAAACGACGCGCTCCTGTGTCCAGGGCTGACGTCACGGGAGTGTGACTAGGGCAGTCACGCGGGGCCCCGGGCTGAATGCTTAGCCGAAAGCTCCGTCGTCACTGTTTCCAGATAGTTAATCACGTTTAACAAGGGCCGCCGTATTTTCATTTTGCTCTGGGACTCACAAATTACACAGTCAGCCAGGCTTATTTGAACAATGTTGCGTTTGTTCAAAATCATTTTGGTTTTGTCTTGGGGAATTGCCTTTAGGGGAGGGAATGAGCTTTGGAAGAAAAGTCGAATT